>CM052148.1:9718537-9815072 GCA_028455555.1 Augochlorella aurata | reverse complement strand
CAATTTTCCCTCCTGCCCAAAAACTGTCTTAAAAGTACCTCAAAAATAGCCCAAAGTTGCCATATAACTACCTCAACATTGCCCCAAAAGTTTCCCAAAACTACTTCAAAGTTACCCTAAATCTGCCCTAAAACTGCCCCTGATCAATCTCAAAAGAACCCCAAATTACTAACCTAAAACTACCCTAAAACTGCCCTAAAAGATCCCTAAAACTACCCTAAAACTACCCTAAAGCAGCCCTAAAACTGCTCCGAAACTTTCACAAATGTACCCCAAAAGTACCCGAAAACTATCTCAAAAGTACCCCACTACTATTTAAAAACTTATTGGCCAGGGGGCGGGGCCTAACCCAAAAGGGGTGGGGCCTACTGGCTAGGGGACGGGGTCTATTTGTCAAGGGGTGGGGCCTAACCCAAAAGGGGCGGAGCCTATTGGCTAAGGGCGGGGTCTATTTGTCAAGGGGTGGGGTCTAACCCAAAAGGGGCGGGACCAATTCGCTACGGGTCGGGGCCTAACCGCTCTTAGCCTAACGAGACGGTGCGTTACCGATTGTTGAAGGTGCGCGCTCAGATTTACTCAAGCAAGTTCACATACAGCTCCTTTTAATAGATTTTCCTTTTTGATTCATTCTACCTTTTTGGGGATACACCAAATTTAAAACAATGAGACAGTAAATCATTTTGAAACACACAATTCTTCAGAATGAGAAACACATACGCAAGAATACGTCTGATCGTTTTGCAAATTGCAATAAATGTGACGGAGCGATGAGAAAAAGGCGAATCGCGTTGCCTAACAAATACAAAAAATGCTATTGCTCCGATTGGGATTCATCGATGTAAAGTAAACGAAGCGCTATCGCGCCGCTTGGTCTTTTTAAATATAAAATAAAACAAGCGCTATCGCGCCCCTCGGGTCTTTTCGTACTGATTTAGAGAAAGCGCGGTTGCGTTGTTTAGGATTCTTCGATAGTATTTTTTCAATAACCCCTGGGACTCAAACGGTTAAGGATCGACTTTTCAAAGAAGATTAAAATCATAACGATTTACTTTTACGAAGTACATGTATCTGGTCCTCACGCGCCATCAATCCAGTATATACTAGGGGTGGTCTGGTACTCGAAAAATTCTGGTAGATGACAATTTCTAGTATCCGACATCGAAGTCGAGTCAGGAAACATAAAATCTATTAGCATTATCGACCCCGATTGTCGGATACCTACCTACTCCTAGTAAGAATAGGTGTTTTTCCGAAATTTTATTTAAACGTTTAGCGATTATATTATATTGTAATGACGATTAACTCTAATTTATAGGAGACACTTCAATCAATGTTTACATCACATTCATCATTCCATTATTGTAGAAAGAGAATTTCGGTGACAATGAATTGACGAATGCGACAAAATATGAATTTCTATGACTCGAAAGTGGCCCGTGTGCACATGTTAGAAAGGTTATTAAACACATTTCATTAAAGTTGCTAATTGGATTATGTCTCTGTTATGGATCAATTCACATCCAGATATCTTTATTATCGTTTTTATAATAATCAATACAGACAAATAAATAAAGCAATAACAAAAAGAAGTAAAATATTTATCATTGCGCAACTTATTTTGAGTAACGAATATTTATGCATAGCTATAAATGCAAGTATAATCGAAAAATAATAAACTTTTCATAAATATTAGCAATGTAATAAATTATTATTTATTATTATTAGTTACGAATCATTATTACTAATAATGAGTTATGCGTGATTATATCGTTAACATAACAGCTATCGCTATCGGTTGTTAACATAACAGCTATCGCTATCGGTTGTTAACATAACAGCTATCGCTATAGCTGCGGTAGTGGGACATCTAGTAAGACGTGAATGCAAACACAAAAGTATCTTCTTTCGGCGTGAGGTCTATACCATGGACTTTTACATGGCAAGAAGATCGGTATCAGTACAAATATTAATTTAAAAAAGAAACGATGTTTGCTGTATCCACTAGTACAGTGAAAAAAGTTCCGACAAATATCGAACCATTATGAAAGTCGGATACGGCTTTTATAGGAAAACCACCGTAATCAATCATTTCAAATTTATGGGTTGGCTTAACCTTTTTTATTTTGCTGGTATTGCGTTAAACTATCGCTACAGGTTAACGATAATTATCCGATAGCCGTGATTTACCTTTGCTCGTTACCTACGCAATTGAAATCGCGGAAAATGGTAAAGGTCGTACGTAGGAAACTACGCATATTAATTTCTCCAATAAATTCGAACGATTTTCATGTTGCAATTTACCTTTTACAGAAAATCTGTCCGTCGCTGACGAATTCTACATATTATTATACATATCAATTATATATTTTCTACAATGTTTTAGTTGAGACAGTAAAAATAGTTCTTGATGGTTTTAGATGAAAGTTGCAAGAAAATGGCCATTCCTTTATTTTCTTGAAAAATGAAAAACCACTTTTATTTGAAACAACGCTATTTCAATTGTGCGATGTTGAGAATCAGAACTTCTTCCCATCGCGGTGCAGAGCTGCGGAAGTTGTTGCGTTTCTCGAATACGGATCCCGAAAAGCGTTGTTTCGTTGAAAAGAAATTACGAATATTGTTGACTGACGCATTAAGGGAAAGAAGAGTTGAAATAAATCGTTGAATATTGCATGCGTTTCATAAAAAGTGGTCGTTTCAAAAATTGCAATGATTCGAATCGGAATATCATTGGAAATCTGAAATGATTAAATATAAGCTTTGAAGTATAAACATTTTTCAGAGGCCTAGAAATTACAAAAAAAAATCAATAGAGGCGTTAAAGTTATTTATAACATGCTCAAGAACATTGAAAATTACGGAAAAAAATATCGAAGGCGTCGAGAAAAAAAAGCGATTGACAAAGAGAAACGTTAAACTCTTTGTGAACTTATAACAAGACATGAATATCATTGTTTTAATAAATACAGTATTCGTTTTAAATAAAGGATCAAACTCGTGGGGTTTAACACCTCCACATTGATTCGTGCAAACAGAATTAGCTATCTGGCAAATAGAAAGATATGATTAGCTCGCAAATGAATAGTTCCAGATCCCTAAGAAAATAAAACTACAATAACAATTATTAGTATCTTGGGATAGTAATTTCCTTTCTCTTTGAAGACGAAAAATCGATTGCAAACGAAAGACGATTTTTTAATATTTAGAGTAAAAATTCAATGATGCATCGACTATTTCGTTCTATAAAATACCGCCATCTTTCTGGTGTCTAACTGTATAAGTCCTGCTCTTTATTACCAAAGTACTAAATCAAGCATTTTTTAACACTAAGCATGCCGGCACATTATGTATACCTATTCTTACCATAAGGAGTGATTTTTGAAGGGGTGATCTTCAGAAAGAAATTCTTAATTTATTAATGGAAATAATTCGAACTCCTAATTTCTAATAAAATAATCAGACAATGTTTTTATTCCTATATCACTGGTTTCTCTTTCATTTTAAAGTATATTTTAGAAGGGGTCATTTGATCCCCGCTTGGTACGTTTAGTATCAAAGAAAGAAATTCTTTACTGATCACCTTAATATGTAAAACAAATAAATAACTGTTACTTCGAACTATAAATTGAAATAGCTTGAAAATCCAGAAATCTATCGCAACCGAATCTGAATCTTCCAAACTGTCCAATTGCCTCGTGATGCTCAACTAATTGCAAACCACTTGCGGCAGGATTGAAATTCACTTAGACCCAAGGGACTTAAGCCTAAGTATCATTTGCCATAATTTAAATATTCCCTAACCCATATTTCCCTGAAATTCTCTCAAACAAAGGTTCCCGGAGGGCGGAGGGGAAAGGCTAGAGCGACCATCGAAGGGGGGTAGGTTACCGCGTGGGAATTCTCCCTGAGTACCCCCGCCCGGAGAACACGGACTGTCCCTGGGGGCACGCAGAGCCCCTTTCCCCGCCCACGTTCCCGATCAAACCGTCCACGCTGTCCTCGCGGATTCCCTCCCCCTAACCAGCTTGTCTCGCTCCCTCTTCCCTTCATCCAGCTCATTCCAGACCATTGCCTCCTTCTCCCTGTCTCGTTCCGTTAACCTCTTTGTCGGCAGTCTTTCTCGCTCCTTGCGTTCCTCTCGGTCACACGAATCCCCTCTCCCCCACCACCGTGTAATCGAACCACCCACCAGATCTCTCGTTCGCTTGGCTCGCGATCTTCTTCTACGTTCCTCTCTCGGCGCAGTTCTCTCTCCCTCTTATTCGTCCGAAGCTCGTCTCTCTCACCACAGCTCCTTCTCTCTTTCTTTCTCTCTCTTTCTCTCTCTCTCTCTCTCTCTCTCTCTCTCTCTCTCTCTCTCTCTCTCTCTCTCTCTCTCTCTCTCTCTCTCTCTCTCTCTCTCTCTCTCTCTCTCTCTCTCTCTCTCTCTCTCTCTCTCTGACTCGTCCATACTCGTTTCTCTCGTTGCTCGACGCCGTTGCTCCCGTCCTCGTCGGTCTCGCGAGCTGGATTCTGAAGCTTTCTCTCTCGGACGCGTGACGTCGTCGTCGGTTCGGTCCTCGTCGCACCCGCTTGTCGGTTAATTAGCCCGTCTCTGTCGGTCGGCCGTCGCCGGCGATCGCTCGGTCTTCGTCGGGCCCGTGGGCGCGGAGGCAGGCGCCACGAATCTCACCGACTCACCGCGGACATCTTCGGCCGCGCTCGGTCGGTTCCGGCTTGCGGCCAAAAGAATTCGTCAGTGTTCGCCGCGCTGCCCTGCCGGCAAGTTGTATAGGAACGGAGCGGCAATTCGTTTCCCGTTGTGCGTGTATGTATATATAGTCACGAGTGCGCGTGCCCTGCTACGGAGAGAGAGCCTACGCGTTTAGTCGCGACGTGACGTGCACGCACGCATTACCAGCCAGCTTGCCAGGTAGTCACCGCGGTTCGAACCAGTCCCAGACGTAAACAATCCAAGAAGGAAAACCAGTGGGAAAGTATCGGTCCGCGGATTTCGAATTTCCAAGACGGGGACGGGAGATCCGTGGACGGCTCCCGCGGATCCAGTATCACATCGATGAAAAATAGGAGGGAAGGTCGTCGACGAGGGAAGATCGCTTCGGTCGGAAACGTTTCATCGACCTCGGATCTTGGCGGACGTGACGCGGCGATTCGGCCTCGCGAATCGATTCCTCGAAAGTGTTCGCAGCACCGTACTCGACACGAGATAGCGGAGCCAAAGATTCTCCTCTCCTCGCAGTGGGCCAAGTTCTCTATCAAAACATGGCCACGTGACCGACGGCGCGGCTTGTAAACACAGAGAGTTTGACCACGTGGTCTGCCCCTTCTCCTACCAACCGTCGCTCTCTCTCTCTCTCTCTCTCTCTTTCTCTCTCTCTCTCTCTCTCTCTCTTTTTCTCTCTCTCTGTGCGTCTTTCTCTTTCTCTGTCTGTTTGCTGTTTACCTCTGTCTCCCTCTATTTCTCACACCTTCTGCATCTCTATCTTTCTCCTTCGCTCACGCGACACGCAAAACAACTTACAGTGTATTCTCGGCCGGTCCGTAGCCAGTCGCGGGAGAGTTCGATTCTAGTGATCCGCGATATACTCCGTCTGGCTTTCCTCATCCCGTTTCTCTGCCCGTGATTTGACATCGTTGGGTGGGGTTTTCCAGGCTCGCACGCGGGACCGTGGGAAACTGGCAAAATAAAGTGACACTGTGACGATTTCGTCGGGGTTTTCGCGCGCGAAATTCCGCTCGAGTTCCTCGGGGAGAGTGCAGTTGGTTAGCGCGCAAATAGGCTAGCAGGCGAACCAGTGACCGAGGTGGTGACCGATCGTGGACGCGTTTTTTGTTTGGCCGTGTGCTGGCGGTATCGGCCTGCCACGATTCTCGCGTGAGAAGAGAGCACGTCGCCTTGTCCGGGGAGAGAGACAGCACCTCGCGCGAGGTGCTCTCGCTTTGCCAAAGTGGAGTACACGGAGGAGCCCAGCATGATGGACTCGGCGCCGGTTTCTGCTTCGGGGTCGAAGACCGGATTACCACCGCAGCAGCAGCAGGGGGTACCGTACGACCTTGAGAGCGGATTCGAGCCGCAGACGAGAGCCCGGTCGCACACGTGGCCGCTGCCAAGATCGGAGGAGTACATTGAGGGGAACGTGGTGTCCGGGAGCAAGGAGGGCGTCGAGGGCGTCGAAAGCGGAACGCCGCCTCAGCACGCTGCTCTCGGCCAAGGTGCTGGCAGCCTGCTTCCGGTCAAGAAGAATTCGTCAAGACGAAATGCCTGGGGGAATCACAGTTACGCCGATCTGATCACCCAGGCGATCACCAGCGCTCCCGACGAACGTCTGACCCTTTCACAGATCTATGAATGGATGATACAGAATATCCCATACTTCAGGGAAAAGGGGGAGAGCAACAGCAGCGCCGGATGGAAGGTTAGTGTGCTTTATTGTTTATTTCTCAATAAAATATTCAATACTTTCTTAATTAGTTTCACAGCAGATATTGATCTCTCAAAAATGTTGCTACTAAATGTTGTTACGGTCACGGTTCACCATTCTACAACCTAATTTTTCTCCCTTTTTTGTTAACCTTTCTTTCGTATCCTTCTTTTTACCTTCTTTTACCTTCTTTTTACGGCGCTACTGATTTCTTTGACTATCTTTCATTTAGTATATTTTTCTGTACTATATACAGGGTGTCCCACATTTTGCTGGATATACTTCAGCAGTGTGTTCTGTAAGTAAAAATAAGACGGAAACGTTATGTAACAAAAAGTTCGTAAATGCTTTGTTAAAAATTTATGACAAAAATAAAAAATGTGATTTAAGCGCTGGCAAATATATCTATGTATATCTCCATGCTAAAGTGACGCCCGCCTTTGTTGACATAAATTTGACATTGACAATTTATTGAATTTATTGTTGATTTCAGTTGGTTGCGATTTTGTCTAGTTTTTCGCTGGGGATATTGATTTTTATAATTATTTCGTTTCTTGTGCGTTAGCGTTATCATGTCTTTCACATTTCTTATTTTTATCATAACTTCTTAACAAAGCATTTATGGACTTTTTACTATATAACATTTTAGTGTTAATTTACTTCTGTAGCATATTTACGATATCCATTATATATTTATTAAAGTATATACTATACGATGTTTTACTTCTTACTTTTCTATTGCATCATTGTATATAATCATGTATAGGGATAAAAAAAATACTTTGTTACAGAAGAAAAAGTAGAAAAAAGAGATTTCGATGTATATTTTTTTATTTATCTTTATTTTTATTGTATTTTTTATTTTCTCTTTTACTTCTTCTCCGAGGTAAAACTTGAACTAAATTATTAAATGAGATAAATTAATATTAAATGAGTCAAAATAAGTTGCTATTTCATATTTAATTTATTTATTTTATAATAATGCCTTTTTTCATCAAAGATCAGGGCCGAATCAAAAGAAGTACCGGTAGTTATTTTCTGAAATCTTCAGAACGTTAACTATACGTTTCTAAATGTTTATTTATTCTTTCTACTATATTTTATTACTGACAATGTTCTTAGACGTATTCATGCATGAATGTTCTTTTTTAGTCATTTATTGACCCTTGTCTATCTAAGCTGGGTTATTTTTGACCCACAATATAAACTAGACACAGTTTTAGATAAATAATCTGTTCTAATGCTCGTTTTATTAATTCTGAACAACATAAAAAATTTACGTTAAAACTTGTCTAATGTTCCATTTTTTCATTTTCTTACCACTTTATAAATTTCATAGTAAAGGACAGATTAAGTTGTAGAAATGAGGGAGGGATGAGGGTTAAAGATGGGCGCATAAAATGTAATCCAGTGACGTTAGGGTTGAGATGTTGGTTGGTCACAGAAATTCTTTGTTTTCTGATATCCGAAAATACCTGTAGTGATCATAGTTCACCTCACCTTTGTTACTTCAACAGTCAGAGCATAATAATAATAATCGCATGCGTATACTATATTTATTGTAACAAATCCAAATCTGCTTTCGCTTCTTTCCCATATAAAAAATTAACAGAACCTCGTTTTGTATTTGTGAAATGTCTGAGTAAGTTTATTTAATTAATTATATAATAATATTTAATTATCCGTAGAAATTGTGATGTATGAGAAACCGTATACAGCGTAGATAATATTTTTTAAAAACGACACAGTGTTTAATGTTTATGTTATCTTAATTTTTCACTAGATAAAAACAGCTCCATTAAACTTTTCACCGGCATTATATAAAATACGTAGACAACGTAGAAAATTGAACTCTTTTTACACTACGTCCAAGACATTGTGCTCACATACACAAAGTTACAGAAGACTTCAGCGAACGACCTCGAAGATGCGCGAAGGCCTAAGGGAGTGCTCGCAACGGTGTTCGACTTCCCTCGATTGCATCTCTGCAATTTAGACCCAATTGATTAATTGGCACTTTGAAAATTGCCGAGGTGATTGTTCTAATTTTATAATCTGTTCGCGGAAATCACGACTATCTTCGAAATCGTTATCACATCATCGTAATTTTATTTTTATTTCGGATAATTCACAAGGGGCTGAATTATACCCACTGTTTATGGTCGCGTTGAAGAACGATTTTTCACCGCTGTTGCCAGCAGCCTTATTTTTAACCCTCGGAGACAGTGGCGCTTGCGATGTTGCGGCGCGTGTTGATTAATTTAAATTTCAATCGAATTTCCGAAAAATTTCCACAAACGTTGTGTTTACAATCATTTGATAACAAATCTGGCGAAAGTACGCGTTATCGTGACTTCGACTTTCTTTATCTCTTGTCTTCGATTAATCCAATGAAAATGGAAAAATGATGTCTCCATACATTCAACTCCTATATTGGATGGTGTTCACGTACACATTGACCCACGGTTTTATCGAATACTATTTTATTTTAAACACTCACTTAAAACATGCTTTCACTAATTTCGCGGAAAATTACGTCCTCGTGAAATACTGCGATACAACTAACTTTTAATTTGAAGTTCCGTAATTAAAATGTTGAATTTAAATTAAATATTATATTTCCTATGCACGAGCTCTTCAATTTTAATGTCGGTTTGCCCGCGCGGACATGTAACAGCCTCAAATGTAATCTAAAATGTGTGTTTCTTCACTTTTCGTGAAGCGAATGAATTAATAGTGGGCGTATGCAACAATACTGTTATTCGTATGCGCGATGTTGTTCATATGTTATACATAGTCTTGAACGCGATGCCATTTAATCGTTCTTAATGTCCAATTCAAATCGCTTGATGCACCGGCTATCTGGATCAACGTACCTCGGTACTTCTCTAGATCATAATGCCAGCATGCTAGTGACGCAGCGGTGGTCCTCGCAGAGGAAGTAGGGTTCCTGCTCCCCAAGATCAGCGTTGCACGCTTTGTAATTATGAACGGAACGAAATTCAGTCATAAGCAAGGAGCACTGGCTAATGGTTTCGAATTGTTTGACAGCGGCATTTCTTGGCTTTCGCATTCTGTTGGTTTCCCAATGTTTCAACGAAAATGCTTTCTAACAGCACCAAGTACGTGGACACAGATTTATCAAATAGATTCTCGCAGCAAAAACTTGTCTTTCGTAAAAATTGACTCTCGGAGCAAAATGTTTCAAATCCATATTAGATAAATTTTCGACGTGGAATTTTTATTCATTCTTGTTTCTTTGTCGACATGATCCTATAGTTAGACTGCGGATCTAAAAAAATTAGAAGTTACGAAAAGTTTCGTAAATCGAAAAATTCTATTAGATCTTGCTGGTTTATACGCTTTCGTGCACTTGAAAAATCTGCGTATACCATATATGCATAAAGATCCGCGGTCTAGCTAAAGTAAAAGAATATATCGTATGACAAATCGACTTTGTATATTCATTTCTAGAAAATAAGGGTAGAATAAGGGTAGAATAAGGGTAGAAATTCAGAGTGTTCTTTCTGTTGTCGTACAAATTATTTTTGAAATTTGAACTTTAAATTGTGAAATGATTAATGCTCCATAATGAAAAGGAAAGATGAGGGGAAGGGTAATTTTAATATTTTCGCGTGCCCTAACAAATATAAATAAATATAAATATTTTTTGTGTCATCGAGCTCGACCAAACCATTAGACCCGTTGAAATGTAATATAATATTATATATAGGAAATAATTAATATTTTCTGTTCACTCAAAATATTGTACGACAGATATTAATGCACGGTTTAGATATATGTATGTATAATATAAAATGACATTTGGATCACACTCGTCGATCCCACTTAGGTAAATGCGAAATAAATATCTGTATAACGAAGAAAATAACTTTTCGATACCTAAGAGTTAACTTTCCTTACTGCCTTAAATCGTGATATAAAGACGATGAAAGTTAATCCTTCACCCCATTACCAAGTCAGACTCGCGATGGAGATTTCATATAGAATCTGCATAAATGTGCATGTTATTAATCGCTGCTGCATCGAAATCAAATTCTGTATAAATTTCAGAGAAGATATGAACATAGAACGGACATAAATGCACATCTAGGAAATTATGAAAGACAAAAGATTTCCAATCGCTGTAGTTGCGCAAGAAATTCCAGGATGGGGAAATTTAAATAATTACGAACACGTTGAAAGTAGATTAACGTTATTAAGGGTTCTAACGAGTGACGAAACTGAATTCTTGCAATTCGGATCGTGAGAATCCGGGTGCAGCTTCTGTCCATATGTATGGTTGCACCGGATGTGCCATATACGATGTCGATAAGACGCCAGACAAAATACTCGCGGATCAAATACTGAGTCCTCCGTGAGACAATGATGCTTCTAGGAACGTACGCGGTGTATTCGTAATCTAATTCGCCTAAAGAGAAAAGAATGATCCGTAAATATCTTTAGTTCTGTGATCGATCAAGAAGGTTCCCGCAACGCTGGTCGCAAAGTCCAGTTTATGAGAAAATAAAAATTTGTCCGGAACGTAACACGTCGAATAGAATGTTGAAAATCCAGCGTGGCACGCGACGAACGGTTTCCAAACAAAATGGCGGCGGCGAACGCGTTGAAATTCCTCGTCGGTGAACGGACGCAAGGAATTTATTTGCGATTTTTGTCGCCAGACGTCCGCGGGCGTTTCGCGTCAGTTCTCAGGGAAACGGAGATGAATTTACTGTATTGACAGATTTAAGACTTTTGATGCTGGATAAATAATCCTCCTTTGGCATTACTTTATAATACAAACAGCGAGGAGCAGCTTTATTTTGCCGAAAGGGATTAATGATACGCGTAGGTTAATTTTATTTTTGAAATTAGTTAATTTTCATCGCTAATTTTCGGTATCATCCTGGCAGATTTATAATTAATTAGAAGGTTGCTCCGTAGTGTTACAGCTCATTTCTTTGTTACATTCCTATGTATCAATCTGTGATCATTGAGCTGCAGATTTTTATGCAAATGTAAATTTTTGTACATTTTACGAACTGAAGAAAGTTTCCTTCGTTAACTGAAATATTACTCATTGTAAGAAGGAAATATTAATGCTATAATAAGCTATGTTAGTTTATACTAGTTTTAACGATCATTAACAATCCATCGATGTCAACGTGATTTTTCACTCGAAAATAATATTTACTGTCTCGATGTTAATAAAAAGTTGAGTTGGATTCATTAAGGTTTTATCGACATACAGAGTTTGAGAAACTGTATGTGTTGGAAATCCATAAAATCTCCAACGTAATTATAAAAAGTGTAAAATAAATCTTTCCCGTGCAACGCTTTTGTTATGTAAATATTCTGGAAAAGCAGATTACTATACAGTTCTGTCGTTACTGCCCGAAGAATTGAGTCGAACGAGTTTGTACAAATGAAATCAACAATTGCACACAATGGCGTTTTATTGGTTACGCTGGCATCGGCCGAATGCGTGTTCGACCGAACCGATTCTAATGTTAATCGGGCACTCTGTCGGATCTCCTTTTATGAAAGACGTATAGCCGTTGCCAAAATGGATGTAGCGGCTATGGCAGTTTGAGTAATCGTTGCCGAAAAGTTCGAGAAACTCGAGCGTCGCTGTAAAAGATCAAGAAGGTTTCTTTTTGACAAAATTACCAAATTGATTACAAGATTGTCTAGCACAGAATAAATTATAATTTCATGTAATGAAAATATTTCAAATAATAATGATAATAGTTTAGAACTCTTGATGATTTTGATTATCTTCGCTATCCTATCTTCAATGTAGGCATTCAGGAAAAGATTCGAACGTGTCAAAGTTACGGGACACGGAGAAATGAGTAGGAATGGAAGTTGTTTACGATTTTTTGGCGCCGATTATGTCGATTTGGGGTATTCCCAGTTGGTGAAAAATAGCTGTTGACTAGGAGGAACAGGTTCTCGAGAGCTACCAGTTTCAAACGGACACGTTGCTTTTCCTTATAGCACTTTCTGGTTTCTAGGATATTCACGCCATTACAATAAAACCGAGGAAAGCATAACCTCTCTCAGAAAAATATACCGACAGCGTAGAGCTTTCGAACAAAATCGACATTGAAAATTGATCTGATTAGCACGTGGCCGCGTTTAAAAGTCTGACGACGATCAGACGTGTATGCGAGTGTCATTTAAATATACTTTTAAATATGCATTTAAATACAGATTTTATGCAGATGGATTATCACTCTTGCGTTAAGTTACACGGGCATTTCTTTGATGTTTGTTTAATTGTCATTGAAAATAGTTTCTAAAATATGAAATGAATATTTCAAAATAATTCTTTACGAATGATATTTTATTATTTTATTATATATTATTTATAATAAATAAACTTATAATGTTCTACATTAACGGAACCACCGGCATGGTTTCGAATGAAATGCGAGCGCGTTAATGGATTTTCTTCGGTGTAACCTATTCATCATATGATCGTTCCGCTGATTATGAACTATGATGGACGGGCACTAACAAGAATCATAAATATTAGGATTTTTTCAAATTTTCTTAGTTTAGAGAACTCAGCAGTACCAGTTCGAATATATTCGAAATATTGTTGCAAAAGGAACAGGTATCTTGAAAACAATGTTAATCTTCTTTTTATCATGACACTTTCGACACGTCTGATTGTATTTATATAACCTCAATAGTTACCACTACTGGGTTTATTTATACTCCGATGTTCAACATTATAATCACAACCATAATGAAAACAGAAGAAATATTTACACAATATCTTGTTATTCCATTGTACATTATAACAATTATGTCCCGGACTGTGTACATTTATTTGTCATGTATGCGTAAGCATTATTTAAAGTAACGAATATATTTAGAGAATAGCAGGTTTTCTTTTTAAAATTATTAACTAATTAATTTTAAATTCCAGGTTTTTAAAATTTCAGGTTTTAAATTCCAGTAATTTTACCAGGTTTTAGATTATTAAAATTATTAAATGGAGAAAGAAATGGAGAAAGAAATCTTGCACAAAGATTCGCAGTCCAATAATAACGATAAAAGAATTAATAACTTGGAGCTCTCGACATAGTCTTAAAGAAATAAAGGTGTGCGCGGGTGAAATAAACCTGCCAAACGGAACAAGATTAAATGCAAAAGTCTTTCGGTGAATAAGGACAATTGAAAGATACAATCGAATACGAATGACGAGTTAACTTGTCTTCCCCGGTTATCAGGTTAAAAAAAGCTGCGTATATCGATTCGCACACGCGGTTTAACAGTTTACGGAGCTAACTTCTTCCCGCGGTGTAGCACTTTTCCCTCAAAGCGAGTCACCCCGCTTTTGCGAGCTGCGCCTCTGAAATCGAGGGAAACGAGAAACTCGACCGGGTAAACCGGGTAAAAAAAAATATCGTGCACCTTATATGCTGCTCCAGTGATTCTTGCCGCTCGTAGTAGTTCGCCAGAATATGGTTGAAGCAAGCCAGAACCTTTGGGACACGTGCTCTTATTGTTAGCGATTGCAGCAACCCACGGTGGTTGATTCTTTCAAACAAATGCACAAAAATCTATATCGCTTCAAATCTTATTTAAAGGATCGTATTAAAATCTTATCAAAAACATGTAATGAAAAAACAAACTAGAAAAGTATTTTGATTTGGTGTGTTGAAACTGTATTAATTTAGACTTTTCGACATTTTTTTTACATGCGCTTGATAGTGTTTTTCTGATTTCAAGCATTTTTAAATGATAGATGGAAAAGGAAAGTAAATAGTGCTAAGTTCAGTGTTGCATTCGAAATTTTTTTACGCGAAGAAGAACATTATTTCCAAAATATTAGCAAATCGTTGAATTCAACGATTATTATAGTAATTGTGCAGTATTCTTTGTCGAACTTGGATTTCAATCGGTGACAAGTAGATAGCGAGTTTTTGTGCAAATAAAAAATTGAAATTATTTCTTAAATAATTTCAATATAATCAACATCGTCACTCTTGAATTTTTTTAGTATTACAAATAATGAATTACATCTACAGATTGTTGTCATAAATACATAAATTCCGCAGTATAGTGATAAGTTAGAATTCAATTCAAAAATTTTATTAATCAATTTATTCGATATGTCGGAACAAAAGAACGCATTAATTGCACCTATGACAAATGTAGAACAGGCAAATGTGTGAATCAAAAAGTAAACATGTGTGAAAACGTGTTAGCCGTAGGTGATTCCGAAGAATCTGAACAGGAGCATCTATCTACTATTCTTTAACGGTAAGGGAGACCGTCTGAGGTATAAATTTGAATGGTTTCGAAGGGAGACTTCGGCATAAAAGAAAAGTTTTCTTCCGGGATAAGTTTTTTTTCTCTGAAGTTCCTAAGATCAGCGATATTTCACAGAAAAACCGTATCTTTCTCTATTGCACATCGCAGGGAGTGTCATAGTGCTACTTTCAGCGTGTTTAGGTTTTCATCTCGGAGCGAACCAAATGTAAAGAACTTAACTAAATTTCATATTAGCGATACTTAATCTTCGGTATACATAGTTACTTATATGAATGTAGTGAAATGTTAGGCTGGCCAGAAAGTTTTGTCCATTTTCTTTTTGGATAAAATTCATTTTTGTAACTGCAATTATTAATAACTACTTAATAGAGCGCAGCTTCGGCAGTGGTACCTATTAAAATTTATTTGTTAAATGATGTGTTAAATAATTTGCTAAATGATTTGCTAAATGATTTGTTACATATTTTACTAATTTTTCCGTGAAACTAATGTGAATACATTACACTAGAAAATAGAGAGTGCCTTTACGATTTAGAATCTGGAGTACAAGAAGAATCATCAATCTCACTCGATGGAACCGCTTTTGCTTGCTACTTCGAACTGTTGTACAGTTAAATGCATGCTCATAATATATTAGCAAACGATAATGTAAATTCGCTAATAGTATATGAGTCAGAATTTTATCGAGTGCAAGTTATCTGATAACCAGTTAATACATAATTATTAGATTGTTGGGAAAGTGATGCCGGCTTACGATTGTGCCGAGATAAGATTAATTCTTGTTAACTATTAATTCAGAATTAACAATTATAAAATAATGTAACAGGTTCATTGAACATTGTGAACAAGATATGATTCATTATACATACAGTTAATTGATTTGTGTGTCCACAAGATTAATGTAATATTCTCACCAAATCAATATTGTTCAGTTTCAATATTGTTATTATAAACAGGACAAATGATTCGATCGCCCGTAAAACTACACGCATGTGAGTTAGCAAAAATGATCGTAACGTAAATGGCGAGGTAGGAGACACATTTCTATGTGCATGTAGATTATCCTAATCGAAAAGCTAATTTTCCGCGCGTCGACTCGATAGTAGATTGTTGTATCATCCTCGAAGTATTCGAAGCTTATGCGAAAATGTTCGAATAGCCGCAACCCTACTCGGGATGCGAGACACGAGACCGTGTCCAATCGCGTGGTGTCTGTGCCCCGTAGACATCTGCATGTCCGGTGTGTGCTTTCTGCGCACGGTTGGCCGCGTGTGCGCGAGCGTATAAATAAACGAGAATAGTCGGCATTATCTGCGACGTGCATAACTATTGTGCTCGATGGCTGCAGTCCTCGGATCGAGACAGAGCTATTCCATGTCGCACTTTTCTCGCCGCACAAAGGAGGATAAAATGTCAGTAATTTTTCTAGTTTCTTTTCACCTATCCGCGCGTGGCTTCGACGATCGAAAGCGCACTTTAGTTTAAACGCGCGTTACGTTTTGCCTGCGTGAGCTTGCACGATCCATAAACCTCGTGGTAAATTTCACGATCGAAACACATTTTCTTCCTTCTATGTATAGATCGTTAATGATTACTGACGCAGTGTTCAATTTAATTTATTTTATTCAGCGTAAGCTCCTTTTTAATTTCTCTACATCAATTTAACACGATAGTGATAATAGAAGAATAATAGCAATGAAAACGATACGATTACAGTATACAAAGCAAACACAAACTAAATATCCTAGCTTCTGATAACGTTACACATATAATTGATTTTTAAATTGATTGAAGTCATCAATGAAGTCTATGTCGTTGGTATAAATGCTAGTCAAATTGAGAATCTTATTGAAAGGATCAGTATAGATCAAACGAGAGACATAGTGATGGAGCAGAAAAACTCTGTTGGTTATTGTAAAAAATTGTCGTTCGTTAAAATTGGTGATTTTTAATGCAGTTGATATAAGTTTTCATTGTTTTACGGAAGTCGCTCTTTCAGCTATCAAGCAAGTTTTTCATTCAATTTTCACTAAATCCTTGACGTTTGGAATATTCACAGAGTTGTGCGTCAATTAGAGCTTTTGATTCCTCGATGTAGAACGCAGCTGTTGGTTGACTCAGTCTTGGCTTTCGGATAGGCAGAATATTTGTAGTAACATTTGAGTAACGGATTAAGATTTCTGATGCATTCGTCCTTCGAGGAAAATGTTTTTAGTACTTTGAAATATCCTCATCCGCGAATTGTTGAATAGCGTAAAAATGATGTATGTTCTATCAACGCTAACGCTTGTGATAGGAGATTAGAATATTGAGCGTCAAACAGTCGGGTTCTCAAACTTTGTTTAGCTATGCTGTCACCTGTGCACACGTCCACTCATTATCAAGCCCTCTATTATGCTTCAAAACGGATGAAAATCTTATTACACAGTCAGTAACTTGTTATCACAGAGTTTCGGGGAATCAAAAGTGCTATAACCCCACAAAATCAGCATTTATAGAGCCGGCCGTGTGGATGAAACTGGGTGACACCACAGTTTAACGTTTCTATTCTGAAGTTTCGCCTCTTATGTATCGAGATCAATGAAAAAGCGATCACAGGATGAAAGAGGAAAACTAATATTACGATGTCAAACATTTTGATTGTGTAGGAAACTTGTCCTACAAGAAAATAGCTTCGGATACTGAAAACTTCATCACTCTGAAAACTTCAAACTCATATTTATTGCAGCTGTACCTCGCGTAGACGTTTATCGTCTTCTGCCGATTTCTCTGGCTCCGCCCAGAGAGCCTCCTTATAGGTCTAACGAGCATCGGGGAATTATGAAAAGGAGGAGTTTGCAGGACCAGGCGGTGACAGTCGCCAAAACTCGAGCCATTCAATAAGGTGCTCATTCAGTGCTCGCGGTTGTAGCGGTGCTTGCTTAATGGTCGCGGGTTCGGGACCTTATTGTGACCATTATCCGAAGAGGTAGAATTCCAGGAATTACCGACCGTTTCCTTTCTCTAGCTACGCTCGGCTCTGAATGAGCAGGGAGATCGAGTGAGACGCATCGGGGGCGAGCGGGACAGGAGAGCTTATTTAGTAAGCTAAACACCTGTCCAACTACCAGAGGGGATAGAATGCGGCTACCAACTGGGAAAGAAGAGTGACCACCAAGCGGGAACCACTGTACTGTGCAAAGATAATAAGTTGGTTAGGGGAGCGCCGCGTAATCCGATTCTTAAACGTGACGGTTTCAGCTAATAATGGCAACATTGTCCGATGAGCGATGTTACGCTCCAAAATTGTCCTAAGTTTTAGTCTCTGTGTACTGATACTATCTGTGTTCACAATTGCTGGCCTCTAGTGTTTATTGGGCCCTACAGCCGAAATCGTACAGCATATATTAGAAAATGTTTCGTCTCGTAAAAAAGTTTAGGGATGATTTGTAAACATGAATATTACCTTTACGTTACAGCTGAAATCGTATATGTCAACAAAATTGTTTAACAAGTTACACTGTTTTTCGGTAAAACTAGGTGCAATTTCACCCCATTCCTCTAATAATGCTTTTTTAAAATTATTTTTTATTTTGGTGGTATGTTTCCGAATTTTAATTTACTAATTGGTAGTTCTAGCGTTAACACACTGACCACGAATTCGACAGCTTCGAAAGTTCTAGCAGTTTATAGTGTTCGTAAAGATCTCATTTAAAATAATCTCGAAGATTTCCGCGGCCATTCACATTAAAGTAGAAGTAGATCGTTCAGAACAATTATAGCTGTTTATTAATATTTATTGGTTAGTTTGATCGTAATGTTGGAAAATGATTCTTCAGACTTATGAGGAAAGTATCATATTTCATAACAGTGGAACGCTGCATGAGAGTGCAGCGACCGTAGACTATTCCTTCCGTCCTTCTCCTGTCTCACGAGATTTCTTTCTATCTCTGCACATTATACTTTCCATACGATGATGAAATATGTTGAACTGAATGGAGCGAGGTGACCAGTAACTTGCGAATTGTTACAATATTTCTGTTTTAATTCTGATTGTAATTACAGGCTAATCAAAGTTACAGTTCTATTTAACGCATTCACTGGCAAGCCTATTTTGAAGGAATCTGTTCATTTCCTTTTTTAAACTAAACAAATAATAATAAATAAATCCTTTCTGTTTTAGTAATGAACCTTTGACGGACGCGTCATGGTAGGCGTCTACCACGAGATATTTCGCATATGCGTTGATTAGCACTTCTTCGTTTTTTATAATTTCCCTGATAGAACGAGGCGATTTTAGTTTCTTACTTGGCTGATACAACTATCATCGTGTTAAACATTAGAAGTGTATTTATGTTAGAGTGCAGAGATGCGATGGTAATACCCCTCGGAAAGTCCCCAATACTTGCTACATCCATAGCCTCTCCCCCACCCCCAACAAACTCCAAGTTCGTCCGATAAACTTATACAAAATTGATTAGGTAGCGTAATGGACCAAGTTCATTGTAATTTACTGTCGTACTATTTAATTATCTTTAAATGTTCTAAGTAGTACCTTAACGTGCAATCTTTTTTGTTTGTTACAGGTGAGTCAGATCGTTCTACTATCGCTTATTTTAAAGACAGTTGTGTAATTCTCATGATTTGCGTTCAACGGAATTGTGGAGGTTTGGTAAGCTATAATTATCAGTTATATAAAGAAATGATTTGAATTGTTAGAAAATGGTTCATTGGGAATCTTTTCATGAAACGCAGCTAAAAGTGGTAGATAAGATAAACAGTTCGCAAACGCTCTCGCAGAATCGGAAAACAAACACTTAATGAACTGTTAACGAACCGTAAATTAATTTGTATCGATAATTATTTTGTTTCTTTACGAAAAATTTACCAGAAAATTCCAGCGAAAATTCTATTTTCTCAAATTCAAATTCTCTGTAAAATTAAAAAAATAACATAAATATTCGATAAAAGATAAATATATTCGATATAAGATAAATATTCGATAGTACAATCGAGCAGGGGACGACTCTATGTGAAAAAATAAGAAACAAATTTGGTATAACATTTTTTTATCCAGGATCATGTTTTCGAGAAAATCGATTTGTTTGTCCATCTTTGTTAAGGATTTAATTGTCGTTCATTCTTCATATTTCTCTATTAGAAACAATGGAAAATAGGAATATACAAATATAAATGTAAAAGTTACTGTGAGTTTATAATTACTCAGCACTGTAGGTGACCACCCTGTATATTAAAAAAAAATTGTTAAAAAATATACTTGCATATTTCTACATTAGAAATAACAGAAAATAGAAATATAAAAATGTGAAGTTTTGTTAAATTTAAATATCGGTAACAATGTAAAAGTACTTTGAGCCTATAATTATACGCAACGTATGCCAAGAAAAGAAACAGCATTTACACAACAAATTCAGACACAAATACGGAAATGGCAAATTAGTTGCTTTTAAAGGAAATACAATGTCGCGATGAAAGGGTTAAGGGCAGACAGTCGTCTACCGGTCATTCTGCCTCTGAGTTGAAAATGTCTATGTAACGCCACTCTGAAAAGATAGCACTCTATAACAATGATAGGTGTATCACACATCGAGCTACAATATCCATTATTAAATCGCGCGCGAATTAGTGCAAAATCGCAGATACGAGGTGAAACGTGTTAAATGGCACGATATAAGCAACTCTCCCCTATATTTCGAGTGAGTGTTGTTGGGCGGGTTTAAAGCAGGCTTTACGCGTTATTTTTGCGCGAGGCAACCGCTGGCGTCGTTGCCGCGTCTCCCTCTCGTCTCTTTCTCGTCAATCTCTCTCTCTCTTTCTCTCTCTCTCTCTCTCTCTCTCTTTCTTTCTCTCTCCCGACTGTGCTCACGACCCTGCAACCGACCACGTTGCCGATATCATCATCGTCATCTTGAGGTCATCTCTCCGTTCGCCTGCTTTGGGCCCACGAAGATCAGGTCCGGCAGTGGCTTTCTCCGCCTTTTTTTCTTTTCCTTTTTATTTTCAGTCGTACATTTCCCTGCTTCCTTCGATCGCAGATCACACGGACTGAGCGTTGCAGCAGTGACCCAGAATGTCGAAGAAATCGGCGTTTATTATTCATTTATTTATTCGTTCATTCGACGAGGACTAGTTTCGATTCGAGTGCCATTTTTCAGGCCGAGTTTGAGTAGTTTTTGGACGAAATCGGAGAGCTCTCTTGGATTCACTTTTTGGACACGCGATGGTCATTGTTCCGAGTATCAAATGCAATTTCGTTTATATTGAAGTACTTGATGCTATAATTATTCCGAAAAAAGGCGGTCAAAGTTCGAGAAAACACGATAATGAAATTGTCAAATTTTTAGGCTAGAGTGCACTTACCGGCAAAAGTTAAAGAATGTGTTACGTGGATACATATAGTTGCTTGTAGTAAACCTTCTTAACAGAGCATAAAAAGTGTTGTTTCAACGAAAACATAATTTTATTTTTTTCTAATTCTCTAATTTGTTATTTAAATTTTATCCTACTAGTTTTTATTTTTTTATCTTCTATTATTTTTTTTTAAATTGTATTACTTCGTTTATCATTAAACAATGTGCTGCGTTATAATATGTACTTTTAATTTGATAAGACGTATATTTATTAAAATATCAAAGTCTACATAAATATTAACGATATGTAAAGTTTCCTAAATTTTGTCTGCAAGTATATATCTTCCATGATAACGCCACATACGGTGAAATAATAAATGATTGTACAGTTCCCTACAATTTTCATTAAACAATTACAATTTTCACGAAATTGTGGATTCTATTGCTCGGTAAATATTCCAGTATGGATTTGATTAGTCATTAAAAATTCTACTATTGATTTTACTAATCATTAAAGATTCCAGTACGCTTTAATTGTATAGAAATTCTCAGACCAGTTGTAGTATTTACGCCTTTCAATTTTCTCTATTAGAATTGTCATTCGAAGTTTCCATCACCCGTTCGAAACAATCGAGTTTCAGGTTAAAAATCGTCTCGCGTAACGAAACACAAGCGACTTCAACAACACTCGAGTTCGAGTTGTTTCAGCGAACTTAACAAAATTGCTTCTCGAAGATCTCAGCTGCGAAGTACTCCAGCATCTCACTTCGTCGAGACTTACTCCAGAGGATTACCACCTTTTCCACTCTCTTAAAAAATCAAAACCATTTCGAATCGAAGTCAAAATCTGTTCAACTCGACACCGGTCCTAGTTTCCCGCCGCAATGGTATGGAACTCTGGAAACTTCAAAATTGCATGCGACCCGGACATCGACCCGAATTGGTCAAACGTTAGAAATAACGAACGAATGTTTCGCTAAAATATTTAGCAGACTCAGTGTTGCTACATATTCGTGGATTAATGCTGCAATGCGAATTTCCTTTATTTAATTACTATTAATTAACTTATTAATAAACAATTTCATTAAATTCGAAATAACAAAATGGAATTTTTCAGATATGTATAATTACACAACCCACACGTCTTTAAAGTTCTCTTTTTCTCCAGTGTTTCCCTTAATCGTATTGTTTTATTAGTTTATTCTGTTTTTACACCTATTATCCCGCCTAAAATTTTTTCCAATTTTCGTTAATACAGTAGATCTTCTGTTTGTCCGAATGATTACGATTCTATTGTTATCCAAACACGCAGTTATCTAAAAAAGTTCATACGCTAACATAACATTTATTACGAATCGAACACTGTACCCGGCGATAAGATCGCAAATTTTTATGCGAACACGAATCACTAAAATCTTTCTAATTTTTCTAATATTATTTTAGAGCATCGATAATATTTCTAAGAATTCTTCTTTGTTGCAATCACACGAGCATCGATAATAAAAATTTTGGTACTTTACAAACTCTTCTGGTCTCTTACGCGTACAGTATTCCAATGTCAATGAGATAAGAATAAATAATACGGCTGGTAAATACACGTCAGTAAATGCGAAATAATGAAGGAAATTGAAAGTGGCACATGTAGGTACAGCTTCGTTAGCAAGGAAATACGGCGAAGTCAAGGATTAGAACTACGAGTCACGGATGACAGGCATTAAAATGGAAAAGCATATCATTAAAAGTTCCTCACGTTTCACAAATTCGTCGAGTGCTTATGCTAATCGTAATGGTTCAGCGGTGTTAGAAATATGGTTATTTCTAGCGAATCAGCTTGATCTAGTTATTTTGGGCAGCACTGGCCCATGCCGCCATGCAGGTGATTTGCGCGTGCGCTAATTATTCTTTTGTTCCTTTTGCTCTCCCTCTTCCTGGCGGTTTTCTCGATTCGGCAGTCGTGCGCGCAGCACGTGGTCTAACTCCGTTGTTAAATACTACCCTTTTGTATGTTGTGTTACATTTATATATAGTTAGGTTAACTCAGGCATTCGCATTTTCTCAAGCATCAACAAATTTCATGTATTCCACCGTAAAATCCTGACAAGCGGTAAGAAGAAATGAAATAATTCAACATTTTCCCTTTGTCGTCGCTTTACGCACGTTTGATCATAATTGTATCGAGTTAGTAATGGAATTTTTAATAGTTCTGCTCCGTATGATTATTTCACGTCTATGCGGATAGATGCGTCACGAATTTTAGTAAAATACAATTACAACGAATATTTATTGAATTCACTTAATCTTTCTGCTGTTTTAAATGTCATATACTCGTCTTCGTCGTGAATTTAGAAAACTGGCAGTTTAGTAATCAAATAAAACGTCATGTCAGAATAATCGCTGGAAATTCGAACCGATGAAACTGCTATTACTCTTGCATCAACTGCGGAGTTAAGTCGAACTTTATTTTCAGTATTAACATTCCGAATGAGTTCCAAATAATATAACGGCATTGTTAAATTTATGTTGATTTTCTATTCCATCTACTTACTTTTGTCATGGATGCATAAAATCTGCGATCTATTGATAAGTGTAGTAAGTAACTATATTTCGACACCATTTAGAAACCTTCTTGAAATTGCACTTATTGATTAATTAATTTACTAGATAACGGGTGAAAACATTTTTGCAAAAATTGCGATTTATTGGTATAGCAAAAAAAATTTTTTAAATGTCTTTTCGACTTATTTTTATCTGTGTCTACAACAAAATTTTAAACAATGAATTTTGTGGATCTCGGTAACGTATGAGCACTACGGATAGACTGTAGCATTTATTTATTTTATTTATTGAAATGATTAAAAAAAGAAATACGTTTTCATTTAACTTTCGTTTTCCGCAATTGAATCAGAAAACTTTTATTTCACATAAAGATTCGCAGTCTTGTTATTATGATTTATAATAACCCTTCGCACTCAGCTTTGAGGTTTAACTAAAAATGATCACGTTGCAATTAAAAACAATTTTTACATTACTAAGTTGATTTGTATTTAATAAATTGTTAGAAATTCAAGCGTATCACATGGTGCCGGATACTGTGTGGTGACCAGTTGCTGAGCCTTTGGTTTGTTTTCAGACATAAATAGCTTTATATTTATTTATCGAGCTAGAGAACTCAGATACAAGCATATCTTGTTCGGTAGCTATGAAGTTAATTATGCTTGAATACAAACAAACGGCACAGTAATTGGCTCCACCACCGTATCGCAAGCCGCTAGAGCCCGATTTCCGAAAGGCGTTCTATCGACTGCGGGATCATCGGCGATAGTCAACAGTCCATTTACCTTGCCTGGAGCAAGGCTGCAGTTTCTACGTCGTAAATTGTGACAGAATCATGCCGACCGTGTGCTGGCAGTCTCTCTCGGCCGTGCCACGCCGCCACGGGAGCGACAGCGTTCACCTTTCTCTCGTAGAATTTCTCGCCTCGGGCGAGTCTCGAAGACGCGTCGTTGCGCGACAGGTTTCTTGTTATTTGAATTCCTTCCGCGAGCCGTGTCACCCTCAAATAAGCGCAATTATCGTTCACGGGGGCGCGACGCAAGGTTCATGGAAGCCCAACAGCTTTTCACCTTGTCTATCAGCGCTCTGGGCGTGTGGCAGTCGGCATGGGAGGTGGTAATTGCGTACAACTCACCTGAATCGCGCACTATCTATCTTCGCTTTATTGCCTGTGGCAAACAGTGTGCCGATGTTTTGGAGCTTAGAAGTTTTTCAACGGTTACTCTCTTTCGGTAATCTTCCGTCCCGTAACATTAGAGATCGCAAGGCCTTGGAGCAGTGGTGTCGGTTACTGTGTAGTAACCAATTGCCGCGCGTTTCCTTCGTTTTCGAGCATAATTCACGTTATATTTATCGAATAAGACGTGTTCAATTTCTCTATTCGAAAATAAATAAATAAAAAGAATAAAAGAGTACTTATTCTTTAATGTCGACCAGTTGTGACAACGTTGAATTAAGAAAAACGCCTCTGTTGTTTTCGAAGTTACGAGACTAGGGTTGAAGATTATACAAAGAAGTTTCTGGAAAGGCAGAAAGTCTATTTAGCCACCAAAAATAGAAGAGATTCTTTTGTTAAGGGATTAAAAAAAGGAATTTTAAAAAATTCCAGCGAGTGGAAAGATTCAAGTTTTCGGACGATAAATTAACCGTCAAGTCATTGAAAACTGGCAGCTTAGTATGTATTTTATAACGATCAAGATCATCTTTCCGTGGAGAAAGTGTGCTTTCAATTATGTTCAGCTATAAATACTCCGAGTGTGTTTTTTCTAAGATACGTTTCTTGACATGGCGACCCTGAAAATTCAAGCACCGTTCAAGCAACGTATTTAAAACTGAGTATAGAGTGGTTTTTAATTAGGCATTTTGCAACAAAGTCTCTCCGCGTCAGATGTTTCGTCTCCCATTTCGAAGAGGCGAATCAAGATTTTTTCCAGCCGGCTCTAGTTTTATAATTTTTCAAATACTTGGCAGTTAATTTAACACTCGAACGGCGGACCTTTTTCACAAAAATATAGCTCACTACGCTTAGGATCATTTATAATTTTATTTATCAACTAGATGTGCTAGCTTTTTCTACAGAACTCAATGAATCATATTATTGAGTGCTACTTAATTTTTACTAAATTATTTTAATCATAACATTGCCAGTTTCTTGTGCAAAATATGACTACAAATTGATAGGAATGTATGTTTATTGGAAGTGATTGACTATAATTCCGTAAAAACAAATTACATGCATAAGTTAAACAATCATTTCCATTAAAGTTTTCATTAAGGTTTCTAAACGATTCTATCGGTTTTACGCATGCGTTTATATGAATACTTGAGTTCTCATTAACGTCTGGCATAAATTAATGACCGAATAATAATTATTAACATCTTTATTCTTCTAGACGACGCGAAAAGGATCATAAACGCATTGATCTCTATAATTGTAATTTGAAAACATGTTCCACTGGTGGAATTAAAAATCCTAATTGTCAGTCCCTTAATTACTATACTGCGGAATTGTATACATTTAATTTCAATCTTTATGGAAAATCCAATTCCATTTAACTTCAATGTTTTCTTTACCGATGAAATGAGATCTCTGTGCTTAGACGAGTGTATACAGAACAAACTAGCTCGATTTCAAAGTGTTTGATGCTTTCAAAGAAGGAGCATACTCGACTCTGTAATCGTAATTTATAAACGTGATTCAAGGTTTCTAGCGTAAATTATGGACGAGTGGCGAACGCTTACAGGTCACCTGAATCGCACACTATCTACCTGTATGCTTTTTACTCGCAGTAGAAAACGTATGGAAGGTAATATCATCTAATACAGTCTTGAAACTTGAAAGTGAAGGACTCCGTAACACGTGGGCAGGCGATAATTAAAATATTCCATCGAGTAATCAAGAAACTCGACGAGCGATTACGTCATTTGAAACGCAACATGGGAGAGTCGCGTGACATGGTAAAAGGCGTCTAGTTGATCGCAATTCACCATTCATAATATTCTTCCTTATTCATTTTTTATATACTGATTCGTAATAGGAATGTTATACAATTATTTCTTGCGTAAGGATGAAATATTACGTCGCAATCCTCTTTACGAACGGTAAAACCGAGCACGATAGCAACAAATACGTTTAGGAAAAGAATTCGGGTGTCATCTTCGGACCCTCTCACAAACATTTTTTAAATCAATCAGAGTACTACTTTTCCATTGATCTTTTTCCACGTATTTTTACGATTATAAGCAACATTTTTTCGAATGCTGTTCTTAAGGAAGTTCCAGCATATTTCATGAAAATTCTTTGTACACCGTTTTATACGGCACCGAACGTCGCCCGTTGCTGGAACACGATGTCCCGCATATGCCAATGCTTCTAAAATATTTTTAGAAAACGGCAATTAAAAAGAAATTTATTTCCTCCCTGACGCGTTCTGAAAGCGTAAAAATAAACGTGGAATCCGAGATGAATAGAACTGTTTAAACTGAAAACAGTATTTGGTTCGCAAATTATTGTTCTAATCTAGTTAAAGTAAAATTCTGGGTTGGAATTGCAAAGCGTAAGACGTCGGAATGCGTTTTATATTTTACGATCTAGTAACCTGCGGAATTGCGAAATTTTTGAAATTGAAAACTTCAGTTTTTGTCTTTATTAAATGAGGTTCGCCTGGAAATGTGCTTCGAGTGCTCGAAATTTCAAGAACGCTGATATTCTTATGCCGCGATATACTTTCGGGATTCTGACACGATTCCAAGAAAAATTCCCGACCCGACGTTTTCGGGAGCACGCCACCCCTGGCTCTTTCTAAATAACTACGTAAAATCGATCACACAGGGTAGATAGCATGACTCGAACACATTAAATAATTTCTAAATGATGCGTTTCATGAGAAATGTACATGCATATATATAAGTTGCCAGAATTACGGTTGGATCGTATAGTAAACGTTCGTTTCGCATTACAGCATGGAATTTTGAAACTTGGTTCTTTCCAGTGGAATATTACATTTCGTAAATGAATAACTTTGAAAACGTCACAGTTTTAGTATCATTCGAAATATTTGTATAATTTCAGTTACGGAATACTGCGCGCAGCTCTTCGAAGAGGTTACGGAGAAAATATAAAACGAGAAAGGAATGACGAGTTAATGAGAGGGAATGAGTTAATTCGCGACAGATCAATGTGTTGACATTTCAATTCAGAATGTTGGCTGTTTCTATTTAATCGAGACAGCCGAGGTAAACAAATTGAGTTCATTATTTCCTCACTTTTATTTCGCGGACGATATTTTTTTGAATCGTTATGCTTTAAGTTGCTTATGACACTGGAGATCGTTTCAGCGTACTACTGCGCAGAGAAAAATACTGATAATAGGAAAAAAGATTCAATTTCGACTCAGAATGATATTTATACTTGCATTTTTTCACTAACAATAGGAATATGACAAAAAGTGTTGTTCATTATATCGGATTTAAATTTCCCGGACAATAAATAACCGGATCCACGGTTCTTTTAAGTGTAGGATCGAAACGAATTCCCACCAACGGGACATTCATGCCAAAAACCATTTCCATCGCAAAGGGCTAATTACTGCGGATTCTACGTTACATATGTATATATACAACGTTCACTGACTTCTGCCCGACCCTTTCTCTTGGATTAGATTAGGGGCGATGTCTTGGAATGCAGGAGACCCTTGTACTGCAACTAGGTCACTTCTTATCATTTTTATACTACAACTTTTGGCACTGAAACTCGCATGTACATTGAAATAGTTATATTGAACGGTATGACACATCGAGGATAGTCCCGGTCACGCATGTTAACAGTTTACAGTACGTTAACCTCTTACAGTTCATTAACTCGCATAGTGTACCAGTAGCGTCGAGAATTTTAGGCGTTCGCGAGAAGTGACAGCATAAGCGAGCATTGTCGTTAATTAACATTTTTTAACCAGTTAGTCTCAAAACAGAAAATGATATTTCGAATCTTAAGAATCATGTTCTATAAGGGTTTAGGAAGTTTGTCATATCCTTTTGCAAATTGTCATATATCTAATTCGGAAACATTTTTATTGACCGCAAAGGTACTTATTTATATATATAATAATAGAACGTGTTCTTATAATATTATAAAAATATAATAAACAAGTGAGTTTCTTACAATGTTTAGTTCGAGACAATTTCAAAGTGACTTGAACTTTCAAAATGTTCGAACATTTTATCACGCCGTTTGAATATTTTTATTGGATCGTTAGACGATTTTTTAATCTTTACAGTAAAAAAGAAAAAGACTCTTTGACATTTTTCTTATAGCTTTGATATCTTATCGATTTAAATTGTTTTATATTTGGTAGAGGCAGAAGAATATTTATTATTCTACCAGTATCTACCTTGCTATTATACTGTAATTATCCCATTTACCTAGTTTATATACATCAATTAAATTCGATTTTGATGAGCGCTCAAATAATTCCGCCATACCACGATGTTGGTCGAATATTTTGCATGAGAGGGGTAGCGGCAACAAGAGGATAAGGAAACATTGGCAGCAAGAAATATGGAGGTTGCCAAAACTGTAAATAATGGTTCGAAAGTGTGAACACGTGACCATCGTTATCGTCCCGCGACGCGAGAAACAACGTTTCTGCAGAACAGAACACAAAAGAAAACACAACGCAAGAGTAAAATCGTCCGCGGGCCGGTGCTAATTTCCAGTCTTGGAAATCGAGCGACTGCGATGAAAAAAAAGGAACAAGAAACCAAAAGAAACGTTTTCCCTTTCAACCATACACGGTATCGCGTTTCGGTGGCGCTTGCACGTTCTTCAGGCTAAACGTGGCCATTGCATGTGCATCGATAGATGCACACTCGGTGACGTAATGGTCAGACCCGGAGCGTAACCGCACTCTTCACGTAACATACCCTTGACTCTCCTAATGAGTATCGTACATTCGTTACGTGTGTTACGCTTCGCGGACAGACGTGTGCACGCGTCGCGCCAAGGCGCACCGATCAGCGTGCAGGTTGCACTCTGCTCGCGAAACCTCGCGGTTGCATTTTTCTCGGTGTTCCACTCGAGTCGAACCAGAGAACAAAAGAAGCTTCTCGCGCGTCGAGCGTCGCGCGAATTTTGAATTTTCCGTGGTCCGCTCAAGAAGCATTGCAACCAGACCCGATTAAAAACATTTCAACCGAG
This sequence comes from Augochlorella aurata, assembly GCA_028455555.1. Taxonomy (NCBI): domain Eukaryota; kingdom Metazoa; phylum Arthropoda; class Insecta; order Hymenoptera; family Halictidae; genus Augochlorella; species Augochlorella aurata. The sequence continues at coordinate 9,785,256 of CM052148.1, read as the reverse complement.
AAATACAAATATTTGCATACGTATGCTGTGCTTTCATACGCTTCGTATGAAATAATAATTTATTTCTGTATTAAGAGAAATAAATTGATTTTGCAAATAGACTACGGCGCGTACAACTCCGTTTTATATTTTGTTCTAGATCGTAGGAAAATGATTCTAGATTGCGGTTTCGTTATTTTTATAAAAATTGAATTAATGATTACGTAATTAATTGGTAGCGATTGCATATGTTACGTTACAATCTAGCACGTAACGATAATATTTGAATTCGATGGATAAACGTCGATATCAACCGAAGCGTTTACGCTATTACAATCAAATTAGATAACGGACGATAGAAATTAGATAATAATGTAGAATTTATTGAAAATTTCCACTCGGCGCTGGTGACGTCTGCGGATGTAGAGGTCAACAAAAAGATACTGCACCTGGCACTAGTTCCATGAATTTCACATAAATAGTAAAAAATGCATGAAGTTAATGAATGTACACTTTAAGGATTGTGACGTCAAGACGCTAAATATAATTGCACGTTATTCAGTATTTCATGATTAAGTGTTACGATTCGTGGCGACAAATGCGCGTAGAATTTTATATTCTCAGAAAGAACAAAATGGACGTCGTATATTGGCTTGTTCAGCCGTTAGCCCTGAATATTATTCACAAAAAATGGATACCCAAATATTTAGTGGACTAATTCTAGGGAAAAGGCTACCTATTTACTCTGTAAAAGAAACGTGATAAAAAGTCTCATTATACGTATGCAAAATTGTATTTTAATCACCGCAAGTGATTTATATTTTCGTTTTTGTACGCCATACTTGAAATAATTTTTGTCTCGCCTTATAAAAAATTGTTTAAAGAGCGTTTCTATCTGTTCAGCTATTGTTACAATAAACTAAATTGCTTTTAATGTTTATTTTTACGACGGTATGTATGACTATTAACGTTAAAGTATCAAACCAGTCAAAATGAAATTGCAAAAATGTTTCAGTGAGAAATTTCGCAATAGAACACTTTATTTGGCAATATATTATAGCAGAATTCGTACGAAGTTTGAATAAATTGAATCTTGCCAATGTTATAAAACAATATTCATAGGGCTCGGTAGTTTTAGTGTTGAGGTGCTAATCCGTGATTATTAAGACATAATTCGTTGGCAAAATAATAAACATTTTGCGAGACTGGTGTATTTACGACTCTAACGAGTTTCACGGTTACTGTTCACGCTTGTTTTCACGCCTGGTGGACCAAGCTAAACGAACAGCTTCGCGAATACAGTTTCCATTCAGCGACAGCGACAAAAATTAGTAAGCCGAGATTTCGTGCGACTGGTCTTTTCTGTCGGTAAAACCCTATGTACTAATAATAGAGTTAAGTCTTCCAAGGCATCGCCTGTTACAATAGTATCGCAGGCAACGTTTACACGTACCCTGGTTGGGCATCGAACAAACCGTCTTTTGCTGCAGATAAAACACAGCGACACGTCGCGTCGTATCGCGTCGGTTATACAGGCCGTTGTTGACTGCGACCAGATACAATGAATGAAAAATTGCGACACGAGCAGAACCGGCGATACTGCGTTTTTCCAGATAGCGGGAAACGGCCTTGATCGGAAGCCCCGTTCAAAGAGCCGTCGCGCAGCTACCTGCGTACAAGTATCGCGTACCTACTCAAGATATTTTGCGTTTCCTATTCCCGTGATGTGGCGCGACTGCGACTTGAGCACCTGATCTCCTAAATCCTGTTCACTGATTCCTAACATCCCGTGTGCTTAGATCAGTTTTGAATTAAATGTCTTCATTTTGATAAAAAATTTGAATTGGGAAAGATGTATTCAGGAAAACATAAAACATACATATAAGAATCACTGGGAAATCGATGTACTGGCTTACAGGCAACCATTCGAAACAAAGTATCAATAAAATACTACTACTACTGCATAAAAGAATTTCCTGACGTATTTTTTGACTCCTTTCTAGAATCGTAGGTTAACCGGCGGCGGCGGCCAGGGGGTTGGCTCTGTATAATCAAGCATTTTCGAGGGGGTACAGCCCCCGCTGCCGTTTTTACAGAGAAATTTTGAGTACATAGAATAGATGTCCTAATAAATTGATGATCCATATTTTTTTATTATGTTTATCTACCAAGGTGTTAGATTCAGGCAGAAGCGTAAAACTTTTCTTTTTCAGTCCCAAACGCGACTGAAATCGGGCCTAGTTTGAAGTCAGTTAATAGCGAAGGAACGCTAGCGGGATCGAGTCTAATTCTCTTTCGAGCATTTCATCCGAGTACGTATATCGGTACAAGATTATAAGCTCCCGCTGACTCAGTGCGACATACTGAGAACGCGATTTAGAATCTGCGTTACACTCATACACGTACAATTGTAATAGACCTAAAGCTTGTAATACATTACACCTTTTGCCAGTCTATTTAGGTGTCAAAGTCAATTACTCCATTTCCTGATTCGAAGCAGTAGTTGGTACAACTCACAGAGATACACCGTTCAAGACGTATCTTCATTTCTCTTCTTAAAAAGTTACGAGGCAACCAAACTTTGATCTCTACCCTTCTACTCCTAGTGACGCCTCGATGACGAAACAGGCTAGTTCGCAAAATTCTTATCTTACATACTGGCGATGATGAGATACGCATTGACTAGTCTACGATTTCTTAATAGTGTCGTTCCGGTGGTGAAATACAGGGTGTTTCAAAACTGTCTAAAAATCCAGAAAGGGGAATACCTGAGATCATTTCAAGCAACTTTCTCCTTTACAAACATTTTCTCCGAGGCATCGTTAACGAGTTATTAATAAAAAACGTTGACCAATGAGAGACGAATACCGCTGACGCGAGGCGGCCGAGCCAATGAGCGAAACTGGGCTTCGACCGCTTGTTGACTCGGCCGCCTCGCGCCAGCGGAGCTCGCTTCTCATTGGCCAATGCTTTTTGTTAATAACTCGTTAACGATGCCTCGGAGAAAATTTTTGTAAAGGAAAAAATTGCTTAGAAATAGAAGATAGAATTGCTTAGATAGAAACTTTGTTCTTTGTTTTGCTCTTTCCACTAGGGAAATCATTAACCCTTACAGGATCATAAGGTTGCTAAGAGTAAATGTTAGTGTAACTGTTTATTTTAGTTTCTTTAAACGTAAAATAAGTAAAAATCGTAAGAAAAATACATAACGTGTAGTTCTTTTGGAATTTTATGGGAAATATTTTTCCCAATGGACTATAAAGGTAACACAAATTATAGTTAAGCTTATTATGCAATGTCTTTTATATATTGGTTTATTAAAACATAATGTCATTATCAGGTATTTGTTTTCATTTGTTCAAATATACTTTATTATTGCACAAAAGTATAGTCATCAAAATGCATAAAGCATGTGAGAAAACACAGTGATATATTATTACACGACACAATAAACTGAAATAATAACAGAGTACAGCACGCGAATGTTCTATCATTGGTGCCAATTGATTTGACAGTTCTTTTTCTCTAAACGTTTCCGTTTACGTAATTGCGTTCGGCATACGTTCTATTTTGACATTCTGTATAACAAATACAGATAATGTTATAATTAAATAAGACAATCACCAATTTTAAAATGAGGAAAAATGTTTCCCTTAGTCGTGGAAGGGTTAACACGTTAAATTTTCTGTAGATCCACTCCAAACATTGCCACAATGTTAAACTCATTTAATTAATGAACCTAGAACTGGTAAATTAAAATTTACCATAGGAAATATGAATTTCATTCATTCGTATTCTAAAAGTCATACTAACATTCAGTTTGTTCACTATATTACGATAGAAATGAATTTCGAAATTTAGTTAAATATCAATGTCACCCATATACATATGTTATCGACGTGACACGCAACGTATTCAACAGAAAACAGTTTGCTCAACGTAGATGCGAAGGAAATAAAATTCGAAGAAGTTAATATTTTCGAATTTCGTTGAATCGTCTAACACTTCGACTACCGCGTTACCAACATGTGGGCAACGGAACAATTTGCTCAGATTTGAAAATTAATTTTGACAATACCTATTATATCTTCCTAATTTCATTCGGATTCGCAAAGCGCAAGAATGTTGATACTGTAACCGATGCGATACAATTTAACTTCTCAATCTTAATTCGATTAAATAAAATTCGTTAGTTTCATACAATTGTCGAGGTTGTTGGTGTAGCAGTCAAAGTGTTAAGAGAAATGTTTTTCATATTTAGAAGCGTTTGTCTCTGCATTAGAAACATTGAGTAGCCGAATGTTAGTAGTCTTCTTCGTAGTCTCTATTAGAATGTTTACTGGTAAAAGAGTCGCCGAATTAGCAATTCCAAGTACCCATCTACGTTTTTTATGTGACGCAACAGCTTTCCATGGATTGGGAAGATTTTTCTTTCGACACAGGGGATCGTTCCAGGGGATTTGTGTGTGGTGCAATCTTGACTGACGCGCTGCCGTACTTTCCGAACGAATTCGTGGCACTTCGAAATCCGATGACGAAACAACGCCGACAGCGTCCGCCTCGACCGACCATCGCATCAGAACTTTCGTCTAGGAAATTCGGTTCTTGCCATCGGTGTTTCAGCCACGAATTCCGACGATATCCTTGACCTTCCGCTCTTATTTACTTTCCACCGCTGTCCAAGGAATTCTATTTTGGCAGAGAAAAACTATTCCGAGACAATAATATCGGCTCGTCCCACGAGTTCTGTCGTTTTCTCGCTTCGAATACACAATTCTAATATTTATATTTACGTTTAATCATCTATATATTGACTAACTTCTCGATTTCCGTAACCAAACCGAAAGAAGATTCAAGCATAACCATTATACTATTATCTGAAACGTTTTTCGTTACTTTTATATATTATTATAAACGACTTTGAATGAAATGAATTTAATTATATGAATTTTAATGATTACAAGTGACTAGAATTTTGTTGGTTACCAGTAATCATCATAAATAACGTAAATAGTTTTTGGTTACAAATGACTATTACAGATGATGAAAATAGTTTTCTCTTAGAATTAACAATTATCGATGACAAGAATGTTAATCATAATTGACGGAAACAGTTTTTAGTTATAAATAACCATTCCTGCTGACCAGAATTTTGTATTTTTTACGAATAACTATTGTCGACGAACAGAATTTTATTTTGGTTACGCTCGGTTCTACGTTGTTTACAAACAATTCGTTCCTTTGTTTCATTTAGTTGAATATAGATACATCGGTGATTGCTATTAGTTCGGGAAAAAATAGTTTGTTGCAGTTTATTTGGACCTCTCTGTATTTATCTATCGATGTGTTGCATCTGTCTTCACTGTCTTCTTGCGGCTGAGTGATATACGTCGCTCGACGTGCCGTAGCTTATTGTTAGTCAGAAGTGCGTATGTGCAAAGCGAATCTTCAAACTCGATTTTCGCGAAAGCTAAGTATCAAATAAAAAGAAGTTATTCCATATATTTTTCATTTGCTGTGTATGCAAATGGCAGACAATTTCAAAACAGTGCCGAATAAAAAATATGTATTCAAGATGTGTATGAGTAGTTGGAGTAAAAATATTAAAGAAACTCTATAAATAGATAATGATGACTGTTAATAAACGTAAAGGAGGAGCAAGAAAATATTAAGTATTAAATATCATTCGTTGATTTACTGCTGTGCATAATTTTTAATATTATTTCCATAAAAATTCTTTCTTTTTCAAATAAAAATGGACTCGGGGAATTCAATTCTATTTTATTTGTATGTGTTCATAATAGCCTTTTGCAAATTTGTATAAAAACAAAACCGTGATTGTAGTGTTAAATAAATAGAGATCACCTAATTCCTTCGATTTATTCAACGATACAATATGTATACGATTGTTTTGAAAGCGGTTATCTTAAGAAAACATTAGATTGAGATATAACATTTCAATTAGGAAATTTGAAACAAGCTTGTACAACTAATAAAAATAACAGTATATTGTTGTGATTTGACTTGAAAACACTCTCGATGTTAATTTCGAGCATTCGGTATCGTCGACTTTTTAATCGCTTCAGAAATTCTTCAGTCGTCGGAATAACTGGTAATCGGTTGGTGAAAGGTCAGGGGATTATATATGTAGTGGAAGCGGCATGAATTCCTAATTGTAACGTTGAATCTTTTCGTAAGTTATTTCGGTTGAATCTGTGAGATTCATTAAAGCGATGATCACTTTTCCTGAACTTTCACCAACCACGCATTCTAACGACCAAAACATTTCTTAACACTTTCGGCGCCCACAATCGACCACCAAAATTTTCACAAAATCAAAGCAATTTAATCAATTAAAGCGAAATTAGAAAGTTGAAATTGATCATAGGGGATGGCATTAGAACTCTTTCGCACCCGAAACATCCTAGTCAAATTTAGTTTGTTCGGATATATTAAAATGAATATAAATTTTCGAAATTGTTTAAAAACTAACGTCACCCATATTTGAGTGACGTAGCGCTAAACGTGTTAATCAATGAGGTTTTCAACAAGATAGAATGGTATTATCATTATCGAATTAACTTTTCAAGTCGATACACGAAAAATTCTGTGGACAAGAAGTCAGTTCTTTAGTAAATATATGTATATACATATTTCTCGCTGAAACGTATAATAAAATAAACGAGAACAGAAACTTTAAAAAAAACTTTAAGTTAAACTTTTAAAAAAAATGCTTATAAACATTTTTTGCGAAACATAAATGAATAACCTTGTACTAATGAACACTGCACATAATAGCAGTATACGCAACTAAACTTTCGTCAGTCTGCGGATCTTTATGCAAGATAAAAATATTCTCTGCCAATATATAAAATTTCTTTCTTTCCTTAACAATTATAATAAGATAATAATAGTATATTGACGTTCTCAAAATATTTCGCACACTCTTTCCCACAGTATTCCACCTCAGCTTCTCAGTTCCGTTGTATACGCGTAAAGTCCACACTCCACACATAGACAGCATGCATTTGAATTACATTATTGTAACGATGTAACTTAAAGTCCGGGATGAATCACTCGTAAAGTAAGTAATCCGATATTCAACACCGACTCAGACTGGCACTAAACTTTATTGCAATAACCACGAAATTATCGAATCTGAAAACTCCAGCACACGAATCGCACGGCCTACTCCCCTAAAACCGAGGAAAGTTGAAAAGCTACCAGATACTAAACATCTCAATCCCCGATACGAAATATCGAACTCGGAATCAATTCAACGAACAATACCTCCGTGAAATGAGCAGAAAGCAAGTACTTATCGGGAACCAGCGCGCTCGTTTATGCTCACGGCGACACCGGTTCGCGTAAAAATCAGCGTGCTTTTCGCGCGTCACGGTACCGCTCCAAAGTTGTTCTTTCTTCGGCGTTTTTTTTTTTCGTTCATCGAGTGTCAAGTAGGTTCAAGAACACGCTCCTTGAGCGTAGCCGAGTTGCGTCACATTTCAATGATCGCTCGCGCGCCCGTACGCGTGTGTGCTCGCGCGTCTGCATGCGTGCACCGGACCAACACGCGCGCGCGTGTTACCGAATATTTTATGCGAGACACCGTATCTCGCCGTGAAAAAAGCAAAAGAGAAAATGAGAAATTGTGAGAGAGAGAGAGAAAGAGAGAGATAGAGAGAAGTGAGGAGCACGGGCTCGAAACCGTTGAAGACGGAGCGACGAGGATCGACAAGTATGACGACCGCAGGGGACAGGGAGGCCGAAGAAGATGGCGGCGTAGAGGGACGAGAAGGGGCACGCGAGGTCACTGCCTCGAATCGGGGATCAGGCCCAATCAGTTCGAGACAGATAAAACTTGTGTCGTGATTCCCCGGCGAGAGCTTTCTGGCACTTTGCGCGGTTTGTGTGAAAGAAAAATTTTCTTGTTCCCCACCGTGTCCTTATGCTAACTTCGTAACAGATTAGGGTTACACAGTAGTGCCTTACCGATGAATGGACAAAACGTGCTCTCGGAAGACAAAGCGTTACACGGAGCAGCGTTGACACTAACAGAGTCAAAACGATCGGTTTCGCAGTTTTTCTTTTAAAGCTGTTGGAATATAGATTTTTACACAGCAAATGATTGAATGAAGTTTTCCGTCTAAACAAATGTAGTAATCAAAATGACGGAAGATTTAAATACACTTAGTCCCGCCATTTTTATAAAGTAACGCGCGTAATCACTTTTTTGACTCGATAGATTTAGTGTTAAGCTTCAGAGGGCTGGGATTTTTGCATCGAATAAGGTCGAATCTTTTTGAATCCCTAACTGATGTAATAATGTTTATAAAAATGACTTAACTACGTATCTACTACTACGCTATTAGCAGTCTCAGAATTTATATAAAAATTTTGCATATAGTAATTAAATTTTATTATGGATAAATTGTGATTGGTTCTAATCTTTTGACCAGAAGATGTACGTTATCACTAGCCTGTGGTCTTTTATACATATACTATTTAATAAGTTTTGGTGTGTTCGGAACACTCGAAAATTCTTCTAGCAAACCACGTAACGCCATGTTGCCTGTCATACGTGGTATAATGAGATGGAGCAGAAGAACTCGTTGTCTACTAGAATTACGCGTAAATGATACACGAACCTGATGAGCGTCTCTGCGAGTATTCTGCATAGTACGAGAAATGTCATTGCGACATGTGAGTGGTATTTAATATCGTAGCGAAAATCATGCGGTTGCGTATTAATTTTTGAAATCTATTAATTTTGTCTATTCATTTTTTTTCCTTGTTTAACATTTATTCCAATCTATCAAATTGTACAAGGAAACAGAAAACAATATTTATTCAACAGAAATTATCTATCTATCGTCAAACTTACGTTACTTACCTATTTTTTAAAGTACTTATATTATTACGACTTAAGATATATACAGTAAATTCTATCGAATTGTCCCTCGGCTTGTAAACAAAAATGGACAAAACGGTTATTCGAGCCTCGCCTCTCGTTTTTATAGTTGTTGACAATCGGTAACTATAAAAAGCGAGCCACGAGTCTCGAATAATCGTATCTCCTTTCCCAAGTTATCCATTTTTGCTTACAAGCTGAGGAATAATTGGAAAGAAATGACTGTATTTATATATTGACTTATAATACTCATAAATTAACCGAATAATAAATATTTTTAAAGAATATGTAAGTAATGTAAGCTTGATTGTAGCTATACAAAGTTGATGCAAGAAAATGGTACTGACGCAATAAAATATTAAATTCGTGCTTTTCAGCACTTTATTGTGTTTTCAATTTGATGTAACTGGCAATGTTACAAAAATTCCAAAAAATGTTCCATAAAATGTGTACAGTTGCCTTTTTCTAAAAGAAAAGCGTTGAATATTTCTATAAAATTCTTTTCTCTTGTAATTTATCAGATTACTTATGAATCCACGTTGATTTCTATGTCTTGTCGTTCACGGTTGATTCGAAATGGTTCAAAGACACTTCGAATACCCTTATCCAGCGGCAACCCTCGAAAGATAACTTGCACAACTTTACTGAGTGAACTTAAACTTTGTTGAAGAAGGTAAGGGGAATTATTCGAAGCCGTGGTTACAAAGAATTGTTGGCGTCAAAATTCCTTCGCCTAAGTTGTCGCTATTAACAGTCGCGATACAGCAAATTTATGAATTTTAGCAGATCATAAGCATGTTATCTAAGTTCAAATAATTGGAGTTAAATTATTTGGTATTTAGGCAAAGACAGTGAACACTATAAACTAAAATAAAACAGTAGTAATAATAACACATATCGTGCTAACGAACACGTTAACCTCAACATGCACTGTGCGAAACTATTAATAATATGAACGTCGAAATAAAAAGGTGTGTAATATGTGCACGACTAATGTACGTGTACTACGATACTCTTATCTTTTCGAATCTCGTTTAAAGACGCACAGACTCGTTAGCGTGACTTAAATGTTAGCTCAAGTGTGCCAGAAGAAACAAAAACACGGGTAAACTCACAAATTGCTGGCGGATCGGCCCATTTCACAGATCGTTCGCTTCGTTCGTGGTCTGTGTAAGCAAGAGGCATTAACGATAATTATTATGCCTGTGGTAGACATTCGAAGATACGAGGAAGTTCTGTTCGGAGTGAAATTTTCGAAACTTATAATTTAGATGCTAGATTGCGGAAGCTTGTGTGTATAGGCACATTTACATACGCATCGCTGCTCGGTGTTGTATATAAAACACGATAAATATAGAATTTTGACTAAATATTTCTCGACGTTGGCTACTAATTCTAATTAATTTTTTTCCAATTTTCCAAAAGTATTTTATATTCTGAAATCATTTTTGTATATACATTTGGTATGAAATCTACGTCCTTTTATTATTTCAAATAGAGTTTTTTGATTTTCTTTTTATACCGAGTAATAGTCATCGTCTAGTAGACTAGTCCGTCTATCATCTAAAACAAAATTCAAGTCATTTGGTCCAATATTAAAACAGCTGTTGCGGTTTTGACGGCGTACGCGCGCGTTTGCGAGCCACTGTATGTACATGATTTCGTACGTTACTGTTCAGTCCATAATATGTAGTTTTCGGATTTCATAGTGTTACATAACTTACGTGATAAGATATTTATACCAGAATGAGTAGATGTTGGTCTACTTTCTAATAGCATTTTTATCTTTGTAATGAACGTAAACTAGATATCAAATATTCTACATCGACCTCACGTTTCGAGTATCTTAAAATTACGGAATGCAGCTGTGTTCTTAGATTATTGCCAGCAGAAATAATTTGATTGCACGTTGTGCCGATCTTGTTCGACAAACACGTTTTTAATGAGCTATTATAAGACGCTTCGTTATAACAACTTTCGGCAGGTACAAAGTTTGACGAATAATGAGTAATTGTTATCCGAATAAAATATTCAAATAACAAGAATTCGCTCGGGTAATTATAAACATTTATTCGAAACAGTTCGAATAATGCCAAACTCTGGAAGCTAGCATGACTGCATTTATACTAGCATGACTGCGTTTATACTAGCTCCGTGCGCCATACATTGTCTAAGAAAAAAATGTCGAAAGAAATCGAGAAAAGTGCTCGAGCTCCAAAATTTATTTTAGATAGTGATGCCTCCATCATTATCATCTATGATGCTCGTTCCTCCCGCGGCAATGAAGACGGGTAATTAGCCGATTTCCGAGAACGAACGGGTATCCGCCCGTGGCGGTAGTCGTTCCACGATATGTGTTGCATATTGTTCACCGATGGCAATTGTGCAAATACAGTTACGCGTCTTGACACTCGTAGCGGCTGCTCTTATCGGCGCGCGATCTCGGCCGTCACAAGGGATATAATTTATAATGGGTTGACAAACATCGACTCCTATCGCTAGAAAACCGTTCACGTGCTCGTCGACGCGGACACAGTTGGTTTCACCCCGTTTTTCCTGAGGATGCGATTGACGATCGGATATCTGAAGCAAATATTGAATAATAGTTCGCAAAGATGCCCCGTGGCTGAGCATCCCTCGAAATTCAATGAAATCTGGAGGATTGATTGTGGAACTTGTATTACTCAGAATACTAGTCAGAAAAATAACAGTTTCTGTATATAACAGTTCTGACTACAATACATTTGCAGCCCATTACAATTAAAATAGAATAATTATTATTCGATCGTACTGAAATTCTACGCATTTGCTTCGATGCAACAAATTTTAACACTTTGACTGCCACGGCAACGACCTCAAAGATTTCGTAGAATTAAATTACTTTATTTCATTAAATTATAATTACTAGTAAAGTTTTATGGCATGAATCACTTATTCAATATCCTTGCCTTTTGCGAATCTTAATAAAATCTGGCAATCATAATAGATTGGAGGAAAAATTAATTTTTAAATCTGAGTAAATAATTCTGTCGTTCGCATATGGGTGACACATATGGATAATAGGTTAACACTTTGCTTATTATTTGTTTAATAGTATTTCAAGCGATCATGTAGTTGCAACGAAATTTTCAATTTCTTAATCAATTGTGCATTAATAGTTTGGTGCACCAACTGAAGAATTACATATTACTACATAGTTCTCGCCGTTTGCCTTAGTTTAATGTCTAAGATCCATCATGATTTTTCGCTGTAATATTATACTAATAAACGAACACTAGTAGCTACTTAAAATATATACATAAAATAATGAATAGCTATTAAGTAGGAAGAAGTCGTTTGTTTGCTGAATCATGATTTAATCAACACGATTCCCTTGATTATTTTCAGACGGAAATTTCTATTTGCTATGTACTGACTAAAAATAAAGTGCACAATACGTATCAAGCGAACCTGTGTTAATATATTCGCGCGATAATATTTCCAACTTCAATTGCGTAATAAATGTAGTTTTCATTTACACACTTTCTTTTACTACCTCTATACTATTCTATTTGTATCTCTGATAAGACTAATGAACTGTATCGCCCATTATAATAAGTAACAATAATGAACACAATTCATGAATAACAATCTTTTAAACATTAAGATGCGGGATTTTAAGTTACGCTCGGTGTAAATAAATGTCGTGTAATGTGTCCAGTGTTGATCCATGTTGGGAATATTTTGCAAACGTTATGCGACGGCGCTCGGCACTTCAAAAGTTAGTTTTACAGTGTGCATAATAGAAGTTTTACAAGGTCATTAGTAAGCCGATACGGGCTCCCTATGTCGTTGTTAGATTATCGGCTGTCCGAAGGTTAATTCAACATCGAATCCACATCACGATTAGATGCACGATTTATTAATATTACAGTTAAGTATTATTACGAAACCGATCGGTGACATTCGATGTTATTTTTATCGCGGACAGCTGGCTTGAATTTTTTTCCATACGCTCACATACGATCGAATTGCAATTACGATTTCGCTATAATGTGGTATACACGTGATAGAATGTAATCTGGCCGCTCTGTGTTTACATTTTTCATTGGTCATTCATTTCATATTTTTCCATTAGGTGTAGATTATATACATATATTCATCAACCTCCCAACAGCAATTTGACGAACACAATTCCCAGATAAATGTAGCAATCAAAAATAATTGATACTATTCGAACCGAAATATATAATAAGTCGTTTAAGTAGATGCGTAACAAAACAAAGTATTATCCGTTGATACAGATAAACACGTATGAGCGAATTCCACGTTCGCAGTTAACGGATGAATTATAAAGAAGTTGATGAGATAAGAATTGCAAAATGAATTTGATAAACGCAACTCTTTGCTTTTTAAGTCGTTTAGATGGATGCCAGAAAATTCAACTTTTATACAATATTTTGTGTTTTGATATCTCTTTTCGGCGTTATATGAGCTGGTGAAACATTCGACCAGCCCGCGGGTATTAATTCCGCGAGCAGCGCGTAACCTCGTATTCGAGCTACATTAATTAGTACCTCTGACGCCCTATGATCCGTGGCCTATGGACGTAACAATCCGATTTTGTTTTTGTTAATCCCTTGTGGAAGTAAGCTGTATTATATCTTCTATTCGTGATCCATTTGTATGCATAGACTGGTACAGATTCAACCTTACCAATAACTATTAAGTTTCGCAGCGGAAAAGAGCCCTGTCAAAAACTCACTTTGTATTTTAACCCTTTTAGTGTTGAATCACGGTATATCGTTATTGGCTATACTTGGAAATATGTTTTCTGTATATTTTTAACGAATAACAGTTTTATTTCTTCATTTGTGTTGCTCTGCGAATTTTAGTGAAATTATAATTTCTCTCCGAAACTTTACCGTGTCAATCAGGTTTAGTGTTCTTCGTTCAGGTGCATACGAATTTTTTGGTCGGCTCTAAAAGGGTAATAATACAATTTGTTAATTTAAAGTGTAAAGGTTAAAATACGAGGGTTTACGAATTACTTCCGACTTAATCCGAACCCTAATTTCGCTCCGTTCCTTGACAATATAGGTAGTATATTGACGACGGACTTATCGTTATTGGGAAGAAGACCGGCTCGATTATTTTTTCACACTGTTTTTTATGTTATCAAATTCCCGTGATTCCGATGCAGACGCAACCGTAGCAGTGTTCGCTTCGAATAAACTGAACGAAGCGATTCTGATAACGGTAAATCACGAGCAATTGTTAGCATGATTTATGACTCGATAACAAAGTGATCTTACTTCGATGATGCTTACTGTTAATCGACGGTACTATTTTATTATACAACATACCGATGTGAGTTGGGTGCTATTTCCACCGAGTTGCTCGCAAGCTACGTAGTTCCGATGTAAATCCGATTGGATTAATATTGCATACTGCACGATTTGCAATAAAGGAGAGAATCTTACAGGGATAATTTTATAATGGTTAAAAATAAAACATAACGATTCAATGAAATGAAAATGTTGTAAAAATAAAAGTCAGAAGAAAACGTACGTACCGCACGTTCGATTGATTAATTATCATCAGGTCCAAAGGTGGAGCAACGAAACATTATCTGTTAATATACTTATTGTGTGTCTTGTATTGTAATTCTACGAGCATGGATTCCTTTGTCGCAGTAATTCATCGTCCGTTGAACTAATTTCTCCAAAGAATTCAGTGGAAATAATCCATAGAAAATCGTCCAATCTTCATTAACAATCATTTTAGTATAGTTTAGACCAGTCAGCAACAGCGCAAAATTTTCCAAGATCAGAAACATGTATTGATTTAATACAAGGAAAACCGAGAAGTTAAGATTTATCGTTTGAACGTTCCCGTATCGCGCAGATCCTAATCGAATTCGCTACATCTGCTGTGTGAACCAGAAATTGATTTTTTAATCTACGTATCAGTTGATAGAAATCGTGACACAGAACTTTGACCAATTGAATGCCATAAACGCGAGTTTATAAATTAGTATTTCAGCTGGCCCTTCTACTGCTTTCTCCTCCGTTTAATCAGCTTACTTCCAATTTCGCAGCCCTAGCTTAACCCTTTGCACTCGAGTGGCGACTCTAAGGCGCCACTAAATATTGGTATAATATTTCTTAAAATATTTGTAATGATATCAGATTCGTTTATATTAATCTTTATTAAGAATTTATTAACATTTTAAATACTGTACTTGCGAATAGTCTCAATTTCATATGGATAAATCGCAATAAATCATATCAAATAGAAATCATAAAACATGTTTTGGATTTCGAATTAAAATAGCTTCGAGTGCAAATTTTGTTTTTATGCAAAACCAGATCAGGGACTTTAAAGGATCTTGCACAAAGGATTCTTCAAACACATGAAATCGCGAATTCGAAGATTTTGTAGAACACTTTTCTACTCTTTGTAATGTTTTTAATGTTTAAATTAAGCTATCGACTTTTGCTATATAAGATCTGTATATATCATGTATAACAAATCATTCTGCGATTTCATTGCCTTGTCACTCTTGGCCATCCTTTAATTTCCTTAAACGTTACTTATAACTAGACTGCGGATTTTTACGCAGATTTTTTTATATGCCATTTTACGAAAACTGAAATTAAAGTACGGTCTCCTTCGTCGACTAACAAATGATTCGGTATTGTCTTGCTTCGCTAAATGTATACGTTCTCTTTTGCATTTTAAAGATATGTATATGCCATAAATGCATAAATATCCACAGTTTACGTACAATGTTCTAATTATAACATTCTACTTAAAATTGAATTTTCCAATTCCGAAAGTTATGTACCAAATTTTGCATTCGATGACGTATATGCAAAATTTTGAACACATTCACCACCGTATAAGAATTGGAACATCAAAACAATGAGTTTAAATATACCCACTTTTGCACTGTTACCTATTCACCTGACATTTTTCCATTACTGCACTCGTCATCGAGACACATTAATTCCTTATATCATTTCCACTCCGCATACATTTTAAATACACATTATTCAAAACTGATTGCAACTACGATGCGCATACGAGCACGTGCGACACACAATGTAGTCGAATTGCAGAAATTTCGATTTTAAAATTGGTAAGTGAAATTTGACAAATATCTAAGATATTCTAAAATTATTAAAAATCCTTGATCGAATCCTCGTAAAGAAATTAAACAGCTAGATACAAAATATTCAAAGCTACGCGATAGTTTCAGCCGCTTTCTTTTAAAACAATTTTAAGAAATAAGAAGTTTCTAAATTTTAAACTTATTTTATTTACAATTAAAAATTACATCGCGCAAATTATTTTTCTAGTAATTAAAATGTGAGATGTATTTAATGGAACCTAACGTTCCGTCGATCTTTCCGCAAAGTAATGTTTACATTTATATAGCTTAATTATCGTTCGACGATGTCGCTAAATTAGTTAAAGTTTTAAAAACAATTTCCCGATTTTTCTCCACAGATTACGTTCGAACACGTCAAGCGTGATTTCAGACTTATGTAGATACGCGTCTCTGTCATTTTGGCGCACCGAGTATTTACATTGAAATTATTTACGTCTATTAATAATAAGATGCCGAAGGGGCGCGAGTGGGTTCTATAATTGGTCCTCGGATCCACGATCGTCATCTCGATGCGTCGCGGCGGGGACACGACTCCGGGTGCCAAGATTGTCTCGGACTGTTTGTCAAGACTGTACATCGTGTTTCTTGTGCGTAGTAAACGAAGTAAGTACTGCTAGCGGAGCGGCACGGAGAGGTGGACCAATCGCCGCGCGCGACGAAAGGGGCACGACTGGCTCTCTACTCGCGTCGCAATTCGCAATTCCGCCGACTTCGACGTTCCTCGTCCCTCGTGTCTGTGCGTTTCTAACGCGCGCCTGTGTCTCTCTGTTTGGAGCGCACGCAAACACACGCGTGTTTACGCCGCACGCAACATTGCATCGCGTCGCAGAGGCTTTTCTGCGTCGGTGTGTTTGCGTGTGCGCGCGCGCGCGCGCCGCGTATGCGTGTGAGTCGCGTACATAATTATACGCTACTCTCGTCACCAATCGCACTCGCCAGCTTGGGGTCAAAGTCAACCGCAGGCGGCTAGAGATCGCCTGAACGCGAACGCTATAGTCGATCGAACGCGTATTTCGTGGTCCTTCGCCGCGCTTTTGGATAAGAGACTCCCGAAAGCGGTAAAAAGTATCGATTCGTAAGTGCCCTCAAAATGAAAAAGAAACTTACAGTTTCTTAAGTTGCAGTTATTTAATTTCGTGGTGTATCTGTTTATCGTTTTTATTCAGTTTAGCACGTTTTAGGGAAAGCCAAAGAATGTTCATAACATTTTAGACGTGTATTTTTGTTTTAACAATATTCTTTTGTAGACTTCTGTATTTCGTTTTTGCAGCTTACTAAACGTATTATTTAACAGTATTGTATAAATAAGTATACCTCGAGCAGGAAATATAATATTTAGAGAACCTTTTTTTATATGGGTATGAAATAACCCTCCAAAACTTTCTAATACATCGAGCGTTCTAGGTTTCAAAGAAACCCATATGGGTAATTTTTATATAAAAATTACTGAAATATACTTAAAATATATAATTACTGAAATATACTGAAATCAGTGTACACATTTCGATGCGTTGCCGGTTCCAGTCAAGGGCGTGCGAACTACGCGGTCCGGCGAACTAATTAATAAAAAAATGTTATAGCAAATGGCAAAATCAAAATTAGCCTTTTATTTTTCCACGTTAACATGGTCCCTGGAAAGTTTGTTGTAAGTACGTGACGCTTTGATTCGGTTTTCAAACTAGAACCGATTAATGGATTAAGGTATGGTTGCAGTGAAAAGATGTATAAAGTTTGTAAACATTCAACTAACAGTTTAAGTTTTCTCGCGTCTTACGAATCTTCTCTTTATGCTGGCAGGTAGATTCGATCGCAAGACGACTGTGCAATTGTGTTTTTAATACTGCAAAATAATTTATTTACTATTAGCCGTTCGCAATCAAAAGCCGCTCGTTCAAGCGCAAGCGCTTTGTAGCGAATGACAAATGGCTCTTACACGTATCTATTGCTTATTGAATGTTCCACAATTGCGCACTTAAACACCGACAATACTAATTAAAAACGAAAATAAAAATCACGCTGCTTTTATCTTACTCAAGATAGCAAGTGCGTAATAGCGACGTTTTACGTAGAGAACGGTTCGGATGAACCTAATTGAACACGTGGAAAACATAATCGAAGTTATGTTGTCTCACTTTCCAAAGATTCACTTTACGCCGTCGTGAAACAGAAGCCGTTCGTATTTAGAATATTAGGACAATTGCGTTTGCGTGGGTCTTACACCGAGTTCATAATGGAAGGTAACTCGAACAGTTCAATACCGGTGAGAACCGACTTCAACCTGAATCGTTCGAACGGCGAGCCGGTATTTTAACATTGTTAGACGCATTGAAGTAGTCCACAAGTTCTATGATGAGGTCAGTGTTCATTTCTAACGAAATTGGGCGTAATAAAACCTTGATTATCTGAATTAATCACGGATCAGTCGTCGCTGTATGCGGACAATTGGAATAATTTGTTAGTTCGAAAATTGCCGCGATTGTACCGTAGTAGCTTCTCTACTCTCGGAATATACAATGAAATTATTATAAAATGAGGTATCGAAGAGGTGGAAGACCTTTTATGATATCAATTCTCATACAATATTCAACTAACTTTATCGCGGTATCGCAGAAAACCTGTGCTGGAATCTGCCATTTTCTAATTAGCAAAATCTACAGTATTTATCTATATAATCAGTAGTACAGTATAATCAGTGTTTATCTACATTAATTCAGTTTCAGGTTCTGCACCGAAAAGAAGTCGAAAACGGAATAGTAACAACATAACGGTCGAAGTATCGCGAGCAGAAAGTAAAGATCGAAAGGCATAATAAAATAAATATAGAGCTCGAATATAATACTAATTTTTGTAAAAAGCGATAGACTTATAGACGTATCGATTACTGAACGTGGAACGAATATTTCCTGTAATTTAACAACATTCTTAGTTTCTTCGCGCTCCGAAGAAAACAAACTTTTAATGAAGAGTAAACAAAGCGCTATTGCAATCCAGTTCTGCGAACTGATCCATGAAGATCTACGAAGTTAGACAAACTGTATCACTTCGAATTTCAGTCCGATTGAGATGCTTCAATTAATTTCAACTTTGCCGATCGCAACGTCACGGTATCGGTTGTCAGTGACCGGCACTATAACAGCATGTTTATTAGTATAAAAGCAAGGCCAACGGTATACTCCATTAAATATTGCTTGCAATTCAAGGTACAGTAAGCGCCGCTGTTTGACGTAACACAGTCATTACAGTGACAGCTTAATAAGAAGAGAGTGTTCGTTGAATTTGAGCATTTTCTACTAGAATTCTATCAATTAGTTACGCAATTCGTCATTCAAATATTTCGTTGATTCCAGCGAACGTCGGATGGTTTACAACAATCTTGATTTGCGTAGAAAGCCACAGTGTATTAATTAGTGTTTGGCGCGTATTCAAACGGTAACCAGTTTCATTTTATTGGAGAACCGAGACGCGCGGCTTAGAATACGAAATGTGACGAAACGGTGCCGCAGTGTCAGGACATTTCGTAACAAAAACGCGCATGAAAATATCGAAGAAAGTGGCCGCGTGTATGTTCGTTCGTATTGAAATTTGCCTCGCATCCGTCTCCGCTCGCCACGGTTTAACGTCTTTGGGTCGCTCGGGGTTCGAACCGTGGAATTCAAGGTTCACCGCCGAGATCAACGTCGTTTGCATACATCAAGGAACGTTGTCCGAGTAATACGCGAACGCGATCGAAGTTCTTCACTGATTTCATTCCATGAGGAATAATTTCATCAGTTGGTCTTAACGTTTATCGAGACAAACTAAGTTATTAATAATTCGAAGAAATTATTTTCAAATGTTGCGCGAATGATTCGTTACTGGACAGCCGATTTTTATGCGGAATCAAAGTCTACCTCGATTGCAATAAATAGAATAGAAACGCAATCGCTCTGTTAATAAATCTAGAACGTTGAAAGTAATAAAACCGTTTTTAAATTTTTCAACTGTTTTCGCTGTCCCGTATTTCACCTGCTCATTTTTTCTCATAAATGCACCATCTGTTTATTACTTTGTACTGCATTTCAATGATCGAGTCCTGTACAGTAATTTCGTAAACGTCGGTTTAACAAATTAAATACCATCGACAATTTTGTGTTTTCAACAGAATATTTCATCGTCGAATATAAAGCGGGATGAGAAGATGCTGAATTCGCGATAAACTGGATAGATAAACGTTACAATTGCCGAAGTTCTCTTTTATTTAAATTTTCTGTCTTGCAAGAAAAAGATGAAAAGGTGGTAGAAAAGTGCTTGGATAAACTTTCCAAAGGTAGTACGCCTTTGAAAAGAATATGAAGTTTCTTGGTGAACTTGTCGCATGTCACTTACAGTCTTAATGAAGAATGTATTAGTATTTAACTCGTATTAATCTTCCGCTTTCGTTCTTGTTGCAGGTAAGTTCTTCGACTTGCTACCATTGAGATATTGCTCATAATGTGGAATTAATTATCGGAATTACCGTCGTTCCCTTGACTTGTGAGAACATGGTGAGTTACAAAAGATATGCAGCAAAAATATACCGTTTAATTGATATTCTTGTACTGCTGTTCCTGTTTCAAACGCACCAGTTTTCGAGCTTTTTCTTATACCGTATCTTCATCCGAACACATGAAACCTAACTATCTCGAAAACAATACATTGTTGGAAAAAATGTTAAATACAAAAGTGTCTATATCTAAACATACACCTGTCTATGATCGTAACAAAATAATTTTTTTGAGCACTGTGATATCGTATCAATTGGCACAATTTACCTTACAGTTCTCATTATGTTTAAGAATGAATTGGGTTATTGTAATTGAATGCTTGGCACATTATAATTCTTAAATCGTACTATTTGTAAAAAAAATAGTAACTTAGTATTCGTACGTGTCGTGTCAAGAAGAAAGTAGAAAATTAATACGTAACCAATATCTAATCTAATCGGGGAATTAACTTTCACATGTTAATCTTACGCTGCATATATTTACAAGTTCACGTAACTACATTCTACAAAAGCGCAGTTGGTGCCAGTTTGATCGAGCCAGCGTAAGACATTTTCGACATTGTGTCCTCATACTTTTATGTAACATTGTTATTTCTTGCAATTCGCGCGGCTTTTGTCTGCGTTATTTATCTCCTGAACACGTTAATCTAATTGCATTTTCAAATTCGCTGAATATTTTTTCTCTTTTACATTTGGCGTATTCATTTTCGCCAAGCATGCATAAGAAAAAAGTAATCTTCTCAAAAAGGATTAACATTCTCAAAAAGCAATTGAAAAGTTTAAGAGGTAGGACACTAATTGCAATTTGCAGATTCTAATTGCAAATCTACTAATACGGCAATGCGAAAATTCGTTTCTAAGTTTGGATAAATAATTCTCTCACCCATGGCTGTGTCGATATACTAATCGATGTTAATTCATTAATCCGTTAATTCATAATCCGCCAAAATGATTTTAGCGTTGTTAGAAGACTTAAGGTCATATTACAGTAAGTCATTGAATTCGTCTCGACACCAGCCACATAGAATGTTATCAAGTCAAAAATATACAGGTTTGGTATAACAAATTTACAAATTTGGTATAACATATTTTTATCCGAGGCTCCGTTTTCGAGAAAATCGACTTTAAAGTTTCTTCGTCTTTGCGAAGGATTTAGTTGTCGTCTATCGCAGCTGCCAATGTTTACAAGCATTGACAATGATGAAAGTATTCCGTTTAATACACAGCTCGCAACAATTAATGTTTGTAAACACTATCACGAAAAGCGGCAGAACTATTCATCTTGATGCGAGCGTGTCCCGGCGCGCGTTTTCGCATTTCGAACTAATACGCGCCATTCGGCTCGGCCGTTTCCGTCTGAGCTCGGTGTTTCTCGTGCCGCCACGGCTCTTGTGGTCTCGTTATCCAACAAGTGTCGGTAGCGCGGGTAGAAAGTGGCGGCTGTGCGCGCGGGCATGTCGCGGCGCTCTAAACTTAGCCACGCTCATATAAGCGCCGCACCGTGTGGTCGCCAGCTTGCGTAATCGCTCTGTACTTTTTAACGGCGCTCCGATGCAGATGTAGATAGGCGGGGTCCGATCGCTCGTCACGATAGCCGCCTTCGAAACTGTTATGTAAAGATAATGCTTGCGGCAAAAGAAAAAAAAACAAATTTTTACTCGGATAAAGGGAAACGAGGTGCGAACACCGCTTTTTTTCGAACGACACTTCTGCCGGTCCTGCACAGAATAATACAGAAGCTAACTTTGATTCCATTTTGCGGGCGAATCCGCCGCGCCTCTGCGTTGCAGATTGCAGACTGCAGAACCCTTGCACTGTCTTCGTTGAATCGCTACGTTCGTTATTGCTTCACTGACAATTTATCATTGCGTTGTGACATTTTTCCCTTGGATTTCGGGTTATTTTTAAAATCTATTATTTGATTTGAAATCTATTTGGACAGCTTATGCGTGTCTGAGAGAAGAGAGCTAACGCGTCATTTAATAGTGCGTACATGCAAGACATGCGGAGTTAACATAACAGGTTCATAACTATAGATTGTTGAATTTCTAATGAAACGCAATCGCAAACGCAGTAGCAAATGGTATGTATAGTAGCACCATTTGAAAAACTAGACTTGACCGTCGCATTTCCTAAAACAACAACGCCGCAAAAATATTATACTCGGCCATAATTTTGTTCCCTCGTATCTATTGAATGGTATATAAAGATCTTTTTCACGCTTGTAATATTTTAAGAGACAACGATCTATTTAAAATTGCACACGGACACTGTGTTTGTGTAGACTGTAATTAACGGCGAAGACTACGTACATTATTGTATTTACATAGTAATTAATTGCGCATGTTATAAGCATTTGGATCCTGCGATAAAGCGCGAAATATTCCGAAAGTGATAAATCTTTCGAATTCTTTGCCTATTTTGTTATTTCGACGCTTTCTCTTGTGTTAGTAACGGCGTAGAATTAATCGCTTTGTATCTGTTTGAGTAATTTTCCATTGATCTACATTTACGTCAGGAGGATGAAAAGTATTCAGTATGAACAAGCCTAATCTTTGGCTAATTCTAAAAAGTCATTGTTGTTGCGATTCATTCGACTGAATTGAATCCGACTGGGATCTTTACAATGCGAAACAGTTAATCGATTTTCAAATCGATTTCAACCTTACGTGTTAAATTACTCTGATTTAGTGGGAATTTTTGCAACACTCAAGGTGTTCGAACAATCGATGAGTGACATAGACATAGACATAGACATAGACCATCAAATAAAGATGAACTTCGCACATCAGTCTCGCAAAATGTTTTTCAATTAAGTGTTGTACATCCATCCTTGACACCTGATCTGTTCTAACAAACTTCACGACTAAAATTTGCAGATAAATTTGCGGATTTTATGCATAAAATGAATAGATCTAATACAAAACAGTGAAAACATTAACACGTCAAGCGTCAAACCTGTTTCGCCTTGCTTTCCATCTAGCTCGCGTTGTAACATTTTGTGAAACATGCGTATACCGTAGGTTTTAATAATATTCATTAAAATTTCTCGTGCTAACAGATTATATTTACGTACATCTTTTTATGATCGCCAAATTATTTAAAATTCATTTACATACAAAAATATAATTACTTAAATTTTATATTGTCAGTCACCAGAGATTGACGCGTTCGAACGGAAAGTATAGAGTCGGTCGCCGGTGGTGACTGATATGGCGCTTAACGTGTCAAAAGAATATGAAAGTATAGTTGCATTATTTCTAAATTATTAAAATTATTAAAGAATAAAATCAACGTCTGCTCCCGTATTTTGTAATTAGTACAAACAATTTTTATTTTGTATAAAAATCCGTAGTCTATTCACGACCTAAAATAAAATATCAACAATGATACGCGATCGAATAATTTGCCCATTTTTGGCTATAAAATTTATTAATGCTTCAAGCCAGACGATTTACTTGGCAAATACGGAATCTTTACATGTACGCATGTTCGATATCGCTTATTATTACTTCTTACTGAATATTGTTTAAGGGAATTATAAATTATTCTTAGCCCATCTATATCGGGAGTACATAAGTAGGAACTAATGTTCTGGTAGCATTGTTAGTGTAACAGTTATAACCAAATATTGTTATAACAATTATAAGCAAGAATAATTGATATTCAACTGTTCAGGAAAAGGTACCACGCAACTGTACTAGTTACAAAATCAGGCTGCTTTCAAGGTCGTTGTCGGGCGATACGGGTTCCGTTTGCCGTATTTGTCGAACAATGAAAATCGATAGACGATTCAATAAGTCAAACCGAAAGAAAATGGTGGTCGGCGAAAAAGGAAAAAGTTTTTGTAGACCGGTAACAATTCGCGGAGCACGTTCGCAACGGTCACGTGCGGTCGGACGTCTCGATGAAATTCATTATCGCGATTGCGACGCGAACGCGCGGGAAAAATATTTATTCGATCGGTTTCGCGCGGAAAGAGACAACAGAGCGCTGAGAATGCTCCGAGTGCTCCTGGCCTTTTAATGGTGGCTGATAAATACGGGCCGGATTCGTATTGCGCATCAACGCCGGAGAGTTACACGGATAACCTATGATCCGTGAGCGGTATAGTGATTCCCCTGCGCGGAGTGCAGATCGTGCATGCGTAATTGCGAATTATCGCTTGATCGGCTTGCGCAATGCTTATGGCTCGCGGCCTCAGAATTCAGAAAATTGTTCACGAAACGACGGGGAGCGGCGCGAGGCTCGGGCTGCATTGGCCAGCAAGACGTTATCAATTGGAACTACGTATGTAGGATTGTGGAGCATGCGACACCACTAATTACGCGCGGAAGGTTGCTTGAACTCGCGTCGGCCGGTGAGGACAAAGTTGTTTGTGGTTTCATGCTCGGCGTCGGCTCCTGCATACCTAGTTCATTGAAAATTCTTCGGCTTGATTCGATCATAATATTTTGTACGGGTATTATGGGATCAATCAGTTCAAATCATTTTCATTCATCTTTAATTGAGGCCAAACGTACAAGAAGGGCGCGAGTGCAAGAAACTGATTATGGGAGAACGACGTGGACCGAGAAGTATAATATGTGGTCGGATGAATCTTCGAGAACGGTTTTTGGCATTTTTAAGGCTCGCACGTTTTAATGCGAACGAAATATTTATATGGAGGCGCAGATCAATTTTTCAAAAACTGCTCGAAGTTTAATAGAAATGTATTTCTATCGTGTAACGATATTTTACAATGCTTTAAATAATTTTATTGTTCGATCTACCCATTTTTGTTACGGACCCGCAAAATAATGTTTAATAATAATAATAATAATAATAATAATAATGCTTTCATTCGATTTATCAATTTATTTAATTAACAAATTTTCAAAAGGAGATCAAAAGGAAAATATTGTACATATTATTAAATATAATAGCATACTTATGTTAACATTTATTCATATATAAGATTAAATTCTCTTTGCCAACGTTTAACAGTTGCTACTATTAATAAAATGTTCTCCAGTTTCAGTTGCTAGAATAACAACTTTTTATTATTATATTTTTTTATTTTATTATTATGAATATAAGAATATTTATTATATATATATATATATTTACGTATCATGTTATTACTATTGTGAATTTATTTGCAAATGTCGGTAGAATGAAACAAGCGTCAAGTATTCCAAAAGACTTGTTTAAAAATGTGTAAAAAAAATGTTTACGTTCGATTAAGTTCAACAAGAAATTACTGATGCCAAAGGAACGGAATAACAGTACAATAAACGATCGCGTGTCGCTACATACGAGGAAAAAAATGTGTGTTTATTTGGTAAAGCTTTGGCCTTGAAACGCGAGGACACAATTTCGAGTGCTAGTTAGAAGCTTGCCCGGATTGAAATTCGAAATCGCGCGACTTGAAAATAATCGTTTACCTTTGAAACGCGAGCGCGGCCCCCGTAAAATTGTAAACAAAAACGCGGGGCAATCGTTCGAGTTATTTGCTTTTGTTCGTGTATTTTCCCCCTTTTTTTTCTTTTAAATATATAGGAATTTCGATGTAATCGAGTTCGAGCATAACCGTACTCCATATACGGCGGGCCGGGCGTAATTTATTTCGTAACGTGAGACTCGAGTGTGCTTTTACGCGCGCAATAATATTACCGATCAATGAATGGACGTTCACGTAATTCCTTTCGATAAACAAAGTCGCAGTGTTTCGGTCACATCCCCGGTATTTTGACGTACACGTCAATACACCGGCGCACGTAATTGCATCGGCTCCGTTTAACGGTTTCTGCAGAGGGGAGCCGGGAAACTCTATTATCCGAAATTAATTAATACGAATGCCTGAATTTATATAATTCTAAGACGACAGATTTTTTTGTTCAAATTGATGCTGCAGACTTAAACGCTGCTAATTTGTGTTTAATAAAAGTTCCACCGAATGACGAAGCTAATAGAGATAAATAGAAAATTTATGGCGATATCTTGTTATACGAAGTTTAGAATAAATTGATATTGAAAAATCATCCACTGGCGTAAAGTTCTTGTAGGCAGTAGAAACAGTCAGCAATGATCAGACTGCTTACCGAAATCATGGCGAATGACACTCCTCGCCGAAATTCAAACTTGTGATACTGACAGAATTGCGGGATAATTTTACTGTGATTCCTCCATTTTTTTGTTTGCAAATGCATGTTAATTAAAACGTATTATATGTTATTTTTAAAATATTTGCAATTCTTATATATTATATTTACAAGACAGAAGGAATACTAAATTGTTTTTAAGCAGACCATGACTTTGTTCAAGACTTCCGCACACGATTTATTTCTCGAAAGTTTTCAGTTAACTAATCCAAATTCGGTTATCCAATCATTGCTCTAAGTTTTGAATTTTTGCGTAACCTCGTATCAAATTCTTAAATCTTTCCGCCCAGTTTATGCACATAAAAATAGATTTCGTGTTTCTTTTATCGTGCCTCGTGTGAACAATTGATGGAGTACAATGCCTGAAGTCTTGTTGCAATTACACGCACGCGTTACTTCGGATAGAAAAGAATATGTTTCATTTTTGAAGTTTTGAAACTAAACAACCGTTAGAACGTTAATCCAATGTTTGTATTCGAAACTGTTAACCTGCGATCATTTGCATAAATACGAACGGTGGCGGGTAACAACTATCCGAAGTTCAATATTATTCGAAGGTAATGATAACCCGTCTTGGCCGGTGAACGAGTTAATTGCAGAGTGTTCGTTCTTGTTTAATTTGAATCTTGCAGGGTCATTAGTATTATTACTACCGAATAGCAATTAGAAAATTAGAGGTGTCAAATCGATGATTGACTCCTGTAATCTCTGGATTGAGATCTCTGAGAATGTTAACACGATTTGCTTAGGAGATCTATTGGCAATTTCAATCGTGCCATACAGGATATTCAAGGTGTAAGGATAAGTGTAATCAGTGCGTGAGAAAGTGTTCGATTGAACCGCTATAAAAATCCCGTAGACAGTCCGTGCCAAGGCGAATCGAATGAGTAATTCAAGCGAAAGAAGGATACATAAAATATATTAATATCTGACACTAACCATCGCAGTCTCGTATTTCATAAAGCTGCAATAGCATTCTTCGCCACACTTCTATCATTGAGAGCGATACATTTAAGCCTTAACTGGAATATTGGGATTATAAGTGACCATAACATTGCATTTCTAATTTATTTTTTAATAGAAGTTCAATTTTCCATGCTTGTATTACTTTATACACTACCTAAGAATAAAATAAAATACATCGTTTATCTGGAATTAGATTAACAAATCTTTTTGCATTTCTTATTTGGGGTATACCATAACCCCAGTTACTTTTTAACTCGTTTTTTCCATTTTTATACAAATCATCGTACCAGTTAAGGTACGCTAATTCTTCTGCGTCCAACAGATTTTTTAAATTGTACAACTTACTTTAAACATCCCCTTTGTCATCATCACAGATCTGTAAATGTGTATTCCACCCTCAGCAAGTATAATTAAACTGGGTCATAAGTGAAACATGACTGTATGCTCTTAACCAGAGTTGGAGAAAAAGTAATCTGATTAATTATTAACGATTATAACTTGTTAGTTATTATAAATTTTTACACCTGAATTGTATAAAAAGTAATTAAAATAATCTGGCTAATGATTAACGATTGTATCTTGTTAGTTATTATAAATTATTATAAATTGGGAAAAATGCGACATGATTAGTGATTAACAGTTGTGAATTGTTAGTCATTATAAATTATTATAAATTAATTATAATCAGATTACTATTCCCCATCTCTGCTCTCAATGTGTTGCATTTTGGAATGAATTTTTCTGTGAAAATAACACATTATTATTAAAAGAGTGAATAATTGTTCTTTATTTATGCATTTACAATGTAACCTACTGTTTGCTGACTGAAGATTAACCTTAAGCCGTGGGAGCATACGGAGTCAGTTAATACTATCCGCGAAGCTGTAGCCACTTCTTGATGGTTATTGCGTATATTAAACGGCGAATCAGTTATTTTAACCGGTTTGATAGCGCCTGTGTTAATTATCCACGAGCGTCGTTTACACTGTTCATCGTCGCGTGCACGGTTATCGTAATCGCGAAACATGCATCATCATCCGCGCGCAATCTCGAGGACTCCTTTTTTGTCCTCGGTATTCACCGTGCACGCTCACGGATAACGGAAACGGATACTCTTCGTATTCCTCTGACCGGGAAAAAGAATCAGAATATCACGTTCTTGCGGACTCCGGCGATCGTTTCCTAAACTTTGAAATCTATATCGAGTGCATCATTAAGATCGACGGAAAACGCGTGAACATTTCTTTCACGATTGTTGGATACAGAAGCGGATTTGACGCATGTATGATGCAAATGAATATATGAGGAAGTGAATATAAAGACTAAGAGAACTCCAAGGCATTACTGTATAGTAAGGAGTACTATAGAAACAATAATCGCGAAAGACCTTTATTTACTATCATGAATTGTAATGATTACAGAAAACAAAGATCACAATAAAATGTTATATAATCTAAACTGCTACATGTATAAATATTTCGTGGAGAAATCAGTTCTTTTTTAGACATTTGTAATCAAAACTCATTGCCCCGGTTTTCTAAGTACCGTGCGTTCGCCATAAGAAGGCACAGCGTGTTTACATTCTCGCTTTTGCTGCAGTCCGCTGCCCCCCTCCCCCTATGATCGTAGGTAGTAATTGACTATTGGCCGAAAATGCTGTCGAATATCAGCACTACGATCCGCCGTTGATATACGGATACACCGTCTTCGGCCAATAGCTTATTACTACCTGAAATCATAGGAGGGACTGCAGCAGAAGTGGGAATGTAAGCACGCTGCGGCTTCTTTTGGCGAATGCACGGTGCATTATGCCGAGACCTGACGTGGTGTTTGCATTTGAATTATCACATGTGTCCCGGGGTGTTTGCGTAGAAAGATTGTATATCTTAATACGCAATTTGCTGTCGCCACTCAGATAGATGTATGAACGTGAAAATGGAGGCAATGTTCCGTGTTTAAAAATGTCATTTCTGTCGTAAATGAAGGATTATTCGTTTAGCTCTGCGCTTCACTTTGTACGGTTCTCAAATCGCTAAATTTATTCAACACGGAAGCTTTTCTTCGGCTCCTGTTTGTTGCAATCGGTGAATTTGTTTCACTAATCAGCTTATTCGTACTTTTTGAGTGAGCCGAATTTCGTAGTACAACTGAGCAGAGAGGGTGATTCTACGTGAAAAATAAGAAATAAATTTGGTATAACATTTTAAATCCGGGGCTCCGTTTATACTACCAATTCCGGCCCACCCTGTATATTTCGGTCTCCTTTACTGAATTATATATTTTCTAAAAGTGTTGCATTTAAACAAAATATGAAAAAAAATAAAAAAATATTATATTAAACACTTTTCGAAGAGATTGCAACATTTCCATCAAATTATTAAGGTACGCTAAAATTAAAAAATTTATGCAATCAATTCCTGCGAAAAAGTCTTCGTAATATTAGCAATTTTAAAATGTTCAATTTTTACAGCTTCCCTTCGAGTCTGCAGACGAACTAACGTTTTTCGAAGAGATACGTTGAAAAATGTGCTGAAACAATTGATAAATAAAATTCTAAATAACCCTAAGCATACTTGATTAGATTTTTGTCGAAAAAGTCCGCCGTTCGAGAGTTGAATCGTTGAAGTATTAGCGCGATCAGTGTTAAACGGGAGCGTGCGTCGCAGGATCGAAAGCGTGGCCATAAAAGAGGCCAATAGCAAGCAGGTCGTTGGAGGTGCTCGCGGTGTCTTGATTCCGATTCCCGTTCCTTTCTCGCCACTGCCCACCTTGCGGTGTGCTATTTCGAAGCCGCGGGTACAGAAAACCGAGGGAACCGAGTCTGAGAGAGGTCGAGCACGTTCCAAAAATATACGGCGAGCCCATCGAGCGGCATTTATGCGTTCTCGCGGCGTGGGAGGAGGCGGTAAGGTCGACTGTGTTTTCGAACGTTACGTTACCTCGCGAACGTAGCTTCCTATACCCACCTCTGATCTCGGTGAATTAGTTCAGTGCGATCTCAAAGAATTACGGGAACGCTTCGATGTATAACTATTCTTTTTCATTTCATACATTCATTATTCGATTGCGCCTAATATTAGAATTCATAGAATTTGACCACCTAAAAATATTATTATATTTAACCCTTACGATATCCCTTTATTGAACTCAATTATTCTTATCTCGTCAGGCTTAACTATGGATAGGAAGACATCATTTAATTATTAATAATGAAAAAGTTCCTATAAAATTTTGATACTAACTATTATATTGGGTTGTTATTTCTCCTATTTACAAATAATTGAATATAGCGAAGCTCCGTTTACTATCAATGATAGAATTTATGAATCTATTTTTTCTGGCTGATATTTTTTGAGAAATAAACGGTTCTCTGTTTACAGTTATTGGAGAATTGACCGGTTCCAGATTTTTTATTTTAAAACGTTTTGACGAGAGAGCAACAGGGTGTACATCGAAATTTGACCAGTAGTCATCGTTTATAACAATGAGGAGTGTTTAATACGTTCAGCGCCGTGTCGGTCAAATATGGATGACGCTAGTTTTTAAACAATTTTGAAAATTCATTTTCATTTTAATATATCCGAAAGAACTGAATTTGACTAGGATGTTTCGAATGCGAAAGAGTTCTAATGCCATCCTCTATAATCAATTGTAACTTTATAATTTCGCTTTAATTAATTAAATTGCTTCGATTTTGTGAAAATTTTGGTGGTCGATTGTTGGCGCTGAACGTGTTAAAAATTGAATGCGATAAAAGGAGAAGATGTTTATCGGAAAAGAAGATGTGTTAGTTTTCATGCCTGAAATCTGATCTGAGCTTGCACCTCAGCTTTTCTATTCCATTCTGATTTACATTCTCTTACACGTCCACCCAAGAATCGTTAAAATGACGGAGCTGCGTAAAAGGATCGAGTAAAACGTCTTGATTCGAAACACAATTGAGTTTTGTTATTTTTATTACTGCAATTTGTTGTTGAATAACTCTCGAACAGTCGGAGATGAATGGAGAAATTTTGTATTTAAAAAATGTAGCTATACGAATGATAATAAAGAGGACGTGAGCCGGATTTCACTTAAACAAGAGAGGTAAATAAAATTTCATTTCCTAGAAGCATCTGGTGAACTTTTTTCTCTGATTGTAAACTTTTAAAATACTAATAAGAAATTAATATCATTTAGCAAGCGCAAACAAGTTTTGGTATTCTGGTAAATATCATATTGAGCAATAAATTGTAAGGATCTTCGACCAATCTCAATGATGGTGCCCATAAATTCATGATACGATTTAAGCAGAGATTTCTAGCTGGAAAACAGAGAATTTGCATTTTCAACTAATTTTACACGCTTTCAGTAATGCGTTTCGTATTTCGAACATGTTGGAGTAACATCTTCTTTAGATACTGGCATACTTTCAATAACTTCGAGTAAATGATGTTCCAAAATATCTCTTTAGTCGTGCAGATTCACAATACTTGCTATCGGATGCAGCGTACCCTGGCTGAGGTTTATTTCATCTAACCAAACAGCACTTTTTCACTATACCGCAATATTTATATTTCTTGATAAAAACGATGCGACATTCAATACCTTTAACACACAACTTAATAATTGCTTTTACCAGAAGAGATTTTATAATGGAGAACAACTTTTCGACGAAATGTTGGAGGACAAAGTCGGAGAAGCCTTTTTAAAAAATTACTATACCGTTCTCTCGGAAACGTATAGATTCGAGTCTGCCACCGCTCCAAAATGCAAATTATAAATATGGGAACTAAAGCAATGAGCATTTCGGAACAAAGTTTGCAAGAATTATGATTTCTCTATACGAAATTGTATTGCAATAAAAATCACTATATTGTTGTAAAATTTTATACTAATTAATAAGTAAAAGATTTTGCGTTTTTATTCGTGTATGCTACATGATTATCTTACCGCATGAAAAATATAATGATTAAAAGGAAACGTTACTTTGACATGAATATTATAGTGTTGCCGTATCGTCGACATCAGAATGCGCACGGTTAATTAGTTAATTACGCGAACATAAAAAATTGCGACGCAAAAATCAACGCGTATTGCAAATGCGTTCGCGTGTACCTGAAATGAATCTCTGTTGATGTTCTCGATGCTTATCGCAACAAGGGAGAAGTGGGTTGAAATGAAATGAAATGAAATGAAAAGAGGGGCTTAAGAATGTTCAAGGGAAATTACCACCGGTAAAAAGAATGATAAGGTACGTGGAATCACGGTGACCTGGAGATATTGTTTCTCAGAATTATTGCAAGGATAAAAAAGTCGAATAATAACAAGACAGTCGCGTCGAGGTCATCTGGTTGTTGTTGACACACTGAACTATTGAAATATCAATCGATTTACAGCGTATCCAATCGTGCAAACAATTGATTCAGATGTACTGAATATCCGAGACCCCATTAATTTATGTTCGATTTCTTTTTACGTAAGGCACGCGCCAAATTTTGCGCGATAAATTGAACACTGAATAAATCGAAATTCTCATCGCGTAAGGACATCAAGGCTTAAGAATACACGATAGAGTGCATTAAATTGATGGTCCGGATTTTATAATATTTCCTCTCTACTCTGGGCGAGATAAGCCCAGAAAACAGTTAACCAAAACTGCATAAAAAATTGCTACGTAGGACGCGAAAGTAATCAAATAAAACAGTTCGTATTGTTGAAAGCATAATTTTTTATAAATGTTACAATTTAGCAAGAATTCCATATAAAACGGATGCTTGATTTCGTGTTAAATGCTATTAGGCGATTGTAATAATATTTCTGGTGCAACGTGTTGCATTGAGTTTTATTCCCGGAGCTGTGTTTCATTATCGTTATCAATTTTATCATGGTTATTTGTATTCTTATTTGATGCTCGCATGAAATGTAAGTAACACAGCGGCGTGCTCGTCGAAAACGTCGCGATCCTCGAAGACCGACGATCATTCTGTCATTTCGTTACGCAACGGGTGAATGCCAATGCATTAATGTGCCATTAATGACTTCCTCGTGTCTAATTGCAGCAACGAGGCACCCGACGTGTTGTAATCCCGGTGCTTTCGTTTCCTTGTGGTCACGTTCACGTGCGAGTTTTTCTTCGTAGCATGCTACGACGGAAAAATTTAATTGCTAATAATAATCTCGTTACCCCTGAGTGACTGGAGCCGTCTGGCTCCCTTGGATTTATCGGGAACTCACGTTCCAAGGTGTCTAGACTAATTCCACAGGATGATGCTCAACAAGGATTTTCATCAATAGCGATTTTCCCTTTCTGAACGAGAATCAAATGTTCCATATTAATATAAACTGTGGATAATCGTTTACGGTACTCACAATAATGACAAATGTACCATTCTCTATTATGCGGTAGAATGTGGGATAAGTTGGAAGTTCTTTTCGTCAACGCATGCATTAGTATACTGAATAAGGAGATACAGTCTGTCGTGGCCAGACAAGTTAGCAGGTTCTTATTCAACTGTAAGCCGTCGCGAAGTACAACATTTTTAATTTGTGTGCGATCGTGTAAAGAAATGCAGAAACATTGAGTTTATATATTATGTAATATATAATCAATATAATATGCAAGGTGTTCCAAAAGTCATTCGCAATAGGGAAATGTGGGTTTCCTAAGGTCGTTTGAAACAACTTTTTCCTCAGCGAAAATGCAAACCGCGGCTTTGTGTACGAGTTATTAACAAAAAACTGCGACCAATGAGAGAGGAGTTCGGTTGGCGAGAGGTAGCCGAGGCAACCGGCGATCGATGCTCAGTTCCGCTCATTGGCTCAGCCGCGCCAACTAATCTCGCCTCTCATTGGTCACTGTTTTTCGTTAATAACTCGAAAACAAAGCCGCGGACTGCATTTTCGCTAAGGAAAATGTTACTTTAAATGTCCTCAGGAACCTCTCATTTCTCTATTGCGAATATCTTTTGGGACACCCTGTATATAAAATGTTTTATTATACATTAAAAATAATAAACAATATTTTAATTATTAAGATTTTATTTTGAATCGCCCCACGATGTTATTCACGTTCGTTCTACGGTTAAGTGAAGTTTGGTAAAAATTGATCGATTTTTAGGAAACAAAATTCTGTAAAAATTCGGGTCTTCCCCAAAATCCTCCTACGTCGTATTTTAACAAATTAGAAAACATTCACGGAGGAATCGAACATTTCACAGCGTCGTAAACAGAAAATTATCCTTCCCGAATGACGCCAAAAATGATCGTCGAAGGTGAAAATGAACACGTGGATATCCATGAGTGATCAGACTAGGACTGTGCGCGCGTATCGCATGGTTTTTCATTGAAACGTCCGTACGATTCGAAACGGTCATGTAACGATCCCATTCGCGGAAGGAAATCATGCGGCGTGCCTCCTAGAGCAGGAAGAGTTCGAGCGAAGAGACGCGGCGCAAAGGACGGAATTCAGCGGCACTTAAGCGAAACTGAATAAATTTCGGCGGTGCCGGAAAGGGCCGTGTGTTGTTCAATTTTGAAAGACCGGAGAGAAGCACAACAGAGTATGTAGGACGTGCACGTTGTACGTTACACATGTCGCAAGAAAACAGAGTCATTGGCGTGACATATGAGACGATATCGAGACGGGAATACCTGATAGAAATGTAGCCCGGTTCTTTTAGACACGCCGCTTCCCTTCAAAGGGTACTCGTTCCAATATCCTTCGGTCTGACAAACACGCGCAATGGAATCGCTCGAAACAAAGAAAATAAATATACTTGTAATCTCGAACGATAATAGAGATACGAACCGACGCGACGGTTAATATTAGAACTGGTATCCTTTGCGCGACCACGTTCTCAATGGGGATCGATCAGCGACTGATTTTACGCAAAGGATCGTGAAACTCTAAGTACCTCTCCTTCCCAGGACATTACTCGGCGATTTTTATAGCTGCGCATTCATCGACAAACAGTTTCCTATCAATAGGCTACTTGCGTCTAGACTTTGCACATTTATAACATTCATAAATACTTGAAATACAGGAAGTGAAGATTGATATTGATTTTATTTCTAGCTCAAGCATTCATCGACAACATCAATTTTTCAGTGGTTTCGGCTTTTATAGTTATCTGTGAAAGTTGAATTTGCACGAAGGTTTGCGGTTTCGAACCTCTATTCATGGTGAATGCTTCAACGATGCTTTTTATTTCACTGCTTACCGAAGACGTTAGCTTCTAATCAGAAAATTCGAGCGAAGACTGTTCGTAAGTTTAAGTAACGTGCAAACTGCTTTCTTGTGGAAACGTGCCGTAATCGTTGAGTCTCACTACTGTCATATTACGTGACAACTATATGTCGAGAACATTGAGATAAGAAGGCCTTTTTGAATTCGATCAATTAATTGAATTTCAGCGAAAGTACAGCGGTCGGATGTTAATAGGTACATAGCGGATTTTACGCATTTAAAACGAGATCGAGGAAACAAAATTCAAAATTGTAAGGTATTCAAATATTATACGGTTGAATCATTTCGCACGAAGAGCCATAATCTGTTGACGAGAAAAGCTATAAATGAAAATTCTGCGAATTAATTTTATTTTTTAACTTCTATTCTCTTCCTATCCATCGGCTTCTTCGCTAGCGATTGAATTACGTAAAAGTACGCGAACGATGCAGAGAGAAAAAGAGCGACAAGTTAAGTAAGAATGCCATCGAGTATAGGAGTTGTTCAGTAGACCTTGGTTAACCTGTCTTGCTTATCATCACCCATCATCGTTCGATTATTCTAATTATTGCAAGCACCGGTGTGCGCGTCACACAGCCAATGCCGTCGAGTTCGAATTCGATGCCGTCAAAAATCCCCAAGAGCCTTCAACGGATAAATTCCATTTTACACTTTCTTTCGAGACACTGTCATTTTTATGGTTATATCGCAACTTCGGAAACACCCTGTACGTGCACCGTCAATTTCGCGATGCACCGCTCGTGGCTCGCGTCGCACTTGACCTTTGACTTCTTTTTTGCGATTGTGCGTCCACATTGACGGAAGTTGCAGCAATCGCTTCGGAATTCTCAAGCTGTGTCTTTCTCGTTCCACAATTATTTAAGATGATTCGAGGAATTTCTCTGAATACGTTCGCACGATAATCGGATCGTGATCGTTGCTCGAATCCTTTGATTTTCGAAATGGACGGTTCTCCCAAAAATTATTAATCCAGAATCTGCATTTTCAGCAGTTCTTCCTGATAACAGCAGCGCGGTTTTGTGTTGACTAAGTACCTTATTTAAAA
This sequence comes from Augochlorella aurata, assembly GCA_028455555.1. NCBI lineage: Eukaryota > Metazoa > Arthropoda > Insecta > Hymenoptera > Halictidae > Augochlorella > Augochlorella aurata. Next base: position 9,748,307 of record CM052148.1, on the reverse strand, counting down.
GTGCATATATCGTGTAACTAGTATCAATATTTCTTTTCAGCGAAATTGTTACAACCGTTCGAACAACGGCAGAGATTCTAGTGGGTGAACGGACGATTTTAGAATAAATTGAATTTTGTTAAGATAGCGGACATTTAACCTTAACCCTTTCACGACTAAGGGAAACATTTTTCCCCATTTTAAAATTGGCGATTGTCGCATTTAATTATGACCTTATCTGCATTTTTTATACGGAATGTCAGGATAGAACGTATGCCGAACGAAATTACGTAAACGGAAACGTTTAGAAAAAAAGAACTGTCAAATCAATTGGCGCCAATGATAAAACATCCGCGTGCTGTACTCTGTTATTATTTCAGTTATTATTGCACAACAATAACAAAGCATTTTTGAACAAATGAAAACAAATGCCTGATAATGACATTATGTTATAATAAATCAATAGATAAAAGACATTGCATAATAAGCTTAACTATAATTTGTGTTACCTTTATAGTCCATTGGGGAAAATATTTCCCATGAAATTCTAAAAAAACTACCACATTGTTATGTATTTTTCTTATAATTTTGATTTTGTGGTCCTGTAAGGGTTGAAGTACGATTTATCGCAGTAGTGATATTTTTACTTTTCATACAGTTTTTTATGCATTTGTTCTTGCTCGTTGTACAATAAGCTCTTTGACATGATTTCCTAAATACTATTTATGAACTTATTCTTAACCCTCTGCACGCGGATTCGCCGATACGACAACAATACTCATGTCAGACTGTTATTTCTTCTGAATTATTTATATACACATACATAAAAACACAAAAATCTTATACTTACTAATTCCTATAAAATTTCGCAGCAACTTCCTATAGCAAAATCACAATTTCTGCAAAATGTAAAATGCATATAATTGCATTTTGAACACAAGCAGTTAAGTAACTAGCAATTTTTATAACGGAAAAGTATTAATCATTGATAAATATTACTCTTTTTTTTTTAATAATTTATAAATATTACGTACTGTTTCCGTAATGCGTTCAATGCGTAATTTGTCGGGCAGTTTAGGCTACGATATACGGTTGCAGGAATTCTTGAAATTGCATTATCGCGCCCGTTATCATGAGCACACCGATAAGTTTAAAACAATGCTCAATTTGATGACAAATTGCCGGGCCTCAAGGAGAAGCTGGTAATATTGATTCGTTTTGTATTCGAACGGAAAGTTGTACCGTTACCATTAATTAGTCTGCTCGTTATTACGTAACTGCCATTGCCCGCGAAATAATTCATGGAAACTTGTATCAAATGCAAGTTTGTTCATCTTTTTTGTCTTTTATCAAGCTTGAAGGTAAGTTAAAATTTAATTAAAATTCACGAAACGTTTTATTGCAGATGCAGGATATCACTTATCTGTCGAAATAATTAAACAGTTACGGACCACACAGTCAGCGAAACGGGATCGTTTGTGCACACTGCAACACGCATTTGTCAATAGTAAACGGAGCATACAATAATTTAGCAGAACTTAATTAATAATTATAAATGTAGATGGACAAAAATCACAACGACTTTAGAAATTGATCATACTGGTGAGACATAATAAGAATAATATACGAGCTTGAATAATACTTCATTGTTATAGAGTCTCAGAGTCAATGAAACTGGTAATAGATTCTGATAATTATGTTATATAAATAGTAAATGTACGATTCGCTTTTGTACAAGACTTTGTAACTACAGATTAAAACATCTTTCCAGCTTGCTTGTAAGTGACGTGCAGTTCTGCAAGCAAAAAATTCATATCTTACTATTACATGATCTAATCTATATCTACATGCTATAAAGGTCAATGGATTCCATATACTCTGCACTCAACCTAATGAAAGCATTAATGAACAATGATAATTTACTTTCGTTGTTTTCGCAAGGTTCAATTTCATGGTAAAAAGTTTAGATCTTCCAATTAATTCTTATTTCGTGGTGATTTTGTAAGTCTGTAATTTTAATCATAAAATTCAGTTTGGACTAGGTGTCAGTCTTTTTTACAGTGTCCAATTTTATTCTACGATATTGTGCGAATTAACGTAAACGTAGCAATAGTTATTAATTTATTCTTACCGCGTGTAATAAATACTAACGATTTCATTCGTGCGATGCGATTTAGTATATTTCCGCGTTACTAGGATCGGTAGATATTTGGCAAGTTTCCCCTAAGGACCCTAGCAACAGCACAGAGCGGGTTGACAGGGTTTGAGGGTCGCGCGTTACGATCGCGACGTCACCGCTTGTTATCGTCGTTATCGTTATCAGCACGCCGGTTAATCTGCCGGATTTTTCGCTCCGCTCCGCTCGGTAAAATTTTCGGCCGAGGAATTTCCAGGGGCTGAAAAGAAACGAGCCTCCGTTTCGTTACATTCGTGTTAACTTTCATGACGAGACGCGGGTGTTATCTTGCTGCGTTATCGGCGCTTTATCGTCATGCTCTGTTTGACGTGGCTTATATGCTGCCCGTGTACATGCATACAATGACTGCCGGCGTAGATTTCAATGGTTATTAAAACGATAATAGTCGGAATTCGTGCTCCTTCAGCGGACAAGATGATACAGTTCACGACCAGTTTAGGTGTACACATACTTGCATACGCAGCCTTGGTACCATATTAAATGGCAGCTTCGCAGCATCGGCTTTTGAAATATATGGCGGTTTTCGTGATATAAGATCATGCAAATTGACTTTAATTATGCGATATTTTATTTGCATAATTCTACCGGGCAACAAAAATTTTCTTTCGATTCTCTGATATTGAGAAATGGATTTTATTTAACTTGTCAAACTGTTTATCTGTCTTGACGAATGGTTGTCTTCCTCCTTCTTCCACTTCTAATTCAATTTTCTGGTCTGTCAGGAATATTTATTTTTTCAAATATCTTTTTTACACTTTCTCTTGAAATGATGAAGTCCATAGCAATTTTTTTCGAAGATTCGCCATTTGCTCGACTATTATTTTGTACTCGTTCTTTCGGCATTGTGTAAGAAACTGCCTGTTATAATGTAAAATATATACACAAAATATATCATTTGAACTCTTTTAGATATGAAGAATGAAAATATACGAATAACCAATTACAAACCTAATATTTTAATCAAGAATTAAAATTGAATACGTGCAACTTACTTTCCGACGCCAAGATAATTCAAGAATTACGCTTTTAATTGAAAAATCTAGAGCAATAATAATAGTTCGACTTCTTCTTCGATACTGATGCATTGTCGATGTGGGGGAAACAATAAACAGCAAAATGCAAATGCCAACTTTCAAACAAAGGGAAGATACACGATAGAGATTTGCAAGAATATATAAAAATTAGAACATAACATAAATATCGACGCGAGTGTATGTACTCCTCTTCTAGGAAAGTATTAACGATAAATAAGTTGAAATCGTTTTGGTCAAAGGCTCATACAGCAAATAGTTAATCACGTTTTCCTAGAAACAACTTCTTCACAGAACAACGTCAACCCCTTGACCTGTGATTCCTTCCATAGCTACTAGTTTTCCCTGTCCATCGTTTTATATAGGAAAAAGAAAATTTATTTTTTGTTGTTACATCAACAAATTTTTTTAATGCAAACTTCGTTGCCTCGACTGGATGTTATAAAGCTTCAAATTTATTATTTGTGGGAAACCTTAAAAAAGCATGAGATTCGAGTAACCCCATAATGCCCATGTCGTAGGCACACTAAATTATCAAAGAACGATTTCAAATCATATAAATTTTGTTAAATTTGAAACTATTCCTCATTTCCTATGCATGCGCAAGAGCTTCTGCCACGAGAGAAACGAATTACGTCAATTTTCTTTCGACGATCAAGTGAAAACAGACAGACCTGTGTAAAAATATGTGAGAAAGTATTAGAAAATTACTAATTGCAATGGTATTTCCTTAAGATGCACTGGAAATAAGTATTTGAAATAGTACTTCGCTGTCTAAATTTCTATTAATTATTTGAAATTTTATTTCTTACAATTAACATTCACGAAAGAAAGTAAGCATATAGAAAGAATACGAACAGATTGTTTTGAAAAATAAGCTGTTTCTTCTATTTCGCTTAATTAACGAATGTAATTGCAACGTTGAACATTTATATGCTTTTGACAATGTACATCTCTCATTAGGTATTTCATTTTATGCACGATAAAGCAATTATATACTTCAATCAAGTATTTCAGGTTCAAATCGTAAAATATATATTTTAAGTACTTATTATATAAATAAATTACTACCTCGAGTGAAACATACGTAACAAAGTTGAGAGGGAAATAGTTTTTCCAAGTTTTCGTATTTCTTAGTTCAAGTATTTTTATCCAAGCGTGCAAACTAATATAAAAATTAATTTACTCTATCAGAATGACACATGCGAATGAACACATTTATGCATCAAGGGGTTAAAAAGGAACTGGCCGCTTAAAAGCGCGCGTATTATCAGACGGCGGAGCCGGCTCGAATTCACCGGCAACCACCCTGACGGAAATAAATATGACAGCTATCGATATCCGCGCGTATATCATCGAGTCGTTGTATGTACATATGCCTCGCATTCATTACATTTTCCGAGCGAATTGCCACTTCTGTCGCCGATCAAAGGACCGCAGCGGCTCGTTAATGGCGGCGTATTTATTCCTCGTTGCTCGTTTCCTCTCCTCCGCGACAGAGAAGAAAGTTCCTTGGCATTAGACTCGCCACTGCCGGATATTCGTATGGCCTTCGGCGGCGGGTTACGAGACGAATGTAAATTACAGATGAAGGGCCGAGAATCTGAGGACGTTGGTGTCCTCGTGCGAGCTGCATACTTCGAGTTCGGCTTCTCATCGCCTTGAACCCAGCTGTGACGAGGTCGCTGGCACTGTGAAAGGGCCTGCTCGTAGAAGCAGTCGGCTCCATCGACATTTTCAATATTTATCATGCTTCTCTTCGAAAAATATTTTTAAAAGTGCAGAGTCTCTCTCTCCTCTTCTTGTTACGACGATACGGGGGTGAAAAACCCTGACGCTATACCTGATCTCCCTTAACGACCAGTTTGCGGAATTTATTTCGAAGATCAAAATTGTAAGTAAATTGTAGAAAACATAAGTTAGCTGAAAATATCTATCCTCTTTCATTAATAATTTCATATTTCATAATTGCAATGAATTGAAAATAATGAAAAAGTATCCACGAAATCTTTCGAATTGTGCATTTCACCTGTTATCAATTTTTATTATAAATGCATAACGTCCGCCGTCTATTGATTAATATTAGAGATATTCGATAAGCAAATGGCAAATCCGCGTTAACTTTACCACCAGCATTTATCTCGAAATTGTGGGCAATTTGTTAAGGGCAGGAGAAAATAATGTTTAGGCGTTCTAGTTTAAAACAACCCTCTGAGTAAGAGTGTACTCGCCTAATTTTCCTCTTCCTAAAATTATTTCAGCATTTTCGGTAAAAGGAATAATAAAACTGCAAATGGGTTTCAATTCTTTTGCGAAGTTTGTTTTTTAATGTAGAGAATTTACTTTCGATTCCTAACAGATGCCCTACACGAGGGCGACGCACAACATAATTTTATTTTTATTTTCCGCTGGCTATGCCGTAATGACTAGACGCGGTTTTCCTCGCTTCGCGACTCTAAAGGTTTGAACTCGCTAGATCAAACCCATTTCCGGTATCGTGACTTCGCTCCTCGTTTTCATAAAAGAGAGACAGCTGATTTGATGAGCCGTTTTTCGCTGTGTGTTGTTGTGTTCAATGTGGCATTATCAATTAATAAATTTATGGAAGTTACTGTAATTTAGACTAAGCTGTTAACCATGGAATTAATTGCTATCATCTTTGGGCCTAACAGTACTTTTTAGGCATTGGGTTAATGTTTCTCTACATCATTATTTTGTAGATTGTTTCATATTAGAAGATTATTAATTTTATTTTGAACTGTTACTTTGCTTCTATCTACAACATTTGTAACATCCATAAATGATATTCCGTAACGATCTCATCCGAATCACGACTCTCTTTTCGCCGCCGATACTTCACTACTTTCTCAACCCATTTCCAGCTCTATCTACATGCGACAGTAACGTATCACGTACTAAACGCAGCAAACCAAATATTTTAATTTTATCAGTACATAACTTGTGCAAATACTCTTGCGATATTAAACCAGTGCCGATTCCGTTCGATTATTATTTTTCGCTTCACATTATCGCACCTATTTACGGCCGCATATGTGACGTGCGTAAGTGGACAGACAAAAATCTGTAGACTTCTGCAGTTTGTTTTCTTCGTCTTATATAATTAATAGAATAATATTATATAATAATATTACATAATTTATTATATAATATATTATATAATTTATTATATAATATATTATATAATTTATATTATATTATTTTATAATTTATATTATATAATAAATTATATAATATATTATACAATCAATTAAATTTCCATTAAGCAGGATACAAAATAGTGACAATAAAATAATTAATCCAAGATGCACCTCGTCACAGGACAAGTTTACCGATCAAATATGTACCGAACGGTAGGTCATTTTTCCAGCAACACGAGCGCACCTTTTTCTAGTTTAGTATTCCGAGAGCTAAAAACGAATGCACAATCGAACTACTTGCAATTGGTGGAAATCTCTCGACAAGATCGCGAATAACGGGTTGAATCTAGCGGCAGAACTTTCCAATCAGCCTAATATTTATTCGTGGTTCGATTACGATCGACGAGGCTAAGCCGGCTGCCGGCGTTGTCTCATTTCGAGTAAATGAGAAACAGATAATCGCGTAGCAAGTGTGTCGCGATAAGATACTGTCGAGGATTTACCGAACTGCCGCCAGTTTCGACATGCGAACCAGACAAATTTCAACGTAGCTTCTCGCGTCATTGTCTCCGAACTAAGTCCAGGGTTTTCGAATATTTAATGGGTCTTCGAACACTATATATGCACCCAAATCTTGGATAACTCGTTATCCGAATAACAACGCAGATTGGGAAATGTGCTGATGATTTAGGGTATAAGTCATGCTGTATATTTCGTTTCGAGATATTTAAACTTCTGCATTCAAGCGTGTTAAAAAATATTTTTCTATTATAGGATTTTTATTCTATTTATAAATTGTAAAGTTTGGAAATATATCTTTTGAATACTTCAATGACTTATACTACTTCCAAAATGAATGCTAGATCCTAGAGATTGAGTCACGGTAAACGAAAGTAGTGGATTTGATTAAAAAATACAGTTTCTTTTTTTTTAGAATAATTACCGAGAATTTTATTTCCGGCTGCCAAACTGCAAATTTAAATGAACATGTACCGTATACCAGTTAACGTAATATATACAGTAAATTATTTATAGTTTAAAATTGCTTAATAAATCTCAATTTTTATGACTTACACCACTTTATTACTTAAATCCAATCATTCACATTTCACTAGATTTTTACTCTAAACAGAAGCGCATCAATTCTAAACAAAATGCATTCATTTTCTTCTTGAAGATATTGATATATCTATGTTTACACTTTGCTATCTTAGAAGTACTTTAAAGTTTGTTTAATATTGTAACAAAACATAAATTTTAATAATTGTATGCACCTCAGTTTTGTACGAGTATGTATTCAGACACGAAAATCATTTTCACCAATAACATTTCGACGATGAGAACGGTATATGGACACACCAACGATATTGTTAACTCTGTTTACACTCCGATATTGTTTTCGCACATCTTCTTCGCTATCTTACAAAGCGACGTATGCAGTACTTTCACGTCAACATCCACGAACGTGTCGAAACGTTGAAAATATAATTGAGACATTCGCTTGAAGAAGTGTTTTACCGAGTTCGTTTCCCTTGAGTCGTAATTATTTCTTCATCGTTACTGCGTTGCATCCTCCCTCTGTTTAAGTTCTTACGCTCGACATCTTACATAAATAGATTTGCCAATCGCGTACGCTGCAACGTCAGTGTCTCTATCATCGTTTCTGTCATTTCCGGCGTATAAAATCGAGGAGATCAGGAAACCTTGAGCTACGAGAACGCCGTCGCACTCGAAAAAAAGCATAGCAGCCTGATAAACCGTATATGTTTATCCGGGTTATGCATACGACTCTATAACATTTGATCTTTGCCGTTTTACGTAAAAAGGGCAATCCGCGTGGCTGTGATTTAATGCTTCGTCGATGGGTAATCGTTTGTTCCGATGTTTCTTGATGACTGCATCAAATAAATTTGTCGAGAATCGTCGTTCGGAAATGTAACAAATGTGACCTTTTAGCAGTTTCAAATTGAAAGAACTGACTCTCCGACTCTTCTTTTCTTGTAATTTTAATTCTGAATTTTGAATACGCTGATGAATTTATACCAATCCTTGCAACGTCAGACAGGTAACACTTTCTCAACGAAATTTTATGGTTTCGATGAAATTAACCCCTTGCATTGTAACAAAAATTAGGCAAATATGTCATTATTTACTCTCTCTATATGGAAATTTTGTAAGATAAAAAAATTAATGCAAGGTAAAAATTGACATATATTTCTGTTCTTAATCATTCTAATGAGTTCACAGTAACACATTCTCAAATTGTATAAATCTTTTTACTATTTTCCATTTGATCTATTCATTTTTGTCATAAATGCGTGAAATCCGCAGTCTAGTTATGACAGTCTCGAAATGAAAGCAAACGAAGCCATACATACAAGAAACAAAAATCGTTTCGTTCTATGAGCAAATGATTAACGCGTTCGCTACCGGCGTACACTAGCGTGCATAGTTATATTTATCGTATTAAATGCATCGTATCCTCTTATAAAATATGATAAAAGTGTCGTCAAAGAGGTGCTATAAATTCCCTAAATATCATGCCACGTGTTACAATTTTAAATAATTATATTTTCCGGTTGCGAACGTGTTAAGAACGGAGAAGTGTTGGACAAAACGGTTTAGAGAGAAATCCTGGTGCAAAGGGGTTAAAATGCGACAGAAACTATACGGGACTCGGTGAAGTATACAACGTTGAAAGTTTAAAAGAAATAGGTGAATCTAACGTTTTCTTTCGGTAAAATATCGTGATTTTTCAGAGAATGTTAAGCGACGTGTAAAAATCGTTTGAAACGCGTTCGGGGTGGATTATTGAGACACTGCCGTCGTGAAAGGTGGATAAACAGGAGCAACATCTTTACTAAGGGTCGCACTTCCGCGGTATTCATATTATTTCCACGCGGAACGCGTAACAATAACAGCATCCTATTAAGTGTGTCGGCTATCGGCTATAAATAAACGATCGTATCGCTAGCGGATCGAGAAAACATTCGTTAAGACACCCGGCGAATAGTGCGCGAGCCAGGGCTCGTATTTTCCACGAATCTTCCGAGTAACCCGCGGTTTTCGCACTTCACCCCGCAAAGTTGTCTGTAAACAAAATACAGAAAAAGTTTGACGACAGTTGTTATGATACAATCTGCTCGCCGATCACAGTTTTACATATTGCACACTTGCGATAAAAGTGACATAACTGGGAAGATGTTGCATTGCAGAAGCGGAAAGTGATTTCTTGACGTCATTAGATGTTATTTACATTTGTGAAAAAGAAAACTGAAACTCGCGAATGAAACAAAGAAATGATGTGTTTACCACTGTAACCGTTTGTACTACAAAATAGTTACATTACCGATGAAGACGAATGTCAACGATAAAAGTCGTCAGTAATTTTCGCATATCGGTGGATATGTGAATTATATGGTTTAATATGAAATTTAATTGCACTAGAATTTTATTCTAAATTTAAATTGTAATATATTTTTCATAGAAAGAAGAGAAAAGCGTTTATTCTTTTATTTGCATTTGCTTAAAATATCGTGAACGTTTTAAATCCGTAAGAAAATATGCACTTCTTAATTCGAGAAATATTCAACTTGCATTTAACGACTGATTAAATTAAAAAAATAGGAATGCCGAACATGTCAATAACCCACAGCCGTGAACTGTATTAGCAAACAATGCTCACTGTAAAACGATTATATTATATGGCCATTTAATTCACATTGTCATACTTCCCGCCGATATTTATATGGTTTTTCCATGGTCGCTTGATCGCTTCATCCTCTAGCTACGAATGATTGGATTTATAGATGAACGGTTGAAAAGCCAATCAGTGTAAACCCACTTTCCTTCGAAAATAAGTTACTCAATAGCAGCACTAATATTGACCACGGAGTGACTAAGCAAAATAAAAAATATCATAAAAAGAAATAAAAATAAAATAATTAAATGTGAAGCACGCGATTCGTTTACCTTTATTTTTCCTAAAAAATAAAATATCTTCGCTTGTTGAAACAAAATTTGTTCGAATACTCGTATCCTTTAAAACTGCCAGAGGAAAATCGCAACTATATATAAATAACTATATTGTAAACTCAAATGTGAAGGCAGTTTTCGTAAAAATTAGCCAAAAGCGGGAAACTTTGAAGGCTTGTAACTCTTCAAAAATTTCGAAATTAAAAAATGATGACTTAATCCGCCTCCCCTTAATTGTATATAGACTACAATTTATTTCAGTGCCATAAAAATCGCTGACGTCGAGATGCAAAAGTGGTCTACTTGATACGGAATGGCCCGGACACGTAACAACGAAAGCAAACACAGTATTAGACGGCAAATAGGGGCGAAATTCGACTAAATGGATCCTAAAGCGTGGAAAAGATGACTAAATGATAGAGCTGAATGCCCGATAAGAAGACGAGGATGCGGCCACATCGTGGTTACCACAATAGTTTACCTTTGGCTTTTAATTTCCTCTTTAAATACTCGTCGACTTCTGTAGAGACACGAGGAACTAGCTGAAATGTTTCTTTAACTCCACTCGTATCCAATGATGAAGGATTCCTTAATATTAACATTGCAGCCGTTGCTATGATGCAAGGAGTTGCATTGAATTTGAAGCGTAAGAAGTGAAATTTTCGTTGTGCAGTCAGAGAGTTGCAATCGAATGATACGAAGCAGCGTGGAAACGCTAGCTGGATTAGGTTAGTGTGTATTCCGAAGTCGGTGCGTCGAAGAGATTTTAATGCCAAACGTTGCCCGAGTCGAACAACATTGACAAACGGCGTCTGTCCGTCGCGGTAGATTACTCCAAATGTATAACGGATGCGTTATTGGTGGGGGATAATTTCGTTGCGATTCGAAGGAGGTGGTAAAGGGAGAGCGAGGAGGAGGAGGAGAGAGAGAGAGAAAGAGAGACCGATAACAGGCTCAGAGATAACCGGCTCTCTATCGCTTAAGTTTTCATAGAGGTTATCGTTCTGACCACCGTTGCCACGTCCAGCGCTGAAACTGACGAGTGTTTTCCTTCATCTACCCGTTTTATTCTCGAACAGTGGCATCGTTTTATCGGCGAGTCATCTTCGCTCTGCATGGTTGCTTAAAAATTAATCGCGCTCCGCGTCGCGAAAGTAGTTTCCTTGTTATATATTCATAACTCCTTTTTCATAACCCCTTCGCGTATTATTTTCTTCAGTCTATATCGACGAGTTCGCTTTGTCTTTAAGCCTTTCAATGCGTAGACCAAACGTGGCACGGGCGATAGAGACATAGTTTAACCTCTCGCACTATAATAAGTCCGGAGTTTGTTAAACAATAATTAGTCAAATGAATAGGAATTTATCCGAATAAGAATTTATTCACCAGGAATTCATACGGAAAATAGTCGATTTGAATGAAAATGGTACAATATAAAGTGTATTTGTTCCCATAGTTTATCGATATATTTCTTCCATATTGCTCTTTATAATTAACTTTTATTTTTGGGTAAAATGTATATTTCTCGTATATTTTTATTTACTTTTATTCTTAGATTTTGATAGAAAAAGAATCAATTTTATTTCCGCTTAGGACGAATAACGATAAAATACGAATAACCTTCATATTTGGTAGATCATGTATGAAATCTTCATTACGAGTCTGACTCATCGTTATACTTGAAGGGGTTAATTGCGTTTGATGAACCCTTTTAGAGTTGGAGGGTCGATTAACCACCGGTCTGGCGATTCACATTTTCTATTAGCTTTATCATGTAACTAGAAAAAAAAATTAGTGGTAGATCAAATATAAAGCAACAGAAACGTTTATAGAATTGTTACATTTCTTTTGAACTTATTAAATTTCTCAAAAGCTGCAACATTTTTATATTCAATTCTTGTTTCTTGCTATTAATTCAGGCAATTCGCAGTCTACTTATAACGTATTAATGGAACAAAGAAAATCGTACTTCATTAAAGTGTATTTTCTAATTAAAAAGGAAAGAGAAATTCACGTTTAAAACTGGAACTATTGAACACTGAAGTATTTCTTATAAAAAGAACTAGATCGCATTTTTCAAGACATTATATAATTACATTAGCATTTATTAAATTTCCTTTTTAAAGCTATTATCAACATCTAATAAGGATTTTTATTCTTCATAAATTCAATATAGTCAAATATAATTTTATAAATTATAATATATTTTAGAATTGTAATAATATAATTTTTTAAATTTCTGTAATCGGACAAATCCACTTGCTTTTTATACGATTTCCAGTCTTTAAAAACCAGTCTCCGAAAATTGATATCGCATAGAAATTAATTCTTTTAAAGAGCTTTCATATATTCGATATAAAAAATTTCATAAAGTTTTATTGTGACACACTCGTCATTATGTTTTGCACAAACAAACATGTTGCGAATGCATATAGGTGTATTGGATATGAAACAATTAAAGATCGATAAGATACAGATTTCCATGAATTGTTATTCCGATATTTGAAAGCCCATTTCTTTAAACTATTTTTAAACATGTATTTAATTTAATATTAATGTATAAAACGTGTACCTAAGTAATATTACATTGGTCAGTTTTCAGATTAAATATTTGATATGCGAATTTTGTTGAGAATACGGGGATTTTGTATATTAATGTTTTAGACTCGTTTGAGCTATGTTTACTCTCTTTTTACGACAGGATATTGTTTAACATTTGTAAACCGAATTTTCTTGGTATAATTTTGCCATCGTTCTCATCGAATTATTGGTCAAACAAAAATATTTTTCATTACAAAATTTTCATTACATAATACACAGTTAGTTATATGTATAAACAAGACGTAAATTTGCCTTAGTTAGCGAATTAGTTTAAATAGCAAAATACATTTAAGAAGTCGATTATGTTATTGTTTTTCTGTAATTTGGTCGAGTTTTATGAATTTTTATGAATTTTCGTTTTGGAAATTTTTTGTTTTCAGAATAATTTTTGTGTTTTTTTCATCTTTATTTGCAACGTCATCAGAAATTTAAAAAATTAATTTCCGCATTTTATGAAGAAGTTAAAGTTTTGATTCTATAAAAATTGCAGACGAAGTTTTATTGAAAAAATAAAATATCTTCAATTTAATAATGTTGTTTTTAAGTATAAGTAAAATTATAGCCAGGCTGTAGTAACCATAAGGTGGCACAATTGACACACTTACCTTACATGGACAAAAATATTATTCGATCAAAAGTCTAAAACTTCACCTGTTTTCACTGATAAGAGGGGAAAAAATAATCATTATCATACCACAAGAAGCTCTCACAGATTTCCGTCTTCGTTATGGGACAATTCGTGGAAAAGTGTTATATTTGTGGTTACCATTGGTAAACGCGTTGTCATAAAGATACGGTCACCGCATCCTATTTACGAGTGTCTTCAAACAGACCGGACAATTTGAATTTAGCACAATGTGCAATAATTCTTTTCGGTAATTAAACGTTCGGAACAAATAAAATACCATTTGAACAACGTAAAAACTCAGACATCTTGCGGCTATAGAAATACTATACATAGATCGTTGATCTTTATACATTTTTAACATGTGGAATCTTTATTTTCTTTTACCACGAGGAATCTTATGGTCAATAAAAGAAATATCGTCGTTCCTTTAGTTTCCATAAAATTAATATATACGCAAGATAATTGAATCCCGAAGAGAAAGAATATTCCCAAATGTATAAATTTTTATTTGAATTTTATAAAAACTGCATTTTATTTTCGAGATGCACGCACAGAGATTGCATTCTAGAACTAATTTGTCTAAGAGAAGAACAATACTTGTGCTTGGAAATGTTCAACCCTATTGAAATACAAGCGACACATAATTATTGTTAAACGAAATATAAATATTATAATATAAATATTTATAAAAAGGTTTTGCACGTAAGTACATCAATCGTTACCACATCAAGGCCGAATCAAATTATCTATTAATTTCACTTAACATCCAAACGAAATTCTTCATAATAGCAAATATAAATTTGATTCAGCGAAATGGGCTTGAATTCCCGTAGATCGATACTGGTCAACAGCGTGCGATACATTTTTTGATATCGAGTCGCTTCATGCAGAGGAATTCAATTAATTTGATTGTCGTCGATTATTTGTAAAGTATTAGCTTTATAAAAACTATTCCAAACAAACGTTGATCGAACGTCGTCATTGATTCGATTATACTTTTCACTTTAGATGTTTCCCGTCAAGTTTTGTTGAACCTTTCCAACGCTGTCGACGCATATGCGTGTCCGGCGAAAGTTAGCGTTCAGCGAAAGTTAGTGAACGTATATATGCATATGCATTTGACTAACACGCACACGCTTTTAGCAATTAGCAATTTCCAATTTTATCTCGTACACGTGACGATAACCGATATTATACATTCAAGAATACTCCTTACAAGTTGTTGCATTTTCAATGAATTCTTTGTCCAACGATCTATTGGACTGTTTATTTGTTTTTACTCACAAAAGCACAATTATGCCACAGATCAGCTCTTCTCTATCGCGTTCTACATTCCCACTTCGCATACATCGTGCAAATACATGCTTAGTTCCAGTATTTCAAGGGTTGTTAATCACCAGACTGCAGAAATATAGCTTAATCGTACGTTCCATAATTAATCG
This sequence comes from Augochlorella aurata, assembly GCA_028455555.1. NCBI lineage: Eukaryota > Metazoa > Arthropoda > Insecta > Hymenoptera > Halictidae > Augochlorella > Augochlorella aurata. Next base: position 9,733,296 of record CM052148.1, on the reverse strand, counting down.
AACGAAAATAAAGGTGACAAATAGAAAAAGAAACATAAAATGAAGTTCGTGAGAAACAATTTCCCAAAGATCACTTTCTTTTTCAGTTGCCTGTCTGAACTAAGAACTGTAATAAAACTTCGTGCGGTCATCTCCTAAAACTGCATAAGTATGCTGCATACAAAACGTACCTACGATTGTAAGACTTCGTACACGAACGACGTGCACTATATTATTGTTAACTAATAGGTGATATAAATCCGTACGGCGAGATCAAATTCTTGCGCAAGCGAATAAATGCATTGCAATACATGCAATACTTGGTTGATTCTGAACCGAACAATGTGCGTTATATTTTTGTATTTCGTAATAAATTATGTAAAACCGTACAATGGGATCATCTCCTTGTGGAAATGCGTGAATGTCATGTATGTGAAGTGACGTCCACGTGCGCACAGATTACCCGTACGGCACGATGCCACGCGCCAGACCGAGCGAAGTGTGCGCGAGCGCACGTGCTCGAGTTCACAAATGCATCTTACAAGTTGCTGGGATAGAACAGGGGGGAAGAGCAGGAGGAATCCCGAGCGAATGGGCAACTTGTTGCATTTCGGCCGGGAATGGCTCGATAATATACTGCACAGGAATCCTATACATATACTGCACTGTGTACGTGCCAGGATTGTTTAAATTTCCTTTATCTCGGGTGCTCACGGTCCTATCACGTTGTCTGCTGTACCAACCTAAAAAAAGAATATCGGTGGTAAGACGTCTAATAAGAACAATTTCATCGAAATCCATAGTTCGTGGGAAAACTGGAATTGTAAATGTAAGAGTGTAAAATTAAACAAATTATACTTGATACGTATACCGTTTTGAAGTCATTATTGTGTTAACGAAGTGAAAATAGTCCTGTAAAAAGCTTTCGATTTTGATAACATCTTTTTATGCAGAAATTTGTTAACGTTTAAACCTGTCTTTTTCGAAATAATATGCCCGATTATGCAATATTTCTGAAATTATTTATTATTTTCTTTGTGCATCGAAGCCATTACCCAACGTGCTTAATCCAAGATTCAACGAGCCTTCAAATTTCGACTTTAATGAGACGTTGCAGCGAATATTAACGAATTCGTGAAAACTTAATAAAAGAAGATATTGAGAAAAAATCACCCGAAAAATTTGCGTTAATAATGAAAATCAAGTCGAACTTTATTTCAAGCGACGAAGACGAGTTTGCGCCAATTAAAAGGGAAAGGTTGATTGTTTTAAGTTATACCAGCGATGGTGGCGTCGCATTAAAAACTTTCGTTTTCTGAGATGTCATAATTACCTTTTTATTAAGCTGTATGAAATAAATATGTACTTGTAAAACTTATACTAGCTTTTATATGCGATACTCTTCTTCTGTAGCGGGCTAAAGAATGTGATAGGAACAAAAATTCCTAAAAATGAATGTCGACGGTACCGTCACCGCAAGGATGATAAAGACTGCAAAGTGGTAGTCAGTAGCTAACGTTAACGGTTGGATAGGGTCACTGTCGGGGATCTTTTGCGGAGTTTTATAATAAAACCGACGCGTGTTACTGTAGTAGACTGGCTGATTTATGGCGACCCTGCGCGGAAGTCCAACGCCGCTGGAGACGCCGGCTTACCGTTCGTTTTCGTTCCTGGTTTTTCTCAAGCTAATGCTTTCATTTAATGTCTCCCGTCCTTCCGGTAATCTGTAATTTTGGCTCAGTTTGGGTTCTGCTTCCTCGTTTGAAGTAGAACCGCCCCTGCCATTTGTTGACGCTGATATCTCTTAAAAATATCACTCAACAATTTCCTTGATAATTGAAAATAATTTAATGGTTGTCGTTAAATCGAATCTTCGAACAATATTGTAAAGCTTGTCTAAACTTTTGATGTAATTGCAAATTCATGTAAAACGAATTCTCGACAAACAATATCGACAGTGTACATTATGAAAATATACGGTGCCTGTAAGGGATTTAGTTGTCGTCTATTCTTCTGCCGCAGTTGCGATAGTGTTTACAAACATAAATTGTTGCGAAGTAAGTAGTAAACGGAATGTATCCATCGTTGCCAATGTTTACAATCACTACCTCAGACGGAGACAACTGCGGTGGATGAATAGAAACAATCGACCAAGTACAGCGTTAAAGGGATTCTTCCGTAAGAGTATTGCAAGTACGAGTGTTCATCATCAGCATGTGATAACGATCGATTTAATAATTTCTGATTTTGAATATTAAAGTAAAACGAAGTATATTTAATAGTATAAGACGTAACATCGGATTGCTTGAGTAGAACGTTCCACTAATAATCACGTGCAAGAGATGATATCTCGAATTTCATTTTAGTGGACCTAAGCCATGCTCGCGTTCGTTGTGAAATTGATTAAATCTAACTAAAAATAGAATATCGAGGACGCTTTCCTATCTTCCTAGATTGGAATTCAGATCTAATTAAGATCTTTGTGCGCCTGATGTCCATTAATTTTGACGCTGTGGACTTCGTAGGTGCTTACCGATACGTTACTAGGAAAACCGGAATGATACGAGTGAATAATAATTCATTATCGAAAATTCATTACCGATAGGACGTAATCGTAAAAATAAAGCAGTCGTATTAGTCGATCTTAGAAACAAGGGGGAGAAACTTCTTGCGTCTATTAAATTAAAAAAGAAACTTATTTGTTCCTCGCGTAAAGAAAATATTACCGCGTCACTGTTTTAAATATAACGTTAAATATTTTATTTACCTACTTAATAATATTAAATGTTGCTTGTACTTCACGTGGAAATTTTAACCAAGCTTTTAACTAAATAAAAAATCCAAGACGCGTTCCAAAGATTAAATTGGAACTGTGAAATGATATTTTCAAGTTAAAACATAAACGATTTATTTAGAAAAAAACAGTAAAAATAAAACAAACTATGTCCGCAGATAAATAGTTAAGTGTTTGAACAGATGATATAAGTACAATAATTTCTACTTTATAATAATAGAAATTTTTAACGATTTTCTAACACTCACAACTTGATTTCCTAGTGCTTTACAGCTGACGAGCCTTCCAGCACAAATAGTTCACTAACGCTTTGCTCGAAGCGTATAATGTTCTGACACCAATAAGATATTCGGACAGTCTGCCTTGCTACATTGTCGATAAAAAATGTTCCCAGATATAGAAACCTTGTCGCCGTCACGTTATCTTTGAACATGCACGACAAGGACACCGTACGTATAGCATTTTTCGCGTAATCCCCACTTGGCGGTCTTCGGGCACGATTTCAGAGCCGCTCTCCACTTTTACGCCAGTTGAAAGGTTGCTTAAATATCGATGCTGCTTTATACTTGCATAAACCCTATAAACGTAAGTAAGAACGCAACTTCGCCTTATTGCATTACGGCGTGTTCGAAGTGCATTAAAGACGGAAGAGAATGTTGTAGGTACCGGGTGGTCGAAGTATTAATTTTGGATTTTACTTTAAATTGTAGCTGGTAATCGTTGCAAAATATAGTAAGAATAAATTGTCGTTCTATTCAAAATTGATTTCTAGATAAATTCAATTGATTGTCACCAAGACCTAATTATAAATAAAAAGTTCAAATCTCTTACCGAAAATCCGGTTTTAGCATGTATTGCGTAGTGCCATATCGTAGGCTACAAATAGACTGCGGATTTTATGCATTTACGTTGTTAAAAAGACAATTTTTATTTCGTACGAAAACCTGCAGGTTAGTTATAAATGATTATAAAATATTCTACCCGATTGCGATTACGGTTGCGAAACCTGTTTTACAGCTTTCCGACCATAACCCGGATTAGCGTTGGGCATCTAGTAACCACTTATCGAAACTATGTGGACTACCATTGCAGTAAAGTGCATAATAAAATATAATTATAACAACAACAATTTGAATATTATAGAATGCGTTTAATTTTTGATTAAATTAATAATGATTAATGATAATTGATCTTCACGTCGGCAAACATGTTTAGAACAGAACCTGATACAGGTTGCGTCTTTTGTCTCTGCTATACAGAGACAATGTCGACATATCTGCTTCGTCTTGCAAGAAAAAGTGGTTAACGGCACACTCGCGATCCAACAAACGCCAAGGGTTTCCTCGATCCTCTTCGATCCTCTTCGATGCGGAGTGTCCAAATAGTCCTGAAGTGGGTCACGTGTCAAGGTAGCTCAGCTACCGTCGAAATGGTGTAAAAGTCAGCCTTACCACCTGGGGATGCTTCCTTGTGATCAAGCTTAGCCCTGCGCTCTTCTATATTTAACCGATCCCCGCGTCAGCTTACCCCTTTGCCGCTCGAGTCGTTTCGAAATCTTTGCTCCTCGCCTCGAGAGTCTCTAAGGCTCCTCTCTCACGCCGGTCAGGGATGGGAAGAGCAGCGGCGTCCGCGTTAATGCAGAGTAACGAGGGCTTTGTAACGGAGGAGAGCTGCCTTATGGCGTTTGTTGGCAGAGGCGAGAAGCGAAGAGTCGCGGCCAACTGGGTCTGATCCAAGAGCACGTCCTCCCGCGAAGGGTAAGAAAGCTCGTGAGGAAATTACCGCGCGATTACGTTCCCTTCGCGGGGAAAGCGGAACGACCGGCTCATTGAGCAACTTTCTTTGCTTTCTTTACCCCTCCCTCTCTCTCTCTCTCTTTCTCTCTCTCTCTCTCTCTCTCTTCCTCCCACCCTCTCCCTCTTCGCTTGGAAATTGAGAAACGAAGGCTGCCCGCTGCTCATTGGCACGCCACCACGGGCAAATTGCGCGTCTTGGCCCATTGGGGAGACTTGAGGAACTCTTCTGTCGCGTGCGTTTCTGGAGCGATGACACGTGGACTGAGCAGAGGTGTGCAACAACCCAAAAACGTCGGATCAGAAATTTTAATTGATATCGGGTCGGGTTCCCGTACGCTTTTCTTTCGGAAAAGATGACGGAAAAGCTAAACGACCTATCTGATGTAAAAAGCGCATCTTGTCGCATTCATCAGTTGGTTGTATTGAAGGGGCAGGCGTGTTCATAAATAGGAGAATTGAATAAAATAAAGTAATCTTGATATTAATATTATAAGTACTGTTTTTTTATTTATTGCAAGTACGTGTAATATTATATCTTGAATTATACTAATCTTCGAGAATGCAAAGAAATGAATATTTTGCAATGATAATGATAATCATAATAATAATATTGGGTCTATTGATCAACGGGAGAAAAATCCTAGTATTACAGCATGAACAGCATAACAAAAAGAGAAAAGAAGAGCAATGATGCAATAAAAAGATACAATAAAAGGGAAAATAAATGGTAGAGAGGAAATAAATAATAAAAAACACCGCAGTAAAATATCGTTAAAATAATGATACTATTTGGCAGAATCGTTTAAGATTCTTGATAACAATACGAAGATCAATAGTTTCTGCGTATTTTTTAAGTACGGTAAGAATCCAACGAGCTTTGCAAATAACGCATTTATAACATTTAAAATATTTACCGTGCCAGACTCCGCATGGAATCTTTCGGTCTCTCAGTCAGCTCTCGAAACGATGACCGTGTAGTTTCGAAATTGCAACAACAGCGTTCGTGTGTTACCGGTCTCTTCACCGATAGCAACTCTGTAACCTGCCCTTGGAACCGTTTGTTGTCTTTCATAAGGTATTATATCTGCAGTAGCCACACTAAGTTCTTAGTACCTAATAACGAATCGTCATTATGTCGAGCTCAGAAAAATGACGTTCTACCTAGAATTGTTGATAGTGCTGGTACAATCAGTATTCAATTTTCATTCTCATTCTCATTCTCACCCTTGTCACACCTGATATGATTTTATTCATCGTGATTTTCTTGTTGCCACAGACGGAACTGTACCTTATTAACCAGTTAGCTGTTACAATCTCTTGAAAAGTGTGTAAGTTACCGTAATTATATTGTATATGTTTGATTTTGTTCATATTTTGTTTGAATACCAGACTTTTATGAAATATAATCGAGAATATGAAAGTACATATCCTTCTTAACCAGTTAGCCGTTTCTAACGTGTACACTCGTCGCGAAGAAATGGTAACATTTCGTTCCACGACGAGTATACTCGTCGAAAAAGGCTAACTGGTTGATAAACAACGCGAACAGAAATAACATTTTCATAGATTATCGTATAAAAAAGCAAAATGCGGGTGAAATCTTTATTGTGGAAGTACAGTAAAAGTGTCATTCATGTTTGTTGACGTAAATGCTTTTATAATGCGTGATACTAAGTGGAAATTTTGCTGCACACTTTAATTTCTTTCTGTCACAGGTGAGTTCGCGCGTTCGACTGCCTCGATTTTTGAACTCTTACAGCTAAAACGCGACAATTTGGTAAGCTGCACTTACTGTAATTATTTCATACAATTCTTGCTAATTAAACGGAAGACTCTGGTTTGGTCCACTGGTGAGAAAAACTGGTTACGTATGCATATGTAGAAATTTTTTTGATTACGAACATGGCGAGGTGGCGTGTAAACTACCATTTTCGTAGAAAAATGTCCGAAGAAGTCAAGTAGAATTTCCTTTCCTTAGTATAACTTTTTTATCGGACTTTGTATGTTATCGTACATTGAAAATTTTAGTAGTTTACAAATGCATGAGGTAGTCTAATAATAACCCCTCGGCTGGGAGTAGTGTGTAACTTGAAGAACGGAAGAGAGAACGGAGTCTTCCTCGCGAATGCAAAGAAATCGGAGCGCAGTAGCTGAGACAGTCGCAAACGAAGAAAAATGACTGCCGTGAGCCGGCGGCTCGACAAGGTAGATGCGCTGGTAATTGCGTATTCCAATTTAACGATCGATCGAATGAAACTCACGCGTGTTATTGCTAGTCACAGTGTCCACGTGGCGGGAGTGTTGATCGCATTCGCTGAACTGTTAACATACTGGCACGTTAATTGCCGAACTATACGTACGACGCTGAAGTAAAAAGGATTTCACGTTGAGGAGTTCGTTCCACAAATAGAAATGAAAATAGGATGAATGAAATATCGAACACTTGGAATATTCGAATACTATTTTTAAATATAAAAATTGGTTATTTTCATATAGAATTACGCGGCGGAGCATTAATTGAATTAGTTACTTAATTTAATTAGAACTGTATTGGAAGAACAGTAGAACGTGTTAAATGTATTATATTACGTAATAACGGATATCGAAATTTCAACTCAGAATTATATGAAACGGAACCGTGTCTTGGATTTCATATTTCAAAGAACAGTCACCAGCTAAAAATAATACTTGCCAGTGATTTTATCATTTGCAAAATCAACTCGCGCGAGACGTGGATTTTTTAAAATGGTAGAAGTTCAACAAAAATAAGACTTCTCTCGAGACGAAATTAATGAAATGTTTTTTAAACGTTCCGTCGCTTCTTGCTCTGTTTGTAAAGAAACTGATAAATTAATGAGTAGCAAATTACAAATTGGATGGAAGTTAAGACATGTTAAGGATACTGCATATATACAAGTAAGAAATGACTTACACATCGATTTAGTCAAAAAAAGGAAACATCTGAGGAGTTAAGTGGTAGTGAGTAATTAATTGAATATTCCTGTCCACACTTTGCTATGCACGCGAAGTTTATTAGCAAACTGCTCTTTGCAATCTACAGAGTGACCTAAAAGTAACTCAAAATCGGGAAATGAAGGGTTCCTAAGATCATTTGAAGTAACTTTTTCCTTAGCGAAAATGCAGTCTGCAGCTTTGTTTACGAGTTATTATCAAAAAACGGTGACCAATGGAGATGCGAGATCAGCTTGCGCGAGGCGGCTGAGCTAATAAGCGGAACTGAGCCTCGTCCAGGTCTCGCCTCTCATTGGTCACTGTTTTTCGTTACTGACTCGTAAACAAAGCTGCAGATTACATTTTCGCTAAGGAAAATGTTACTTCAAATGTTCTCAGGAAGTCACCAAGTGCAGACTCTTAGGTGTCTATCCTCGGAATGACCTCTTCCGATGCCTTCGAAGGGCTACTTATTTATGTCTTTAGAGAAGGACAGAATGTCTTGTTAGAAAATGACAACCAAATATCCGTGGAAAACGTTTGGCGCGAAAATGTTCGACGAGCAGTTTTTAGTCACGAGAGGCCGACTGTCAGGTATGTATTATACCTGAGGTAGCCGAACTCTTCCCGAGCCAAGGACACTCGCTAACGAAAATGGTACCGGCACGGGCGAGTTTGGCTGTCAGATGTTGCAGACTCCATCATAAACTAGCACGCATCGTTCCGAGGTAATATTTTAGAATGTTAGGAATGCATCGAGATGCTGGGTTTCCCGGAACGTAGTAGCGACTGTGCCGCCACAGTTCGTTTCCTAAAAAAAATGTGAAAATATATTTCGGCCAACCCAACGCATCCGTTGAACAGAGGAACAGCAGAGACGTACTCGACACTGAAAAATCCGGCTGGTCCGATAGAAGTGCAGCGGAATTTGGACGTGTTTTCTCAGCAACGCGCGCGTGTATAATTTGACCGTCGGTACAACGATACGCTCGCCGGTGCAATGCTGTCGCTGACGTCACTGGTTCGGACGATTAGTTTGTCAGTGGTTCTCCGTTTTGTTGATACTCTGTCTGGAGCAAAAGATTAACGCGCAAAAACCGTCTGGTCCATTCTCCGATTGCTCCGAGCGTGGCTAGACAGCGATTTCCCGTGTTGCACGGTGCACAGTGGTCTGGAAACCAGCTTCCTCTGACCAAAAATTGGATTTTTCGAGTCTAACGTTTCGAAAAATGTTCTTTTCGCTGAATAAGATTGCTACGAAATCTTTTCAAAATGTCGATATCTAAAATATTAATTTCTGACATTGTTACAAACATATTGGACTGTGGATTTCGTGCACGTATATATGACGAAAAAAGAGTAGCTGTCAGTTTAGCAGTAGATGTACCGAACGCGACTAATGCATCTTTTTTTACATCAAAATTGAATTTATTGAGAGCTTTTACGATTTCTATGATATCGTAAAAGAGAGAGGATTTAAAGAGATTCATTTCTTCCGAATGCAAAATTGCCAAATTCGAAATGAAATTGGACATTTTGGATGCTGCTTGTCAAGTGTCAGAATATTTTGAAAATATCTGTTCCGTTACAGCGAAATTCAAAAATTTGATTTTTAAGAATTTATTTTCATATACTCTCATTGCAACTTAAAGGCAAGAACTTTCTTGCGAAAAAGTTCCATAACTACTATTATAAATATAACCTATTAAAAAGTTCCAAAACTTCTTTCATCTCTGCTCTTAACCGGCAAATTTTATTTGAAATAAAAGTGAAAAATAACTATTTGAAATAATTTATTTCAGACCGTAATTGGAAAATACAAATAATATCGATTCATTATTAACATCGACAAATTATTTTTTCATTAGAAATTGACCACAAAAAATAATGATTAAAAACAGTTATGTAAGCAAAGATTTTATTTTATGGAATATTCAAAACAATATTTTTAAAGCAAGAAAGTTAAATTTAACTTGAGAATTATTTAAAATAATGAAACAACATGTCATTTGAAGTAATACTTTCAATCATGTCATTTCAAATGTGCCCGGCTCCGTCGTGAACTAATTGCAATGAATAAGAAAATAGACAAACCGCTATATAGTGCTTGCGTGTTGCAATCAAAGAAGATCATTTTAATTTAGCATTAAAATCCGTGATCGGGTCATTAAGAAGCGTCTTCCGAACGATCGATAAAGTCGTTTTATCGGCAAGAAAACGTCCAGAGAAACTGCAGCACGATCGACAATGAGGATCGCGAGCTTGAAACGCGTATTGTTGGATTACGTAATATCGCGGATTGCGTCGCGTTATCCGCAAAGGGATCAGTTCTCTCAAATTTTCCACTGGCGAGCAATTAAAAAGCGGTCGATCATCATCGACGTCGGTATCGGTCGCCGGCTGTGTAATTACGCTCGAGGAAAAGTAAAGTGAACGGAAACGTAATCGTAATCGGTCGTTATCAGAGTCACGTACGAAGTGCGACGATTCGAGGCGGCGCTCGGCGGCGCTCGGCGACGCGCGACGCCGGCGATTCGTGCGATGTCATTTGCCGCGCAGTTGCGACGCTCGCCAAGTTAATGCGGATAATTTGAATTTGCAAGTCTCATTGAAACGCGCGCGAACGCCACAGGCACGTACAGTAGCCCGCGAAAGTCTGTTTCGCGTCGCGGCGCACAGTTCCGAAGACACCGGCCCGCGAATCCAGCCACTTTCGCGAATTTTTATTTCCGACACCACCGATTCGAATCTGCCGAAATTTCACAGCTGCACCAGCGTAATCGTTTCGCCGAGCTTCTTGAAAATTCGGTACAGGAGTCAGCCAGTCGGATGATTGTTGACTCTTGAGACTCGAAGCCTAGTTGCTTTGTTCATGTTTAACGAAGTTGTCGGATGCTTATGAGCGTCCTGTATCGATATTTCTGAATTTGGATGTACGTATAATCATGCTAGCAAACATTTACCGTGCAGAAAAGTCACGTGAGTGCTCACTATGCACGATCCGACTGATGTGAAACTCGATGCGTTGAAATGAAACAGTAAAATGGCGCTGATTTGAAAACGAATGTTTGGTTTTATGTCTACTTTTTTGGTCTTTTCTTAATAATTAGATCGCGGGTCTTTATGCAAAATAAAAATTCTCCTTGTTAATTATATAAAACGTTATGCGTAATAATGTGCTTTTTCTTTTAATGATATTGATACGTTTGCCTGTATTTCGTTTATCCATTTCTGCTACCAATGCGTAAAATCCGCAGTCTAGTAACAACATTTTACGAAAACAAATTGTGTAAAAATATATATTTGATCTGCCTTGAGCAGTTTATTTATTTATACGCACTTATTACATTTACCGCTTCTTAGAAAGGGTACAATCAAGTATTTAGTAATTTTAATGAAGTTGTAATTTCTTTTGTAACATGCTTTACAAAAATGATAAACTTTCTTGATAACAGTTTCTGAGAATCGTTCATAAAAGTTTACATTTCGCTGTAATACATACATTTTTTATCGTTATTATAAATAATGCATTAATTGTGGGAAAACAGGGAAGAAAGGAGAAAGTCATATTTCCGACTTAAAGAAAGCATTGTTTGTATAATAATTCGAGTTTACAGTCGATTTCGACACTGTAGACTGTAGATATTTCTACATTCGTATTAGCTGTTTAATATTCACAATAGATAACAAGTATGGAAGAAGGTAAAGTTGTAGCGAGCTTCGACAATATGTATCCAACTCGTACGATTACCAATTATAGGCTAGGCATGAAGTGCTGCAAGCGCTATGCATTCTATATGCGAAACCGTTTTTTTCGCACATTCTTGAATTAGTCTTCGAGCGAATAACTACGATCTAAAAATCGATGCGCATTCTGCCAGGAGCATTTCATTAATTCGACAGTCTGGGCTTTTACAAAAATAGAATCCACGAATGATTTCATTTCATACTTTCGTCCAACTGGATCGGCAATTTATCCCGCATCACGAAGTCCGATACGATAAGTCAGACAGAGAGAAAGAGAGAAGAGAGAGAGAGAGAGAGAGAGAGAGAGAGAGAAGCACTACGACCGTCGCTTTCGAGTTCTATTCTGAATCGGTGAATTTCCGTGGGGCCTTGAGCCTAAAAAATTCCTGCTAGTCCGGCGGCGACTTTATTAAAATGCCTTCTTTCTCCAGCGGACATAATATACATAAACGCATTTAAATTGAATCGGCGAAGGTCACCAGCAAATGTCCAAAGAAGGCTCGATAAATTCGGTGAACGCGCGGGTATTACGCACTACGCACACGCCTGTTTTTCATGGGGCAGCAGACGCGCGACGAGTCGGCCGAAAGGGAAACACAGCAGAACTGCGCAAAAGAGTTCTCGAAATTCTGCAGACCGTTTCGCGGCACAAAGGTACAGCGGAAGATAAAAGTATTCGCGCGTCGTTGAATTTTTTGCTTGAACCTCCGCGGCGGCAGATTATAATACGTGCACGCGAATCCGCTTGCTTTGGAAAACCCGAAAGTCTGTGCACTCGATTTTCCGACAGAGGACATATTCCTCCTTCGACATTCAATTCTTTTTCTTTTATTTAGGAAATCTCATGTACACGTGCGTGGATACGTAAGCGTGTTTATTTACAAGAATGTAAATATCAGTTGTTTTTATTATTATTATTACTATTATATAGTGATCGATTTAACAACAGAGTAGCCAGTGACAAACTACAAGTTTTACTATTTCCAGTAACACATATATTTTATATTTTATCTTATTATATTTTTATTATTATATTTTATTATATTTCGTGAAACATGTTTTTGACATTTTTGAACAATTTGAACAGTTCCTCGCAGGAAGTGTAGACACAGTGATTGATAAAATATTTATGTACAAGTATGATTTCAAAAAATACTGATCGAAAAACTGATAGAAAACAGAATTTTGAGAATATACTTCTTTTGAAATTCATATAGGATTTTCATTAGTACTAAATGATTACAAAAATCAAAAAGACCGTAAACTAGAAAATTATAATACTGTTTATAGTAGAATATAATACAAATAATGTAATATTGAATTTTCCTTCCATTAGGTTCAGTGGAAATTGCGTTCCATTTAAATAAAAGCCTGGAGAAATGTATAACTTGAATGAATTTGTTCTGCAATTATTATTATCATAATTATAAGTTTAATTATTTTAGCGTGGTCGCATTAACTCATTAGCGACCACATGACTCATAATTACCTATACTATAATTAACACGTACAATGGAATAAGCCATCCGAAGATGTTCTAACATAATTGAATTCATCCCGATTGCTTGAAAGTGACAACTTATTATCTAACGACATAAGACACAGTGAATTCTGCACTCAGTCCGATACATTAGTTTGCATAGCAAATGCAGAAGATGTTTCATTTATGGTAATTCCTGAAGGCAACAAGAATTTTCAATCGTCGTTCCTGAAAATTGTCCAAGAAGGCAATGACAATGAAAAAAAGGTTGCTATGTTAATTTATGTTCTGCGAGCATGAAAAACGTTTCCTTCAACACGTTGACTGCCGATTCATCAATCACAACAATTCCTTGGAAGTAATTTATTTAATGCAACTGAAACTGAAAGATATAAATTTGTCATTTTCTTTTTTTTCTTTACGCGTTTTTACACCACTAGAAGATTACTTCCACCGCAAGGAATATTCTGAAAGGTAAATCGAATGGGTTCCCCTTTTTATTTTTTATAAAATGATTTATGAAAATTAGGCTTCTGTGCTCTTTACATATTTAAAGATCCGTCGCCAAATCGAATATCCTCATTATAATATAAAACTTAATTTTTCAATCCGAGCAAATAATTGTGGCGATCAACGCGTTAATAATTCCAACCGGGGTTAGAGTGTGAAAATAAAAGGTAAATAGCGAATACTTTTTTGCTCCACTGTGTACAAAAGCCTGGAATCGGATCTGTTACAAAAGCATCAGCCAGTTTTGTATTCGGCCGCGGTAAACGTGTCGCACTCTTTTTTCTTCCGTTTCTTTCTTTTCGCTTTTTTATATTCCTCTTTATACTCGAAACTGCGCATGGATTCTGTGAATCGCGGCGCGTGCAGCATTGAATCTTTCTGAGCACTGCAACGGAGAGATAAAAATGTCTGTTAACCGGGATGCGAGATTGTTCGCCGAAAATTCGGAGATTTCGCGAGGTTGCGAGAACGATGCACGGATCATCTCTTGCTGGTCATCTGGAAATATTGCGTTTTACGTCTCGAATTTGGAAATTGTATTCATTCTTTTTTACCTTAACAGCTTTAAATAGAGGACAGTGGTAATCGTTCTCTAAGTTTTATCGCTACATCTTGATTTAGAAAGAACAAAAGTTTAAAAAAGTGATTTTTAGTTTCGGTAGCACGTATCGAACGAGGGAGGGGGGGATATTTTGTAACATTTAATAATAAGAATTGAGGATTGGAAAAAGTACGAAGAGGAGATTTATTTGTTAACTTCTTTTTTTCTTTATTACTTTCAATTTTATTCTTTCTACTTTTCTTTGTTCCTTCTTCAATTTCTTTTTGTTAACATTTGCTATTTTTTTTTCTTTCAGCCTCGTTGCCTAAGTTCGTCTATGAAATCCAATGAAGTGAAAATTTCGCTGCAGTGTTTGTAGTTTTCTCTTTTGTTCCTTTTTTAAATTCGTAACATTTTTATGTGCGCAAAGTTAACCCTTTGCACTAGAAAACATTTTAACTCTAAATCCGATAGAGTTTCTCCGAACTAGAGTATTACCGTTTTCTATGATTTATAATCAACGCATTTTACGTAGATAAAATTGAGTCTCGTGACACGTAACAACACATTTAACAGCTTTTTAAATATAAACAATTTTGATGATTCGAGAATTATTTTCGAACGCGATGAAACAACTTTTAGGGCTACCTTAGTGTTACCTCTCGAGTGCAAAGGGTTAAAAGTTGCATTCTTTCCTTCATAATCTTAGTAGGTCGAAAGTGTCCACTGTTTGACATTACAAACCCTCATTTTTGTCAGAAATAAAATACATAGTCTAGCGACAACCACTTGTTCACAATGTTTGCTTAATATCCTTTGGATGGCCTTAGGCGTTGATATGCTTGAACGCCGGCGAATAAAAACGAAATAGTTGATCTGCATATAGCAATACGAGATATCGTAGAAAGAAACGCATACGTAAATCCAGGAACATCTACGATGTTACATCGCTGTCGTCAT
>CM052148.1:9690839-9718437 GCA_028455555.1 Augochlorella aurata | reverse complement strand
AAATTTGATATTTAATGTGCAGTTTAATGATGCCTCCTTCGATTTCAATAAACTTGAAATATGTTGCGAAGATCATCGTTCTCAATCATTTTTTCCTACACATGCTTTTTTATAGTTTTTGAAATGCACGAAGAAAGAGGGTGCTTCTATTTTTTGCAATTTGCTATTGCTGCGATTTTTATTTGATTGTATAATATCGGTAAGTATAAATGTATGAATCGAGTCAGTACATTACCTACGTAAAAAGAAATTATCAAGAATCGTTTATGCTATTTCAGCGGCATGACGATCGAATAAATCCCCAAAAATATCTCAGGGAAATGCGGCGGTTCTTGAAGTTAGTCACTTCTAGTCATTGTTGCATAACTCGAACGGTATCGCATTTCTCAGATTTTAAATAGCAATCTATTGTATGCAAATATCAAATGTTTAATATAAAATTATAATCCGAAGAATGCAAACAACAGAATTGACGTCTGTCTGCGCGTCTCGATACTAAAAATAGTGCTTTCATTATGCCAGCGAAATATTTTCCCAGAAGTGTTTGCGTTTTTTTTAAATCAAGTAGCAACGGCTTACAATTATCGATGCAGAACAGTTGATTGAACTTCCCGTAATCTTTATCGCTCGTCATTTCCTATAGCTTCACCTATAAGCATTCAACTCTCAAGGTAAAGCTATCCTCTTAAATAGACACTGTGAATTAAACAGAAATTATTTATTAGCATTTCTGCTATATTTTAAACATGGAAACATTCATATCGATTGTTCGGAAAGTAAATTCGTTCTTTCACGAGAAGATTAATTTTTAGTGTAAATACTATTTAACGATATATTGTTTTATAACTTTTTGATATTTTTCTGATAGCTTTGCGATTTTATGCTCGTAGAAGTCCTGCTTTTCGTTGGAAAAATACTGAGTCAAGAGCCTTTTTAACACCTTTACGAAACGAAATTACTCTCCGAACGACCTAGCTATACAGTGCAACAATTTGTTAACAACAGCTTAGTTGTACAGTGAACAATAATTAAATATAAGACTGTAAATATACATGGAAAATATTCCATCGAAAATTTTATTTAAATCAATTCCAGTTTTATCGTTCGTCCGAATATTTTATAAATATCGAAAACGAAAATGATGTTGATTAAAAGTAAATGTAAGTTAGATAAAAATTGTTTTATTCGATCGCAGTTAATGAAGCCACGGAATAGTCTAGCAACAAGTAAGAACGCGAAGCAAAGACAATCAGTTTCAACTAATAAGATAACGTTTCCAATAATTTGAATAAACTCTGACCAGTCGTATTCATTTTGAACCGATTCATTCACGAAACACGATAGAATCTGAAAGGAATATTCACGAGTTGAGAATTTCATTTCAACTGAATATTGTAAATCAACAAGCGATGGCATCGCCGAAACTATCGGCGTAACGCAATATTGTGTCAATCCAGCGAAGCGATTAACGTAACATTTCGTTTAATTGCATTAGCTCGACATCCATCTGCAAAAATACGCGAGCTTGCACGAATATCCGTAGTCTAGTTATTTTATGTAATGCGAAGCGGTAATTGTGCACGCTTCTAAACGGTATTCGTTTCGTCGGATTAATCGCTAAATAATTACATAATTACCGTCCTCCGTTTGTTGCTCGCAGCTCTTTGTCTGGCCACGGAATAATCGCGTTTCCGTTTCTGGAGGATGTATTCTCCGGTTTTCCCCGAGGCTGGCCTGTTCTTCCGATTTCACCGAGAAAATGTCACCGCACGATCTCCTGAAAATGATTTCCTGAAGCTTCATGTCACCGGTGAACCGGCGCATCAGTAGAACTATGCTGCAATAGAATAATATTCTAGTATCTGCGTTTTGCCTGATCCGGTTCTACAGATCCGCCCGAAATATCAGAGGTTGAATTCGAACGCAAAACCACGTTTTTTTTTCGCAGAATCGGTCTTGTTTCGCGGTTCGACGCGAATTTTTCGGATTTCCCCCTCCCCCCCGACACGATGGTATTCCGTTCGATGCCTGCCACCCCGTGCAGCGGTTCTCAAACTTGTTGCATCCTCCGGCTCCGAAAATGCGTAACACCGAGTCGTAGAAAATAAAATTAATTACAGGACAATTGAATCATAGACTACGGATTTTTATGCATTTATAATAATAATTATTATTATTATATTCATGTGTACAGGTAAAAAAAACCTTTGTTAGGATACAATAAAACAATGTATAATACATGTATAGTAGGTATAATAAATATATGTATAGTACAGAAAATATTATAAATAAAAGATTATCATACATACAAGTAATACCGTTGTTAAAATAAGAATACAAAACAAGATGAATAAAAAACGGAGGAAAAATAATAAAATAACTTAGATTGAAGAATAGTGAACGCAATTCAAATAAATAATCAATGTTTTTGTTTTTCCATAATCTTAGTACGTTCTATCAATACAATTAACCTTCTGATATCTTAATTGGAACAATTTACTTTACTGAAAATTAATCTTCATTCGTACAGTATTTTCTTAAACTTTTTCATAATCTTTGTACAAAATATCGTGAATTCAGTATAGAAAAATTGAAATAATTTTTGTTGTGTCTTATGAACTACCGTTTTTTACACGTTCAATTTTAACAAGTAAATAATTAATTGAATGTAAGTGAAACGTCTCCATTCGGTAAGTATAAAATCAATTGTGCTGGAAAATGAACTAAACGCGCTAAGGTTTGCTTTCCACGTTACAATGTATCGTTTTGCACTTTCCATATTTAACTCGAAAAGCTTCTTTGAATATGTACAATGGCTTCTTGCCCATGCAGATGTTGCAGACATAGTTCAATAGTTCTTTGAGCGAGGATTATTAAAATGTATGATGTGAAATATCAGGTATGCGGGAATGTATAAGGAAAAACGGTCTTCCGTGTAGTTGAATATTTTGGTTAATTCGCTACGCAATTTCCTTGTTAGATAGCGCGTGCGACATACCGGGGCAAAGTAATATCTTTTTTCCAGCTGGATCCTGGCCACGTAAGATAAAGCGAAGCAATAAAACAATATCAATCGCAACCGGTAGAGTGTTTTTCAAGTGTGAAACCACTTCGAAGGTCTGGCGTGAAAAAAAAAAAACAAGTTTCACGACGCATTTTAACTGGTTTTCTACGCAGCCGTCTGTTTACCAAATTTCAACGAAATTTTCGCGATTTCGCCGCTGAAATGATAAATACTCTCTAAATGGCAATAAACGTGTGAAGAGGGAACAAACAAAAATTGTGAGTTCAAGCGGGAGAACAAAGATTCAGAAAATGTGTTCGTTCTACGAGTCTTGAATGAATACGATAACATAAAAAATTGTTAAAATAATTAAAAAATCGAATAGAACATTGAATTAAATATGATTCAATAATATTAAATCGACCTAGGAAAAAACTTTTGCTTTGAACGGCTCATATGTAACAATGGAACTTGGTTTCTTTTTTAAATAACTTTCTTAGGCTGCGAGCAATACTATTTTCTTTAAAAACGTACTTATTGTTTTACATTTGGCCTAGTCGTAGCAGTCGTAAATACGCTGGAATTTCCAGTCCACGCGGCACAAGAAATGCCGATTTTAAAATAGCTGTAGTTACGGAAATAATTAAATTACTATTTATATTGCTAAGGCAAACATGGAAAGGATTGCAAAGCCATTTGCGTATTATTTGAATACGTCGTTTGTCAGCGTTCCCCTTTGAAATCGTTCGTTCTTCGTACACAGCATAGGCGAGGGGTCTTGCATTACTCGGCTTGCGTTTTCCATCGAAATATTAATTACTCCGTCAGTAGTGCCGGACCAGATAAACGGTAGAGACGACCGTGTACGACCAGCAACGCTGTCGTCGTCGGCTGGAAATGCGCACTATGCGTCCGCGGAGAGAACTGCAATGCACGTGATCGAAACTGTACTTTGATCATCTGTTTAGACTGTGTTACCACCATCGTGGAACGCGTGCGCGTTGCACCAGTGCAAAAACGCGGGGAAACACTCGAGACGTGCTCGGGGATTCTTATTAATGAGCGACTGCTACGATAATATTGTAAACGTGTCGGAACGTCGAAAATCAGTTATTTTCCGAAACGAGGAAGCCGGGCTCGTTATTACTCTTAAATAATCGCTAGATGATTATCGTCATCGATAATTTTACTAAGTCTTTTTGGGGGATTATTTTTCGATTTTCTTTCGATAGCATTGAAATTCTTTAAATTGCAATATTTAAATGTATAACACCTTGAACACGTTTCCCGGAGATGTATGTATGCTTAAACTCACTGTAATGACAAAATTATAAGTTACTTCTCAATTATGTTTCTCAGATTGGCAGTCATGCTATCTCGGCAATGAATCGATCAATCTTCACATTTTGTACACGCATAAAGCGATATTGGCAATATTCTTCCTTCCGATAGAAATTATAATAAGTTCCCGCTATATACGAATAGCAAAACGTTTACGTTTACTTTGTAATAAAATCAAATGAGCCATTTGCAAGTCGTTTTTGTATAAGTTACTTTCAACGTTGCCTTCCGTCGAACGATTTTTCTCAACGCTTATTCAGTTGCAAAGAGTAAAAGAAAATTTCAATTAGCAGCTAAACGATACCGTAATTAGCCATTTAGAGTGTCTAATCTCTGCAGGATTGAACGGGACTGATCGAGTGGCTCCTGATCGATTTTATTTATGAAGATCGGTTATAAGCCGATCGATCCGCATCGGTCCATCGTTCGGTTTGACAAAAAAGGCTTTATTATGCGCGTCAACGTACGGTCCGTACGTAGATGCCTGACGGACGGTCAGAATTAGATTGGAACGCAACCTACGCCAACCTTCAAATTTGTGAAGGTGACGCGAGACGAACGGTGATGCGCGTCAGGCGCGTCTGGAAAAGAAAAAGAGAGTGAGAGTGTGTGTGTGTGTGAGAGAGAGAGAGAGAGAGAGAGAGAGAAACAAAATCTGAGCGAAGAGACGATTAGCTTTTTTATCGTGACCAATTAAAAATGGTTTAACGGAAAATTGTTCGTTTTATTCTCGTCGAGCGATCTAAAAGATTTCGAAGACGTGACTTACAATATACAAAATTCGGAGTTTCATGAAAAGGAGTTGGCAAGACGGCTGCGTTAATGGTATAATGAATACATTTCGCCTGGAACTAATTTTCGACATCATCTGCTTATAGCAATGCAATGTGACATCAGGTATTAATGTTAACATTTCGAAGGCCGGTAACATGTTTACACGTGACTTCTCTGAGCGTGTTGTTATCGGCCGGTGTTGAGTAGATGTGACATGTGACTATGTCCATGCTGCTTGTTGTAGCTGTAATTCTTGGCGCAGTTTTATTTCTTTGTACGGTAGATAATATCTTGTATCATTTATAAGTGTAACACTAGGTCAATCATTTCTGAACAAGTATGCGTGTACAAACATTTTTAGATACGGTGGAATTTTGCGCGATTAGTTTTGTAAATATAAAATCTGCTACAATATTGTTCACTTTTCGTCTTTGTTAGACGAAGTGAAAGTTTTTAGTACTGCCTTTAATATAACCTAATGTGTACACCGATAATCTGGTGTACATATAAATTGAAAGCAGAAATGAAACCTATATTCTTGGAAGCACGTCGTGCTCTAATGTTAAATATTGATTTATAGACATGTATAGTTCGTAATCACAGCGATCGTAATTTTAGAGTGGTTATGCGATTTCTGCGTGCGATAGATGTATGTATGTACATCGGGGAGATGTGTTTTTACTTTATTTATATGCTATCGGATGAAACAAGATTATTCTGCATGCGAATACGAATCCGAGTATACGCGATTGATGCATTATTTTAATAAATTTTGTGTAGCTTTCGGGTACAAAAAGTAATACACAAATGTTATATATAAAGCTTGAATAAATAATTCGGAGATATTCCAGTAAAATATGAATGCTCCATTAAATTTATTAATTGATACTGTATAGCTTTCTATAATATCGACCGTTTATTTTGAAAGTGGTGTAAATTCATTTTCTCTTGTTTCGAGAAAATTAAAGGTTAACATATCTGTTAATTAAAAAATTTAGGCAAATTATATGAAGTCTGGCAATGTTACAACTGTTTTATCAATATGTAATTTGGTTATATAAATTTGTTTCAGGCGTATTTTACTAAACCGATGTATACTTACGGGCTGCAAATGGACTTACACCACTTTCAAAATTAGACAATTGTAAAAATCGTTTAATTTCAATTTTGAAAAATCAAATATCACTTAAAATATACTTCATATTAATCCAATTTTGTTTACAAATAATGACACGACATAAAATAGAAGCAGGATTTTTAATTTTGGACGCTAATTACATTGTTAAAATTACAAGATATTGATAGTATTTACTTATGCTCTGCATGTGGCAGTGTTTCTAAATAGGTATGATGCACCGGATGTATATAAGGTAATAACTGCCTGATGTCTTTATATTTTTAATAAGTACTAGGCCTGGCATCTTGGTACAAAGGCGCCAGGGCGATTTTCTCAAATTTTAGCGGTCTTCCAGGATGTGTAGGTAATAAATTTATAGTTTTAAATTCTTTGTCCTTCATCGTTGTTTTATATAAAATATTGTACGGTGCACTTTTGAGAAACCTCATCCAAGATATTTGCAACCAATTTACCTGTTCTCCATTAGTGTTTTCTCTTATCTGTTTTTTAATCGCACTTTGAAGATTTTTTATTGAAACGAAATTCTCTCGTTTCATTTCGTGTAAAATGAATTTATCATGTTGTCTACATTGTGTTGTCTACTGATCGGCAACCATCTGCTAAGCCACCTACCTCTGTCAATTGGACTTACACCACTTTCATAATCGATGATTATGCAATTTCATTTACCGACCAATTTTAAATTGTACAAAACAAGGCAATTTTTTAAGAAATTAAACACGGACTCGGTATACATAAAAAATTTACATTAAATTAAGCATGAATTACGTGATATCTCATTTTTTCAAAAATGGACTTACACCACTTTCAAAATAAACGGTCCATATGTCGACGTACACTTTGTTTTTTTAGCATGCAACAGGTTCTTTATTGAAAGGACACGTGTTCGCACGTCACTTTTGCTCATCAGCCTTTCATTATCATTGAACAAACTCGAGCCAATATTTAAATATGTACAAAATCAATTTCTTAAAATAACTATAATACAGTCGTTACACGTTCTATCGCGGTATCACTAAGAAAATATATTTTGCATCGGAGTCAATTGCAACGAATGTCGACTTTGTTCCATAATACGACCAACTAAAATTGTACATTAAACTTCTTGAGGGATGGTTGCGAAGAAGTCTGAATTTCCCATTCCATGGTCCATATTCACGCGTTTAGGTTATACAAAATACAAAAGCCTGATCTGCAGTTCGCATAATACGAACACTTGAAAATAACTTTTATATACTAATTATTGAATATTGAATTATATATATTATAATTGTATATTTATATATCTGCATTTATTGTTTAAACGTATGTTTATAACACAGAAGAATATAATTATGGTATAATTATAACTCATATAGTAAGGACATAGTTAAATATATGTAATGCTAAAAGTATTGAGGAAAGCGAATCAGAGACCGAATAAAATGAAGATCGCTTTATATTGTATGCTTATATCGTATAATTAAAATTACAATGTTTATTCTGCACATATTGTAAACATGTAAGCTCAGAGTAATATTATTGTTTGCAAGGTACAATATAGATACAAATAATCACTTCTTGAAAAGACATTTTATGCAAAAGAAAATTTGAAAAACCTGTAAACAGCAGCAAAATTTGTGCAATAATTCTGTTAATGTGTACATCAAAATATCAAAAATCAATTTATTACTATACTTCCTCATGTTCACACTAGTTTCATTTAATCTCTAAATATTGTCCGAAACCTTTACACGAGCAAACGCGTGAAAAATAATCATGAATAGGTATAAATAACACAAATTACAAGAAATAGCAAAAACATATTTTTCGAAATTTTTCTGGCAGCTTTGTAATCTAATGCTTGTAGAAATTCTGTTTTTTATTGGCAAAAATACTGAATCAAGAGTTTTTTAACACCCTTGCAAAACGAAATTTTTAAAGTGGCGACTTTAAAGCGCCGCTAAAAATTATCAAGCCACGTTTCAAAATCATTTTTATCAAATTTACTTTCATGCATAAAATTGTTAAGAGCCTGTTAGCTGTTGCGCGAGTCCGAAATTCAATTCCATAATGCATAAAATGCACCAGGTTACATAAAATGGAAACGCTATAAGTCTGAGAAAATATTTTAAATTTCGAGTTAAAATGGCTCCGACTGCAAAGGGTTAGTACATATTCACCCAGAGAGAAATGCAACATGATTTCGCTCAGCTAGAATCTGGCTTTAGCCACCGAGCATCGGTCTCGCATAAGCGAGCCTCGAACGTCACGCGAACCCTGAACGTCGTGTACACGTTCACGTACGAAAAGAATTCGACAGGTAGTCCCAGACCTAGTTTCGACCGCCGGTGTTCGTTCCCATGACGAATGGCCAATGTTCAGGTGATTTTTCTCGCGTTTTTCAGCGCGCGCGCGCGAGGGCGCAGGCGCGTTTGTAGTCGGCACACGCGAACGAGCCCGATATCCACGCAGCAGACAGAGAAATATCATCGCTTGCATATAGATAAACCAGGCGACTCGTTGTCCGAGGTCGGCGCTCAAGGTTGCCGGTGACGTCACTGGACCTCTTCCTCGATCCCCCACCTCCTGCACCTACTACATCGTGTCGCCGCCACCTTCTAATATCGCGGGTCGCGTTTAAATCCGTGGCACGCCGCCGCGCTGGTCCCACCTTTGCCACCTTGCTCCGCTCGCGCGCGAAGTTGCACGAGCAACGCACGCGCGAGCACCAAGATTCGTCTTCTGAAAGGACGATGAGGGCAGCAAGGAGTGCTTCGAATTTCTTCCTCTGGTTCAATGAAATTTGATCGAGGGATGGATCTGTTCACCCCCATTTTCGCTTCTCCGAACATTGTTGATACGCGTTGTAATCTTGCAAGAAAGAATCGTGCAATGATAAACTTTAACTCGCTATGAAGCTCAGATTTTTACAACTCATTATTTATTTTTTCTAAGATTTTGTTGCGCGATGTGCCGGATGCGAATTTGAAGATACACTCAGTGGGAAAAGTATTTGTAGAGTCTTTTTAAACGGAATAACTTTGTTACAATTGAGTTAAGCGAGCTAGGTCTTGTTGAGATGTTAGGAGAATTAAATACTTTGCTAGACAAAGGGTAAAAATGTAAAAAATAATATTTTTTCAACTTTTTAAAATTTAAAAACTGCATTTTGTAGATCTCTGGGATTAGGGAGAAATAGATTTAATTTTAATAGATTTAATTAGATAAAATATATGTGTAAAACACTAAAAAGAATTATATCGAAGATTTAGTTCTCTTGTTTCTATTTAGCTGCCATGTAATCGTATGAAATTATTTTTGAAATACAGTCCCGCTTTTGCTACTTTGTTTCACTGGCGCTCGAACCCCGAGGCAAGTGAAATGCGCATGCACCTGTTCGAAGAATTGTCATTTAAGATTGTTCTCCTGTCCAGAAATGTATTTTCGGGAGATTGCAGAACTTTGTTCACAAAGGCTAACTATTGATATTTTTGTACGTGATTTTACTCATTTTTAACCCTATTACTGTAAACGTTGATGTTCCCGTTAGTTTTTTTTTCTAAACGCATTGTCTTATAAACATATCATGTGGTTATTAACTTTATAAATTTATGTAATTTAGAGTTACCAATGCGAAATCGTTTTCACCCACTTTTGCGTAAACTCCGCGGATGACGTGTTTCTTACCTGTCCGAAGATGATTGAAGTTTTTATATATGTATGTTGTTACGTACTTTTCACCGTGCGAACATATTTTTAAAATGTTTGTTCTGACTTTGTTATTTCATTCCACTTGTGCTTCAACTCCCCGAATGACGCACGTGCACACCTGTCCACAGAATCGCTGTGTGAAGAGGTCTTCTCAACTGGAACTATGTACATCCTTCATTGACTTTCGAAATTTTGTTTGAACAAATTCCTTCAATATCAGTATAAATAATTTGCAATAGAAATAGATAAGTAAAATAGATTTGTTACATAAAATGTTAATGATTTCAAAGAAAAGCATGAGAGTGAGTCTATGAACGATATGTAATAGATTAATGGTAATTGTAGAATGTTAGCGTCTACATAACTTTAAACATGCTGCAATATGTATGATTTAATCTAACAATGTATTTTGCGATTTCCGAGAAAAATATCTGCACGATTTCACTAATGATGTTTTCTTCTTAAATGTAAAGGAATAACAATAAGTTAATCATGGGGACAAATTTCATCACTAAAATGAAAAATTTTATAAAATTCGCACCGGTACTCGTTGACACAGGCGTATACACACGTAAGAACGCACTAAACTATTAAATACTGCGAATACAAAGCAACTTATATTTCGCCTCTATGCAAACTGGAAGGGCCAAATACCTTCTTCCAAGATCTGACTTCGCCAAACACTTTCTTCCAAGCATCATTTTCTTTGTTGACTGTATTTCCCAAGAAAATAAACTCAAACGTTAATTACATGTTGCGTATTTATTCAATATATGTATGCCCATTTCAAAGTTGTCAGGACTTTTATATTTATGTCGTAGCATTTGAGCTGCAAACAATCTCGTTTTTAAAACTAATTCGTTACTATTGCTTCTGGCCAGGTACTTAGTGCCAGGAGTAGTAAATTACTTTTGGACTGACACGGATAGCTTCCCAAATGTTAAATTGTCTTTTTAACAAGACTTTGATAGATCAGAGTACTCTTCACGTCGAGAAGTTTATCAACAATTTCACACTTATTAAAGATTTATGTATTTTAAATATAACCTAAATGTTACTTCGTTTTTTCGTAGAATTTTAAGATGGATAAATATTTCTCTCTCTCTCTCTCTCTCTCTCTCTCTCTCTCTCTCTCTCTCTCTTTCTCTCTCGATCTTTCTTTCCCTCTGTTTTTAAATGAGTTCGAGTCTTTCTCGAATTGAATGTAATACCGATATTAAACTCAAGATAATCAATTTTTAAAGACACATCAATAGCGCTACGGAAAATCAGGTGTCCGATTGTACGTTTCGCCTCATTAGACTTACAAAATCCGTGCCACGTTCGATCTAGAAACACTCCTTTTTTTAAAGCGATGACTTACACCAGGAATATCATACTTTCAAGTATACGCAACGACTGCTTCAGAATTGATTACTTTGCCATTGTTCTTCGTATAAAAAACGTAGAAGATAAACAGTAGTCCCCGATCTTTGCGACGTGAGACCGTAGATTGGCGATTCGTTGCGCGTCGGAAGGAATGGAGCGTGAGGAATCTTTGCGGCCTGCCCCGCAACGCCCACGCGTTAGGCGTGTACCTGCTCGAAACGTGTTACCTGTGCGAACGGTATAACGAGTCCGACGAGTGAAAGGGTTGACACGGAGAGGTCTACGATTCACGTTTTTGTGGGATCGCCTAAAATCCGCGATTCACCTTTAAAATTCGTCGCACTCCTCTGTCCTTAAGATCGCACGTGATCAGCTTACGGCGATTCAATATGTAAATATATAATAATATGAAAGTAGAGCCCCGATCGTCCGAAATAACCTCACTATCGAATTTCTACACAACCGAAAATACTGAATACGTTTCTAAGAAAGAAATTATTGGAAAATCTTTTCTGATGCGAGCGCGTAGAAGACGCATTCGCGAAAGAGTATGTTCACAGGCTTTAGATCGCATTTTCAGGACAGCTTCCCTATACGCGACGGTGGAAAAGTTTCCGTTGACATAGAAACTGCCATCACGACGGTGAAAAACACCTGTTAAACACCGATCACCCATATCCATGGCAACAACGGCATCGATCCTTAGAGAATTTTTTATAAAGGCACCCTTGTGCGTGCTCACGTCGCTCAGGTGCGTTCACGTAATGCGTGTACATGCATGTACACGACTGAACGGCGTACCTATATATAGGCTCGCGCTCAGATATATAAAACCTTGCGTATCTTTTATGAATATACAGTATGTTTCATTTGAGTCGTCCATGTAGAAACTGTTCGCGGAAGAAAATCGTCAGTAAATCATATTGCGTCTGGCCACCGAGGAGATGTTCTAGGTAGTTGATACACGCGCGATTCGCAATTTCGATTGGTTTATAATGGACGTATTAATCGCTGGATATTGCGATATTTCACCGGAATAATCGAGGCGAATAAAACGGTCTGTAGGTAATGTAATGTGCAACATTTTCTGCGTTCGGAGCTGTCCCTTATCAACGGCGCGACGATATTGACAGCGTCAGTGAGTCAACGAAGGTTTCCTACAGAGTGAGAACTGAAAAGTATGCGATAACGATGATAGATCGATTTTTCCGAATTTTCTGAAGTTCTTTAGATTGTCCCGTTTCATCAAATGGAAATGAATGATTGAAATCTTTTAGATGGATTTTGAGAATGTACTATTTTTTGGTTGCCTTTACAATATAATGCTGCTTCAGAAACTGAGAAAATTTAACGATACCTGATTTTTGGGAAAGACGCTATAATGGCTCGTATATATTCTTTCACGTATTTCCGAAATTATAATTATTGTACGCCTTTCCACGTTATTCCTAGATGTGGACAATTTCGACGAATAGATGTAAATATTTTCTACAAACAAATTGTTGAGACGCTGCAATAAAAAAACTTGTTGGGCCAACACTTATATTAATGACTGCAGAATTATTTGTAGAAGTTAGTAAACTGATAAATTTATATAAACGAATAAAATCTTGGAAAGATTTAATAGTGAACTTTTGAAAGATTTACTTGAAAAGAAATTATTATTAACCCTTTGCACTCGAAGATATTTTAACTCTAGGCATTTCTTTGAATCTTAAAAATTTTTACTATTTCTCGATGTTTGTTCTCCTTTTACACGTAAAATTGAGCTCTTAGTCATGACACGCTCGAATTGTTAGCATTAAATAAAGATTATAGTAATGTAAGAATTGTTTGAAGTTACATTATGATAAACTGTATTGTTGCCTCAGAATCACCTCGTATTATAGAGGTGTTAATGCATCGCATTTCGATCTTGTTCTATATTTTCGAGAATCTATCAGGCAGAAGCAGCTGCACATTAATTACACATAAAAGTGTCCAGTTCAACTGTCCCACTGTTGCCGCCAAAGGTCTTTCGATTTTATCATGGAAAGTACTGTCGCTAGTTCTGCATCTCGCCTCCTTTCACTTTGAGTCGCCTATCAATATAGGTGGAAACATCTACCGTTACGTGCGAGCCCAGGTATGCATCGCTCACTATAAAAGCAGAGTGACGTGCATACATATGCATACATATAATGTAAGATTCAGCATCGACAACAAGTGTTCCGGTTTCCATTGAACACGGAAGTGTGCTTCAGCTGACGGTGTCGCTGAATACGAACGGCTCAACCTTTATAATCAATAGGTTTAATCAGTCCTGTGAGAACAATCCCGATGTCCTGTCTTAATCGCGTCGTTCAATTAAGCGTACCAAGAGGACTGTTTGAGATTTCGAACTCCGTGAAAATGAACTCCGTGAAAATGAACTCCGTGAAAAATGTTGAAAATCGGCAAAATTGTATCAAACGAGACATTCATCGGTATTTTTAATTTTTAATATACATATCGTGTGTCTTTTAAAGGTTGATTCGTTGCTAATTAAATGTTATTCATCGTGATGTTTAATATATGGATATTACTTGCATACGTTGGACATGCCTTTGTTCAATTTCGTTTTTAATCTATAATATACATGAATATAATATACATATTATGAAATAATTCCTTTCCTCGTTGACGGTCATTCCTGGTTTCCACTCGTCTATCGACTCTTTACGAATAATCGACACTCTCTTTATCGATCAAATTCTATTCTAAATTTCAGTTACCGGCTTGCAATTTATTTGCAATGCGATAGAAACTGCACTTCTTCCGAGAAAAGTATTTTTTACGCGACAGCGATAATTAAAGCAGAGGGTGGAAATAATCCGTGAAAATTAGCGCGCGATATGTTAAATCAAAACTGTACCGCGACAGTTGAGCCTGTCAGCTCGTTCGTTTGGAATAGCTCGAATGTTATCAGAATATACCCATAGCGATAGAGAACTAATCGCATAACTCGCACCAGAAATGATCGTATTCGAGTTGCCATTTTGTTCTACTTTGGTTACCGTATTTCCGGCAGCAACGGAATAAACGCGCGCGAATAAAATGAGAGAGGTTTAACAATGCATTCATGAGCCCCGCTGATTTTCAAGTATTTGTACTCGGTCCAGATATCGACCGTAAAATCCAGCGTTCTAGCAGTAGCTCGGTATTTTTCATTTAAACACTCTCCGATCGCGTTTAATAAACGAGTAAAAGTTATGTTCGCCGTTAATAACGTTACGTCGCTGGACAATTGATCAGAGTAACCTTTTTCCATGTTCAAAACTCATTTTGCATTTATCCGTCCAGTAGTGTTGCGAATGCAACTGACGCGAAAAACGACGTATCGCTCTGTTTTTAAATAAATCGCGATAGATGCAGTTTTTATGATTTTATAATTTTTATATTTGACCGTGAAGAAATACGACATTAGAATGTTTCTCTGAAAAAAGAAGCTCTTTTTAGATGCCACTATAATGATATAATTTCTCTATTTTAATTAATTGATTATAGAAGTTTATGAAAAATAAAAATTTTCTATATTCGTCGTCAACAAACCGAAGATTATTTATTGAGGAGATAACAATCCGAATAAATACATTCTATTTATTTTTATAAAGTAATGAAAACGGTAATTCCTTAATCGTTCGTGTACGAGAATTTCTTGAAATGCTAAAAATAGTTTTCTCAGACAGCTACATCACATGTGAAAGTCTTAAATACTGAGGTAAAGGAAAAATGCATTTCTGCAGCTGCAACTGCAATTCCAAATATTCCATACGTCATCCTGGCATCGTCAATCCTAATTTCTTCTGTATATCACACTGATTTCTTTCCAAACTTTAGTAATCAAATAAGAAATCTATTATAACGCACGCTTTCTTCTTTTCCTTCTTTCTCTTTTCATGCGTTTTCCTTTCGTTTATCTTCTACTATCCTTGTACTACCTAATTTGTACCACTTTAAGACTAATTAACCACCCCTAAACAATAAATAATAATAATAATGATAATGATAATAATGATAATGATAATAATAATAGTAATAATAATAATACGAGAACTTTGTCCATAAAGGATCAAATTGATCTGACATTTTTATTATTCCGTATCTCGCCTCCTACTTCTTACAATGGAAATCATAATGTATAACATTTCTAGAGAATCAAACCTCGGATTTTATTTTGCCGGGCACAGTCATTCACATCAACAGCACACGAAACCCGAAATCCATCGAGACGATTTCATCGGTCATCATTGTGCAATCTGTTTCCGGTTTGCAATAGCGCAACGCATCTGTCAATCCCGCAGCGTACGCGCGTCGGCCGATTTAGACGTAGATCGTCGATCCGTTTCGACGGGATCCGTAATCCTTTCCGTGGCGTCCAGCTGGCTGGTCGTCGCCGCGACAACAGGGAAATAAGCAGATGGCCTAAAAATGCAGATCGGTTGCTCGGTTCCCGGGAAATTCAAGGAAAAAGGGTTAGTTCACGAGCGTAGAAGTCGACAGATGTCGGATCTCGAAACGATCGATTAACAGCGCGACGATTATGAGCGGCTTTTCTCGTCGCTTTGCACCCTTTGCTCCCACGCTTCCCAGCTGGTCGACACAACATCCCCCCCGCGGAAGATGAATGGTCGAGATTTTTGCACAAAAGTCTTCCTCGCAGCCGCGCGCTGGGACAAATTGCCGATCTAGATGGCTAAAATACCGGACGGAAGGGACTTAAGGGGAGATTCCGGTCTGCCGTCGGCGAGTGTAACTAATTTTCAGGAATTAATTGAAAGAAAGTTGAAACAAACGATTTCGTAGAGATTAGATCTATTATGGAGGACCTCTAAGTGACAGAAATAGTTATCAGTGGATTGAAAATTTTACGCATTTATGGTAAAAATCACAAGATTATATGGGAAAAGGAAAGTTTGGAAATACTGATGTATTATTAAAATATGAATTGAAAATCGTTATGCAAAGTAACGAATTACGTAGCTCCTGTACCTTGCAGTCAATACCAGAAATTTTTGCTTAACATAATTTTTGTTCTCAATTAATGAATAGAAATGAGTAGAATTTCTTCGTTTAAAAAATAAATCTTTGTTTAAAATAACAATTACCGATGACGAAAATGTTAATTCGTTATATATTATATTCGACATAGTATTACCACGAAAATGTATAAATAATAACAACGCAAGTATCAATCTTACAATAAGATTGTGTTACCGACGTAACAGTTGTATAAAAAGTTATTATTATTATTTATTGCCAATTAAAAATTGCTTATAACCAATTACAATAACCGGAATCCGTGTAGAAAATTTGTTCCTCCGTTAATGATTTTAATAAGCATAGACTAAAACGTTAACATTTTTAAGCACTTTTGATCTGTCTAAACATCATTTGAAAAATTAAATGCTTTTTACTCCATACTTTATTTCACGTTCAGCATTACGCATTCGCTTCGTCGGTTCTAGGAAAGGTTCTAAACGAGTAATTCTAGTTAATTTTTCCTTGGTGTACTCACTGTGATTAATTTCTTTGTAGTCGTAATACGCAAAAAAATGATAGCTAATGATATTTCCAGCAGTAAGTGCAAAAATGACGCATGACTTCGAAACACGTGTGCGTCGCGATTATCATTGTAAACGCGGGTTCTACGATTTCTACGTTACCGTGCACGCTTCGCGGGGTTCATTTTCGTGTACGGTTCGTGGGCGTGTCCATTGTATTTGCATATAAACGAACTATTACCTGTGAATCGGGCTATTCTCGGCGGTTCATTGATAAATTTTAATGAGTGTCGCCCACTCCGAGCGTTAATACAATTAGACGATTCTTTTTCCTCGGAACGATATTGGGGTGAAAATAAATTTAATTAAACGGTAGCTGCGAAGGAATGGTCTGTTTCCCGAGTTCTTCGATTGGTTCCAGACGAACGTTTCTCCGCCACGAGAAATTGATACGGTTTAAATAATTTGCCGTATTTGTCGCAAACAACGCGCTTTGAATGAAAATGATACACGGTGGTATTTAACACGTATTAGATATCCTTATCTATTAATAAAGTTGCAATCCCTCACCGACGAAAGTACAAATTATGAATATTTAATATTTATAATTATATAAATATTTTTAGTTTTCTTAGGACTCCTCCTTATATAAAATTCAAAAACGGATGACAAGCTACAGTTTCAAAGGTTGATCTGCATTTGTTTATCACAATTTTATTGCAATTTAAATGAAATTTATGTACATAGTATTATAATAGTGTACTTAAGTCTATACTTAAAGCGTCAAAGCTCTACTTTCACACCCTTGAACATAATTTTGGTTCGAAGACCGTTCTCATTGTAAACGGGAGTAGAAACTAAAGTTACTTTTTTAGAAATTCTTTTTTCTTTTTTGAAAGAAAGTAATTTTAATTTCCGACTTTGATTTACAACGAGAACGGTCTTTGAACAAAAATTATGTTACGGGTGCGAATGTAAACGTAACATTATATAATCTAATCGCAGAAAACTACAGGAGTTCAAAGATAGATAATTTTTCGGCAATAATTCAACGATTCTTTGATTTTGAATGGCCGAACGAATCAGAAATTAGCATCATACCATAGCCCATCAGCTCCCAGTATTTGCTTTTTAATAAAATCCATTATGAATTACCGGGCGGTTATTCCATTAAACTCCGTTAAAATTTCAATGGCGGAAATGGATCACCAATTAAGTAATTTCAAAAAGTGTTACTTGAAACTTGCATTTCAGGTAGCAAACAATGCTAATCTAGTTCGTGATATAGAGACTATAAATGCAATTATCAAATGTGCATTTAATAAGTGATTGAACTACGTAGTCTAAGGATTTATACGTTAAGGATTTACAGGGTGTCGCAAAAATGTCTCACAATCCGGAAATGAGGGATACCTGATTATTATAGTCACTTCAAGCAACTTTGTCCTTTACAAAAATTTTATCCGATGCATCGTTAACGAGTTATTGACGAAAAACAGTGACCAATGAGAGGCGAGAATCGCTGGAGTGAGAGTAACTAGGCTCCTCCCACTCTTTGGCTCGGCCATCTCGCGCCAGCCGAGCTTGCCTCTGATTGGTCAGTGTTTTTCGTTAATAACTCGTTAACGACACCGCGGATTAAGTTTTTATAAAGGAAAAAGTTACTTCAAATGACATCAGGAATCCCACAGTTGGCGATTGCGAGAGACTTTTGGGACACCCTGTATATCTAAAGCAAGTATTCGTAAAGTCTTGCAACACATACGAAATGTGCACGTTTTAATAGATTATACGATTTCTATATAATATCTACATAGTATCTAATATCTTCAGTTTGAATATCTAACTTGCACTAGGGTAACAAAATGATTAAAGAATTCTTACAATACAAAAATAGTAAAATACCCATCTTCACCATTTGTGGCTATGTACAGCAGTTTTGTCCTTGTTTAATACCATTTCTGGCCATCTCAAAGATTGAATAACATTACACGTATCATAAATTTATAATAAGAATGTAATATTTGAAAATCTTGGTGTTACAACATTTAATGATAAAGAATGTTAACGTAAAAAAAATTTTTATTCATTCTTAAAAACTTCTATTTGCGTTTTTTTATATCTTTCTTATTCTTTTCATTCTTCGTATTTTTCTTTTCTTTCAATTTCCTTCTTTCTTCTGTTGTACCCATTTTGCGTATCGTAATTTTATACATACTTCGTACAGCTATTCCGCTTACCTTTTCTTACCTGTGGTGCAGAGAAAATGGTTGTTTCGTTAATTGTACGCATCTACTAGCTAAAATAAATAAACTTATAATAACAACATCAACAGTAACAATAACAATATCAACAATAACAATAATAATTATTTACTAATTTCAAACTGTAACTAATAATAATAATACAGATAATGCTCCGGCCCCAACCGGTAGATCTCTCCTATTGAGGTTGAAACAGTAAGGTGAACGTATGAAATCATTATGCACCGATTATAGTCTTGAAATCTGTTTCATACGATACTTCTGGCCACAGCGCGAGGCCGGCAAATTGTCCCAGTGAGCGCGGCTGTCATTAAACGGCCATCTTGATCGGTGGTGAACGCTTTAGATCCGGCGATCTGTTGATCAGCTCGGCCGATTTCGCCAGTCGACGTTTACTCCCCCGTAATTTGTACTCCATTACGCGGGGCACGCTGTTTGCATTATTAATAAGGTAATTAGTCGAAAGTCTGTGTCCGCTTACGATACGTCGGAACACTCGTATACGCGATGCATCGTGACGCACGCTGTGCATTAATAATGGCGGGCAGCACGTATCCGATTATCACACAGTTACGAGAAGAAACGATCGATTTTCGTTTCATTTTTTTCGCCTTAAAGTAGACGTCGCGAGCATCCCTATTGTTTCGCAGTGGGCAGTGTAATATCACATAATTGGGTTAGAAATAAAATGTGAGTGGCCATGCGAAACGGGACCGGAAAGGAAAAGGACAGATTTCAAGAAAAATGGGTTTAAAGTTCGTCCAATAAGTACGACCGAATGTCTAGGACTAGTTTGTTAATTCTATTAATATAAATAAATATTAACATATTTTATAATTATATCGGTATTAGGAATATTAATTAGTTTAATTCTATGGCATCGTAAACTTAATCTTACTTATATTAATCGAATGGAAAGAATAGAATCTATCTTCTGTATTACTACATTCGAATTATTCTCTTCGAAACCTTACACGTGATCGATTTTATTTAAACCAAATATTTAAGCCAAATATTGTGATATTCACATTTCTTTGAATTTATATATGCTATCTACACGAAATACATTTGTAAATAGTAGATCTCTCTGCCTTTGGCTCGATTTACGAATTCTGATATTTTTCAGAAATGTACAAGTTCAGTTATTTCAACAAAAAATGTCAATATAACATGTGTAGAATCAAAACCTGCGTCAAATGATTATTGAGAATCACATAAATGCGGCCAGAGCGAAAAGTAACATTTATCGTGTCTAATTTCTTAAAATGTCTATGGCACGCGCGACACGAAATATCACTTGTATGTATAAATATAGAAATAATAAATAATAACTAATTTTAAAAGAGACTGTGTATTTCTTATTTGTTCCAATAAATTCTAGCTGTTTTAGCAATTTATAAATGAAGAGCAGTAACAAGTTTCCAAGAACGTATGCAATTGGATGTGGTTTTCGTAATCTTGTTAGTTTTTATATCAACGATAAAAAGTATTATATATATTTTGAAAGAGTGCCCAAAGTATTATTAAATACAATTATTTATTTTGAAACATAAGAAACGACTGTTTTTGATTAGCGTTGATCAGTGAAATTGAATCTTCCAGTGATCTTGGTTATATTATACAGTACGAGTCAAGAGTAAATGTTAAACAAAGTGAACAGTCATTGTTTCGAATTACGTTTCAATTACAAAATGTATTTAACTTACGCTCACAGCTCTCTTACATTCATCCATAGTCTTTGAGCTTCATAAATCCACTTTAGCCTCTGTCCTTACGTTCCAGTTTCTCTCTGACTTACTTGAAATATTCTACCCCTATTTCTTTGGTTTTCGGCTTATCCTACTTATGCATCTCTATCGCCTAATTCTACTTTGTACAGTTACTCGGTTCTTATCTACAACTACTCTCTCACTCCTTTCCTTTTACACTTCTTTAGCTTGCTCAGTCGTTCCGCTAACTTTTCGAGCCAAATCTTCTCCAAGAACAATTTAAGTAAACCATAAGGAAAAGTTACCTATGTGGTATTACCTTAGGAATTTCAAGAGATCCAACGAATGTAGACGGAAATACAATCCAAGCATTTCTAAAGATGACGTAATTGACAAAAGCTGCGGCAGTCCTACGTAATTTTTCAATTTCTTTAAAAGAATCAATATATTTATATCAATATATTTATAGAAACAACAAATTATAAGTACTATATTTATCACCGGATATTGAATGCAATAAATAACAACGAATTAATTCACTAAAATTAAAAAGTTCAAAATTACCACAGGGAATATTAGCTGAACTCTTCTGTATTCTAAATATCCTAATAATATTCGAATTGTTCAATACGTCGCAATAAAAATGAATTTCAAAATCTAGTTAAAAATTGACAGATTTCGAAGATCCGAAAGCTTTCGCAAAGAAATTTCGAAATTTCTTTCATTCAGAGCTTGTGATCAGCTAAATCGACGACTTGTCCTACTCTCCGTGCGCCATGAGGAAATACGCGGCGTTATTAATGGCGTGAACACAGCCGATGTGACAGGGCCGCGTTATCTTGATCACTATCGTTCGGGATTTTTCCGTCCGATTTCACTAGAACGCATAGTGTAAAATAATAGTCGGCGAACGGCACATCCTTCACTATTCCGTTTATCGGTTAAGCAATTAGCGACACGAGAATCTGTTGGTGCGGACGCTTTCGATCGCGTGTCAAGAAGAAATTATAGACTGTCCTTCTACTGTTTAAGATTCCAACCATGATGTTTTAGTGGCACAACGGTGAATATTCTTTTAATACGTTACGATCGTTCATCGATCAATGAAATGCAACAATTGAAACTATCCGGCAACTTTCGCTGAAATTCGACGTGGAACGATAACACTTTTATTTGGAGTAATTAACCAAATAAAAAGACGATTTATAGCAGTTTCACTTTAATTAAGTAGTCGATTAATATAGTATTCTCTTAGAGAACTCCTTGAAAGTTGTTTTCCTTTAAAAAGCGAGAGATCCTAAAGGAATACTTCGTCCAATTTCACTTTACATTTTAACTGCACAAATTATGTTTTGTTTATAATATATTGACAATTCGTTTAAATGTTCTTTTAAGTGTGTCTCCAAAATATATTGAAAAAGTTTCTAAATAAATTTATAAATTCAATTTTATTTTTGTTGAATAGGTACGCTGTTTCAGTATTAAAGAAACGCATTTTGTGATACGAAAATATATATATTCTATATATTCTCTATCATTCTATGCGTTACAATTTTAAATAATCCTATTGACAAAATTAATTTGATGTTCTTTATATGAAATAGAAAATCGTGGTCGTCACGCACATATGGCTCTGATAGCGACAGTGTTAAAACGTGTCAGAAAAATGTCTGAAAATCGATTTCTTCAGTATCACAAAATGCCTCAAGATAGAAGTGGAATCCGCCTGTAAAATTGCCGGTGCTTTCAGTTTCGTTACAACACCGATTGATTTGTTCGTTCCATTTTTTTGTTAACAGAATTTTCGACAAGAACTTGTGATAAATCGTAAAGCAAGAATTTCTACCGAATGGTAGTCGAATATGGTAGTCATAGACAGAAGGCGGCCTGAAAAGCGCGGCGTGGTTGCGAACTTTCAGGAACAGGCTTATTTTTACTCATCCCCAACCGCGTAATTTTCCCACGTGGATAATAGTTTCGGTCTTGATTGTCCTTTTACCTGGCGTCTTCTTTCGTCGCCGGTTCCGCGGCGCTGTTTTATTGCGCCGCCGTGTTCACACGAACGTCCGCCTCTCTATCTTTTATACAAACCTTAATTGCTCATTCGTCGGTCCTTGGTTTCGAGTCGCGATCACCAATGGAGCGCGTGCACCGTTCGACGGTGAATTAAGGCGCTCTAACTTATTTTTCATGCAAACTTTCGATTATGTCGCCGGCAGATTAGCCGCTGCCGCTCGTGAACGTTTCATGCTACATTATTTAACAGTGGATCTTTAAAACTGGCTATTGCAAATCGCGATAGAATCTCGGCTATCCGACGTAAATCAAGGAAACACGAGTGTTCGGATAATGGAACTCGATTAATATACTCGATTAAATCTTCACTGATTTTTACAATAAACAGCGTCGTATGTATGCCTTTTTCCATCGATTTATTTCTAGATATATACAACGTGTCTGGATAATAATGAATTTGAATGTCGAAGATTCAGATAATCGAGGTTCTAATGTACTTCATTAAAAAATTAGGTTATTAATCGGAAATAAATCGCAGTTTTCGCAATATATGTTCTATTGTGCGTTTGTAGATAAGAGATTTTCTACTTGTGTTCGTTATTATGCAATATATCATTTGAAAGTGCAAATCGATTCTATCATTTGGCGTTTTAATTAGTCTGCCTAACGGATGGTGACTGAAAGAAGGCACAGGCATATCAAACGAATGAAAATTCGTTTTGTTATTATACTTTTTTTAAAAGTATACTGTGTAACGTGACTGTGTCCTGTGTAAGTGTATTAATAAAATTGTACAGTCCTATTAAGGATGACGTCAGTAAAATCTCAAACAATGCATTGCCTACTATAATTATTGTTCACCGTCAAACTTAATCGTGTTTTCCTGACATTTCCTTTTGTTATCGATAATAAATGAAATAGTCAAAATGCTGAAATTAAGTGAGACACTTTGTATAGTTTAAGATACTATTATTATGAATACTTACATAATTGTTTTACGTGATTGCGCGTCTGGTAAGACTAATCTTGTTGGGCAGAATCTCGCGATCGGTTATTCGGATAGGCGAATTTGCCACGGCGGAGTAGAGTTAAGTGCATTAAAAATGGCCGATGGGGCCGAGGCCAACTGCATTACAATTAAGAATGCTTCGTTATGCTTTTGAGATTATTGGCGATGCCCGTTGACCATGTTGAAGCGGAGCCGGTTTTATATTTCGAGTAGCCCATTGGGAATTGGTTCTCCTGCAGTTAAGAGATTCAAATATATCTACCCCCAAGAGACGAAAAAGTTTCCCTTCTCTTATATTTTACAAAAGTATCGACGCATTAATACGTGAACGTTGATTGTATACATTAATAGGTAAATGTAGAAGCCTAAACATTACTTTTCGCAGTAATAATAATAAATCCATATATATACACATCATTACCATATATACACATCACGGGGAATTAAAATTCTATTCTGTTTTTTGTTACAGGTGAGTTCCTAGATCGCGATTCCTTTTCACAAGGACATTACATAGTTGTAATTGCCGAACTCTTAGAAAATGGTCAGGTATACTTCTATTTCTTAAATTCTTCAAGTATCATTGCTGTCAAAATTGCTCATTATTTTCTCTAATTATAGCCTTTGTTCTACGAATCGCGCTCAAATACATTCATCGAAACAGATTCATCCGTTACAGTTTGAAGCAAATTTTTTGGCTATAACGAATTATGTTTATAATGTAAAAATGTTTAAAAAATAACATCATAAGAAAAATTGAAAGGAAATAACTGCGATGTGTGGAAGAGGAGATCGGTTTGAAATATTTTCACATTTTCGTGTGTCGCTAAATGAAAATACTGGTAAATCGAACGCATACGCAATTAACTTCTGAAATTCGGAGTAATGTAACACGAATATTGAATGGGATACCAAATACGGTACGATTAAATGAATCCCGTGTTGAAGTAAATGTATACCTGCAGGGCGAATCACCTGCCTTTCCATCTCAAATTATTCCGTTCCTAATGTATCCCTCAAAAATATTTTTATTGAATTAAATAATAGGCTTATGTTTCGAATAAGTTCTCAAATTCTCAGAACTTCAGTTTTGTATAGACGTCGTAATAAACGTATAGTGTCGTTTCTCACCAGTGCAAAATTTCACTTTTATGAGATATGCACTTATTGTTCCCAATTAGCCAATCAAACTAACTCATTCAACAATAGATTAACCCTTTATCTACCAGCAGGTTTTTCATGACTTTTTAGAATCACAAATCATCAGTTGAGAATTTTATATTAGTATTATATTTTAAATATATTACTACATTTATATTTGCTATATTTATATTACTATATGTTATATTTTATATTACTTTTATATTAAATCTGTTTGAAATTATTATTCAAAGAAAAATTATCGAGCTTCTGAGTCCATTAGTAATCACTTGTATCATAACCAGATAGTGTTCAAGAGCAGTCATTTCCGACGTAAAAATTAATTTCTATCGATGAACACCACAAACTGATACCACCAAATTTAGAAAAAATGCCTGCACTAATATACTGTAATTAGAAGTATAATACATTAGAATAATTGTAAAACGTTTCACGATACTTCGTATTATCCTCAACACTTACTATAGTATACAGAATGGGCCGGAAATCGTAGTAAAACCGAACAGAGGATTGCTCTACGTGAAAAAATAAACAAATTTGTATAACATTTTTTTTATCCGGAACTCCGTTTTTGAAAAAATCGACTTTAAAGTTTGTTCATTTTTCTGAAGAATTTAGTTGTCGCCTATTCTTTCACCGCAGTTGACTCCGTCCAAGATATTAATTGTGCGAACTATGTAGTAAGCGGAATGTTTCCATCCTTGTTAATGTTTGTAAACACTATCTCAGCCGGAAGCAGCTGCGATAAAAGAATAAACTAAATTACTCTTCTCGGTTGTACTATGAATTCCTGTCCACCCTGTATATATACTATCTATGCACAAAAGATATGGAGAATATGCACAAAAATTTACAAAATATGCATAAAAATATCTTATATTTTTCGTGCATGTATGTCATATGTATTTCGCATATCTATCGCGCATAAACATCCGCAGTATATTCATAACACAACAGAGAATAAAATAACAAAGTCTTAAAAAAATTGGATATTCTATTAGGTGCGATTGCGATTTTCCTTTGGTCTCTGTAAAAATAGGCTAAAAATCGCAAGAAATTTGTAGCATTTGCTGTCGGAATTATCTCGTCTCCATTTTCTTACGATCGGAGCACTCGCAGTGCACCGTGAGCGCATAAAATTCGCAGTCTATTGATGGCCCGTCACAAGACGCGACATACTCGGCGTTCCCGTGTCGTGCACACCTGTCGAGAACCCTTTTCGCAGGCGGCAACAAGCAAAGCAGCAGCTCCGGATAGATTCAGGTTGATAAAGAGCGTTGCATTATGGATTGCCGAGATACACGGCCAGCCGAACGTGTGGCGAAACGCTGATTGAGAGGCGCTGCCTAGCAACTGGTGTCCTCGCAACCTTTTTCCACCCTTCGTGCTGCAACCCACTCGTCGCTGCGAGTCTTGTCGGCTCGTAACGGGTCGCCCCTTACCCGTTATCGAGCTTTCAACCCCCGCGACGACGTCGTTTCACCTTCTGTCGACGATCTTCGATGTCTACCTGTGAATCTTGCTTTCCTATTTCACGCGCACTAGAGGGTTCGGCGTGGCATAATTCCTGAAAGGATGGCTCCGAGCTAGGAAACCGTGTAATTGTTACTTAGCAAGTTCGTTTCATATTCGTTTTATGTCGTAGAAGATTCGTAATTAAACCTGCGTTCGACGCGTGCAGTACGTATTTTATTTATTCCCTTATTCGCAATCGTTTAACAAAATTATGTGACACACTCTAGTTTCATTTTATTGTATTATTTAGTTGTGTATCGTTTTATGAAGTATTTTAATTTTGTTCTTCAATAGCTTCCTTTCATACATTCAATCCCATATATTAATCTTTTGCATGCATACGTACAATTATCGAACAGCACTTTATGACGATTTTACTTTTAGATAAATTGCATGGCCATTCTTTTGTTCGCCGTTCCACGAAATGAAAAAATAGGGTTGTACAAACGAGTTCAAAGTTTAACGAATCAAACAAAGCTAAATAAATAAACAACACACTAAAGTCAAATATGAGTGTATCTTTTCTTTGAATAGTTTTAAGAAATGGAAAGGAATGTAACGCTTTGTAACGCTTTTAAATCATTTTGAAATCCTGTACCAATATAGGGAATTTTCACGTTAGATAAAGGAATATAACGGAACATAGAGTATAGTAATAAATAAGGTATATCAAGAATCTGTCATCGCCGCAACACTAATTGTAGGTGTTTGATAGTATTGCGACGCGTGCGCCCACATTCCTTGAAGGAAGTATTACGCATAAATTGTAAGTAATCAGAGGAAATTCAGGGGAATACATTACACATTCGACAGTCTCTATAGCGATTAATATCGGCGCTTGTAACGTTAATGAAGCATGAACAAAATATAGCTGAGGCGGAATCACAATAACACGTATCGTGGAATGGCCGCGAGCGTGGACGATAATTGCTACGTATTTGATAGATTTTATGCCGATCATTGGTCAGACAGCTTGTAATCAGCTCGAAAATTGTGTATTCTGTGGAAAACGGGGAGCCAGATATCCATATTCATTTTGGTAGACGCAAATCATGTCGCTGTTCATAAGTCATCGGACACCTAG
>CM052148.1:9667153-9686190 GCA_028455555.1 Augochlorella aurata | reverse complement strand
CATTGTTAATCCGCAGCTTCTCTCTCAAAGTGACCTGTTAATAACGCAACCCCGAAGGGGGAGGAATCAATCACAAAGGGGGGAGGAGC
Source organism: Augochlorella aurata (assembly GCA_028455555.1). Lineage (NCBI taxonomy): Eukaryota > Metazoa > Arthropoda > Insecta > Hymenoptera > Halictidae > Augochlorella > Augochlorella aurata. The sequence continues at coordinate 9,686,101 of CM052148.1, read as the reverse complement.
TAATACAACAGTGGGAGGAGCCAATACAAAAGTGGGAGGGTCTAATGCAAAAGTGGGAGGGGCTAATGCAAAAGTGGGAGGAGCCAATACAAAAGTGGGAGGGGCTAATGCAAAAGTGGAAGTGGCTAATACAAAAGTGGGAGGGGTCAGTGAAAATGTGGGAGGGGCCAACTTTAAAGGGTATGTGGATAATACAAAAAAGGGGGGCAACCTCCAAGGGGGAAGTGCTAATACAAAAGGGGGAGTGGCCTTCCTAAAAAGGGGGAGGGTCCAGCCCAAAATCTGTTATCACTGCAGCATACTAATTTTATGTTTCAAATATATTGGATTGCCTGTGAATAATTAACTACCCTCACGAACAACTTACAGGATTGAAATTTTGCACAGATGAGTTTTTCTTGGTCAGCTATCGAACGGTATGAGAATGACTGAAAAACTTCTAAGGGCAGTTTTGGTCATCTTAATCGGCTAGGCCCTTTGTTGCAACTTTTTTCGAAAGAAGAATATCGATACTCTAAAAGCAGAAATTAGAAATGTGTCACATTCTTGTTTCCAAATAGTTGTCACGAGAAGAATGAAATTAACAATTCAATATAGTTGGAAGTAAGACGTCGCGTTCTAATAAATGAAACGTTATTCTAAAACGTTCAAATAATGGTCTCAAATTTTTGGGTCTCAATAGTATTGTCAGGTTTTGAGTGACAGCTATTTGAATACCGAACCGAGTTTCTCCTCGAATAATCTGACGTTTCATACTACACGACCTACACGATGTCCCAGATCGTGCTTGGGAATTATAATTACAAGAAATGATTTTCCGCCGTTTTCTGCGCGGATCCCCGCTCCCGTTCCAAGGAACTGTGCAATATCGACGATGTCGGGTCGCCGGGATCGTAAAAGTAGAAAACGGTGGCGCGGTTGTTATGAATGCATCGCGAGGTAATGGTGTGCCACTAATAGTCGAACGGATCGTTTTTTTTCCGCCGTCTCCCCGCGCCGTTCGCGGGGTTTTCAGCACCCCCGTTTTGCCCACAGCCCCTCCCCCGTTCTCCCTTCTATTTTCTCTTCCTCTTTTTAAGTTCGAATTTAAGACGCACAGTTATGCTTCCTTTATTCGAAATTACGAGCTCGGCCATTTATGGCCTATCTGCAAGAAGAGCATCGCGTCGCCGACAAAAACTAGACGATCCCCCGGCATCTCCGTCGAACATCCGGAAACTCAAAAAGAAGCTCGATGAGAGCGAAAACTTTTCGTCTCTGCGATATCAGCCGCGTGTCTCCGGCCGAACTTTCGGTTTCGACGTTTTTCCTCGGCTCTCCCGGTCACGTTCGATGCGACGACGCTCCTAATCGCATGATTCCGGCGACAGTCGAGCTCCCGATGATTCTTCGATCACCTTAGCGCATTGACAACCCGAACAGATACAGCGAGGAACGATACATTCGAACACCTTTTAAAACGCAATCGTTTGTGCAGAATTCTACCAAGAGTTGCGCAGCAATCGGTTATTAAAATTCGATTAAAGTTCGGTTCTTCCAACCTTTTTATCTGAATGTACAACGAAAAAGTATAAAATCGTGAGAAGCTGTAATTTTGGTAAACTTTAATTGTTTATAAATAAATACGATAAATATGGAAGTTATACAGATCTAGAAGACGCTTTGTTTAAATTTTCATCACAATCATCATTACAATCAGTTGTAACTTTCCCAAAAAGTACTCAATACCTAGTAAACTAGTCAGTCTAGCATACCAAAAAATTAAAATCATTTGGTCCAGTTTGGAATATGTTACTGCGTTTCAAATGGTGTCCGGATATTATCGTTACTCACTGTAAGTGATAACGCGGCGCATACGCGTTTGGACTTGTAACTTTGGACGGGCGATTCTTACAGATTTTCGTGCGCTGAATACGGATCAGTAAATCTTTTCGATGTCCGTGTTAAATTTCTGAAATACTTCGTTCTTACAGATAGTACAGATTTAGTACAAGCTTTTTGGCGTTTAAATTCGATTTTTCTTTGTTCAGAACTGGAAAAATCTCTAGGATTCAACACGTTTCGTGCTTTAATAGTAATAGTTGCATAGTCATTTCTTACGTAATATGATTCTGCAGACTCTCCTGAACAAGATGATCCAGCATAATTGCATTATGTCGTGCACTATATTGCATTATCTTTTGCCTGGAAATTTTTGAAAAACTTAATTTCTATTGACCAGCTGACGTTTTAGAAAACTCTTAAATGTTTTAAAGGTTTTGTATTTTATGCACCTTTGTACGACTGTTACGTTATTATTCTCGCATTGTAACAAAGGGTTATCACGTCGTTCAATATAGTTATTATTACTATACGTAACTTATAAATTAAATTACATCTTATTTTGCAGAATAAATATGGCGAGGAAAATATAATTTTTAACTTTTAATTAAACAATTAGATTTTTAATTTTTTTAAATTTCAAAATGTTCACCGTTTTAGAAAGATCCTAATGAAAGTTAAAAATGTATATAGTAAACTTCGAGTAATAGCAAATGTGTGAGCAAATGATCAGTAGGAAAGGAGCTTCCGATTTTTTTTAAATTCCTTAAATTCGCCTAAAAATGGCATCTTGGCACAGAAGACTTCGAGAAAGAATTAGTATTACGGTAGACGAGGAATTTCAAATTAGAGGAAGTTCGTCTAGCTGGCGCACGCGTTTCTCTTCAAGCAGGAGGACTTTCTCGTAGCCAAGAAGACGCCCGATTTCAGGTCGTAGCTCGCAATCGACAGCGACGCCGAACTCTTTAATCACAGCCGTCACGGGCTCGCCGAATTTGGGATTCAAATACGCCCCCACAGGTCTTCTTTTGTTCCAACACCTCAACGCGGTCAGAATCCGATTCCTTATCCAAGTTCTTCATCTCTTATCCCTCTTATGCCCTCATTTCTCGATCTTTCGCGTCTTTTCCTTAACATTGCGAAATATTTGATCTCAACATTGTTCTAGAGCTCATCGAGTTTGCCTACACCTGCCGAATGCTCCTTCATTTTGCCTGACTTTCCATTAAATATGCGTGTCTCGCCTAAATGCAACGACGTATCTAAGAAAAATATTATTTTATGCTACGACGTGTACACTCGCCGTTCGTGAAAATTTCACTTCAAAGACGAATGTTTGCGCTAATATATCCAGTGTACCAAAGTTTCAGGTCTGCAACGTGCGACAATAGTGAAATAGTATACACTAGCATGCATCCTAACGTTTTTATTTCTATTTTGATAAACTACTTTAGATATTATCATAATTTTTGTTAATAGATGCCGTTCCGATTATAACAATTTAAATGCCTCATTAGCAAGGATTAATCTTATAGCCAACAGTGCTTGTCAGTGCGGGTCAGAATTCGAAGATCTGAACCACGTTCTATGGCAATGCCAAGATCACGAGAACGAACGTATTACACCAGAAACAAAGCTTTTTAAAGACAAGTACTGTTCTCCTTCTCCAATTAGTTTCTTGTCATGTAATCCCGATATAGAAGGACTGCGAATAAATTCTAACTTCCTTAAATAATGCTCAGTAAAAATATAACCAACTTGATATAATAATAAGAAATCTTGAACATGTCTACATGCAAAAATCCCGTATTTGCTAAATAAACCATCCGATTTGAAGCATTAATAAGTAAATAAATCAATGAATTACTCTGATCTCACGAAACGTTTGCTCGTCAGTGAAAGTGTTGAAACTGCTTTCCCTTCCAACCAATAACTTCGATTCAGTTTAACGATAGTAGGTCGACCAATTTGATCGAATACTTTCCGTCAAGGGGTTGCATACGAATGCGCAGGCTGGCACGAAGCGATGTTATAGCAAACGAGGTTCTAGAGCCAATTAGCTCCGGCACGGCCCGTTGCACTAGATGGCTGAATCGTTCCAGTGGGAACACGAAATAGGTTGACGATCACTGGTCTATGGGCTAGGTGAGGAACACGGAGAGGATGAGCGGCGAATGTAGGGAGATGTTGGGCGGAGAACGAAGAGGTCGCACGAATACTATAGTACTATAGTTGATCTGCGCGCGAGCAGTCGGGGAAACCACCACTGCACAGCCGGCCGTGTCGGCACTGCCGTCGCCGACGCCGACGCCGCCGCGACGCCCGGCGCCGGCAGACTTTGGGTTTCAGATTAATGGATCATTTTTCTTCCCTCGACTCGACTCGACTCGACTCGACTCGACCCGACTCGACGCTCACCTATACCCAGTTTGCGAGCAGCTCACCCCTACGACCACCTTCCTGCACCTTCGAAACTTCCATCTTCCGCTCACGCCAACCATCCTCCTCCTCCTCATCCTCCTCCTCATCCTCCTCCTCTTTCTACTCCTCCTTCTCTACAGTCTCCTCGTTCTACTCATCCTTCCCATTCTCATCCTCCACCCTCTTCTTCCACGCGTTCCCGCGCCACCGTCCCGAATGCATCGTGCACCAGTGCGCTTCGCGATTTTCAATGCGCCCTCCAACCAGTCCAGGGATCGACCGTTCGATTTCGTGGAGGATCTTATTTTTCGCTTTTTTCCCCTTTTTTTCATCGTAGCTTTTATGGACCGATGAGAAACCCATTGTTCACGAGCAAGTGATTTATCGTTCGGCAGACGTCGCTAGACTGCGGATTTCGTGCATTTATTAGGTTTTTCGGTCGGTATACACGATGCGCCACCTTACACGCGCACCTGAATCGCTGGACCACTTCGACGTTCACGTATTTGTTGTTACGGAAACGTGGGTTTGCGTCAGCCAAGAGCTGAGTCGGGCGTCGTTTAAGTAAATGTACATTTAAATGATTATTTAAATGTAAAGCTGTTTGTTACTTCGATGTTTAAATAAAAGACAAAATAGTGTAGGGAGGAGGTATAAGTTGAGAGGTTAAAACTTTGGTTAGAAACAATATCTTCGCCATTGATTTTGTTCACTAATTACTATTACGAGCAGCTCAAACTTGCATATTACATATGTATATACATGTATTGATATTTCTAATTTAAATGTAATGGGTATAACTAATAAAAAATATTACTCGGCCGCTTATAATACTCATTCGTGAAGAAAAACATTTTTAACAGTAAAGTAATTGTCACTTTATGACTTTTTCACTTTAATTGTAACATTTATAGCCTTTTCTTCTTACGTAAGTAATATCGTCGTTGTTACTTCGTACGATAACTACAAAAGGCGTCAGTCGGAAATTCTCGTTCTTTTGATTTACACGATAAGATACACTAAGTTCCACTTGAAAAAAATCAATCTTGACTTCCAAATTCCTAAAATGTTACCGCTAACGAACGAAGGAGATATCTACGTTACATTGTGTCTTTTTACAAAACATGTTAACTCGTGATTCAGAAATTTTAAGAAATTCATCAAAAGCAAATAATTTATTTATAAACATATAACGAATTGTTTCGTTATTGTTTCTCTTCAAATATGCCAAGTTCTCAAAATAATATACAACAAACGAATTATATCTTAAGTAACCTTCACGTCAATTTACTTTGTGCAAAACTCTTTCTCCAAAAAGTTCATCCTTAAGAAATTATTGTCTGGTTCCATCCAATATTATCAAAATAATCGTTTCAGATGCAGAAGATGGGAGAGGGTTGTAATTCTGAAAAATTTTTTCTTATTATATAGTCAGGTCGGCTTTTTATTTTGCAGAAACGTCAGTATAATGTCAGAATAAATCAAACTCGGAACTCCAAGAAGAATTTTAGAATCATCTCATATAATCCATTCAAATAATGTCTTTTTTCGGGAAAGTGTCCACAAGACACGTAGTCATGAAATAAAATAACATGTTATTTAAAATAATACTTCAAAGAACGTCTATCGTTCGTATTATAACGAACATGAATTTCTGAGCCTAGTAAAAGGTTAATGCCACCCATACGTGCCCCGTAAGTCCATCATTTCGACAATTCGGCTGGCGTTTCATAATTTCGTTGGCTGGTGCAATTACCGAGGCCCCAGTCGCGAGACACATTCGTGTCGCAGACAGATTCATAAATTCCAGAGAGGCGACCGACGACGATACCCGACGGAAGAATTCGTCTTCGGCGGGTCTCCGTGGCCGAGCTAATTCGTGTTAGTGCGCCGCAGAGTGTTCCGAAAAGCGGTCCCGAAGTAGCTCTTATTTCCCCGAAAGCGAGCGTAACCGCATCCCGTTCCCCGGGAAATTTCCCTAGTAAATCCGTGACCGAGTCACTTGGCCAGCTCGTAAGAAGCGTACAGCACCGTGGAGAGGGCGGATGAAGTATCGTCTCGGATGCTCGAAAGTCCAAGTGGCTTACAAATCGCGGATTTCCGTCGCGCCGGCACCATTTACGCGAATCCCGTTTCACCCCGTGCGTGGAATTTCGAAAATCTCTCGTCGATGCTCGATCAACGTCCGAAACTTCGATCCAGCCAACAATTATTCGTCCCCGCGTTTTAACTTCTTTTGCGCCCTTTCCTCGTCCTTCATTTTAGAACCTCCGTCAAGGAGCTGGCCAAAATGTTACGCGGTAGCGGAGGATCCAATGCCACAGAATTGAAAAGTTCGTATCAGTGGTCGAAATAATTCGTTATCTTCCATTTTCGTAAAACCTCTCTTCGAATTCTTTTGTCTACGGATATTTATTCACTTGTTTATTGACTCATTCGCGGAAGAAACTTTTTAGTACATAAGTAAGAGCAAAATAAAAATTATACAATAGAATATATTATCGCTAATGAAGGTTAGTAAAAATTGTACAATATGCTTTAAATGTGCTATAAACTCTGTTTACAATGTTTGATTCGTTTTGTTCGAAACTTTCGGTAAGTGACAAATCGAATGAATATGCGCCATTTGATACATAATGTAATCATCGATTTACAGATCAGGATGGTACTTTCTTCTGGTACAATCTCGTTATTTTAACTCGTCAAGCGGATATCTATTCGCGGCACCGGGTGCGATATTTTTCATAATTCTGTCGGGATCCTGTTCATAAATTGTATTAGAGTTTTTAATAAACGAAGCCGGAATAGTTCTCAGTTAACTGTATAAATCTTTGAGGTTACACGATCTTACGAGCGCAGTTAACTCTCGGTCTGTCTGGTAAATTTGTTCTTTTCCGTTGAGTTCATTTCTCGTTTTTAGAATTACGTACACGGTGTTTTGAATCGTTTCAATTACTCACGTTTTCCGTATGGAATAATTCTTGGCTAAAGATAAAGGAAAATTGAGCGTGCCGTGTTAAAGGAAATGGTGCTACGAAATCGATTCTGTTTACTTTCGTGTACAAAATTGCAGTGTGAAAGTTTAATGTTGATTTGAAGGAGGATTTAATCATCTCCGACCGTTTAGTTTCTATCGTTATCTCCATCGTTCAATGTATCATGTTTGGTTACACTAAGCGACGCTTTGTCTAACGGAAGCCTATTAACCTCTTAGTTACGGACATGTATACGAGTCATAAAGAAATAGCAATTTTACATCCTACGATTTAGGTTAAAACGCTTGTGAAACATATTCATAAATTTCGCACATTTTAGAATAATTCTAGAGCAACTTGCCGAAAGAAATTGCACCCAGTGTGATCGATAAAACGATCTAAATAAACGATCGAAATAAAAATAGATTGGCGCAGCTGAGTGGCTGAAGCATTCTAAGTGATCGCGATACAAACTGAAGCAGTTCAAACATCTTTGTTAAATAATCCCAGAAGAAATTATTAGATAAAACTACTAGCTATAATTTCTCGGTTCTGTTACATGCTATTCCACCACCTTAGGTCTAATTATATTTATTACTATTATTCTTATTATCATTATTATCATTATTATTATTACCCTTATTATTATTATTATTGTTACGATCCTCACTTGTCATTGTTAACGCTATATTATGAACCGCCTAATTCCGTTATCTTCGTATCAAACATCCCAAAATCTTCTACAAACCCATGATTTCACCCTTGACTCATCCTCAGGCTCTGTTTCATTCTCGACCTTTGTCCTCGCCGCATCATATTCGAACCTTTGCCTGGCTACGTCATTTTCAAACTCTGACCTTACCATACTAGCTCTTACCATTCCTTAGCTCCCGCCACTCAAGTTAGAACCTGTACACATATACATTGTTTTCCCTCTAATTATCAGATACCTTTCGAACGCATGCCTAAAAGCTGCTGTATTATTGTTACATCGTTAAACTTATTATAAAAATAAATGTCTATGTAGCCTCGGTATGTTGGAAATCATACAGACGATTTTTCTTGCACGTAAAAATCCGTAGCCTATTTATGAGAATAAAAAGAAACCGTTGCGTTGTGGCAACGCAGCAGTTTACGTTTCAAAGTGTCACGAATCATAAATGTTTCTACATTATAAAATATACTTGAATGTACTTGAATAGCGACTCTGAAACGCTATTCAAAACTTCTGTACACAATCCTTAACTTTTCTATTTGCTAAACTGCTGAAGATATAAGTGTAGCATGAAGACACGATCGTTATCTTATGTACAAAATGTTCTTCGTAGCATCAAATTGAAGGATCAATTAAATCGACAGTTTTCCGATTTAGATTAGTTACCAGTGCAAGGGTTTAGTATTTTTCACAAATTCTCCGAGTTGCGTTACATTTACCGTAACCGTGCGATATAATATATCTGCAAGAAGACTCTCTTTGCAAGATACTCGAGCGATATCAGCGAACATGCGAGTTCGGATACCATCGGGCGGTAATGCAAGTATGTATGTACAATATCTTATCGTTTGATGCGATTCGCGACACGATAGGCAACTAGGTTAGACACCGTCCCGTACCATTCTTTTAAGTCCCATCTGAAAAAGGGTCAGCCCCGATACCGTTCTGGAAAGCATCCGAAAAGTTCAACGTATCCGTCTTCGGGGCACACCGATCACCTCTGCTCCTATTCCGCTCATTGTTCGCCGGGTTCCGTCTGGTATTCATGCATTCGCTCCGCCACAGAGCCAGGCTGAACTACCCTCGCGCAGTCCTACAATTATTATGCTAATACGTGGAAATAAAGCTCGGTGGCTCTATCCCCGGTCTTCATCCCTCTCCGACCGCCGAGTCTGTCGCCTTATTTCTTTCTTCGCCCTCTCAATTTTTCTCTTCGGCTTCTCTCTCTCTCTCTCTCTCTCACTCTCTCTCTCTCTCTCTCTCTCTCTCTCTCTCTCTCTTTCCCTCTCGACGACTCTCTCTCTCTCTCGTTCTGACCCTCTCTCTCTCTCTCTCTTTCTCTCTCGACGACTGTTTCTGTTTCCGGTTCTGACCAGTCACCGGTTTCTTTCTTACTCCCCGGTTCGATATCATGCGAGGTTCCGTTATCATTATTAAATGGAATCTTAAGGCCGGCCGATCGATCGATATTTATCGGATTGCATCAACCCAAGGCTTGCGGCTGGAAACGTCCAACCGGACCAGAGACGATAGTGACGACGGTGACGATATCGGTGCTCCGACGGTATCTCGTTACCGGGAAATCTTCGGTTGCCGAATTAGAGCCGAAACTTTCAGGCAAAGCACGAGTCGTGCTCGGTCCGTGCAAAAACTACTGTATTCGATCACATACATGTAGTAAACATGTAATTGATAATTACATACAGGGTGTCCCATTTGAAATAACGACTCAATTATCTCCTAAATTATGAGTCCATTTCGGAAAATATTTCAAGTGAACTTTATTCTGTTTCTCGGGGGGGGGGGGGGGTATTCTATAATGGTCGCAATTTTTTGCTGAATGGTTGTGCCTTCAAGATAAATATATATATATTGTAAAAATGAATTGGATGAAATACCAGACATTCTATAAAGTAAAAGTAATTTATTCGTCTGTTGCACTGTGGCCAATTTGAAATAAAAGAACCTTCTAAATATAAATGTGAAAAAACGTTTTAGTTTCTATTATTACTTTCCATTATTTCCTACCTGCCAATTAAGCAGTTCCTTTTAACGTTATTATCTCGGTAGATATACTTTATGTCTGGCTTTCATGTCATTTTAAAGCTGTTTCCATAGCAACGAATACCTCGGAGCGTGTAGAGACCGAACTGAAATTATTTCTAGATTTCTTTCCTTTCGACGCTATCTTTTTATGAATTCATTAGCACTATCGTAAAAAATCAATACGATAAGAGACAACCAATTTATTTTATTAAATATTTATTGAAAATAAAGAGAAACATTTACACAATGTCCTCTTAACATTTTTTACACAGAATGAAACGGACAAACTGTTTTTTTTTTACATTTAACGTGGCGCACACTTTGTACAATGGCGTTAAAACGTATAGAAAAGTAATTACTGTGTTCATACCGTCCTTTACTGTTGCCAATCATTCAAGTTCTCAATCGCTTGCACTTGTACATAAATTTAAGCTCCCTATAGCTTCCAAGTATTTTTTCAACGAAAGAACAAGCTACATGTCTCCCCCTGTTCGTGAAATTTACTTGTGACAACTAATGTCACATCTTTACGTTATATGTTTTCTACATGTGCAGATTTACATTTAAGGAATTTGAAAATGTTGTATTAATCTCAACTCGTTTAAACGATTAAGGTACGTGTACGCAGCTCCTGGAGCTTGCAATAAGTACCGACAATTTTTATTTCGCATATAAATTCGGTGTCTAATAATAATAGATATTATTATTAGATTAACACGTATACCTCGTGTTAAGAAAGTAGAGTCGTAAAGTTTGAGATCAATTTTCCTAAAAATAACAGAATAATATACACTGAAGCTTGAAAATAGTGTCAAATTGACACCAGGAAGGGATGAGGGTTAATGCATCGTTAATCGATGTTTTAATAATCGATTCACGTTTCTTACGGTTTTCCTGAAGCGAAAAGGGTGCAAATTACTACCAAGGACAGCCCAGAAGGATGAATTGCATCGTCGCTTTATAATTTGACACGACCGAGGTTCAGTTGCCGACAGTAAACTTATTGGGTGCTTGGCACTTTTTGGGCTTTATGGATGTTGAGAAACCCATTAGCGGAACTGTGGCCGGAGTCTAATTTTTTCCCTTGTTTGAAAAAGGAAGGAAATAGGGTCACGAGGAAGCCAAATCGTCGTTCCCGCGTCTCTCGGAGAGGAAGACCCGACGTCGATTTTTCGTCTTCGCTAGACAAGTTTTCTTTGATCGATAACTGCGATCCCCCTCTCTCATTCTTTTCTCCTTCCGTCGAGCATCTCTTTCGTGCCTGTTATATCTCTTCTTCCTAGAGCTCCTCCGCACAGGTGCTTTTGCGGCGAAACTGCAATGAATGAGTACATTTACGTAACACTTGAAACAACACAAGTTACCTTTTTATTCGTCCGTGACTTGAAATTATCTAATCGAATTGATGTAATCGAATGGGCAGATAACGTTACGTTAAAAGAATCGGTGAAAATGATTAAATCCAACTTTAAAACAATAGTCATGGTTTTACGTTCGAATCCTAAATATTCTTCTGGAATAGAATGTCGGTGATGCCAAGTGGTTCCATATTAAATGAATATTTTAAAAACATTTCGCAGTCACGGAACATTGATTACGGATTTGAATGAAACCGCTAAATAATGAATATTCAAAAGCCGAAAATCGCGCGACAATTTTTATATTTGTCGCGAAGATACAAACCGCGTACACCTGTGCTTCGTTGCGTATATTTTATAAAAACATTTATAATATTACAGTATCCTAATTATTTATTTACCAATTTTATTGAATTATTCGTGCCCATGTATACGTATTTCACAATCGCTTTTTTCTGTTTCAGGTAATACTCAAACTCGTACGATACTACTTAAAGCCGCGATAGTACAATTGGGGACAGGCGGAATTTCCTCACTGTAAACGCTTCCGTGTTGATACGTAAACAAAGGTGAGATTACAAAGTCCAAGTCTATGTTTGAGTATCTGTAGCAGCGAAAAAAATGTACATACATAATGTATTTGGAAGGATCTAATGTTCCTTATAAAACGCTGTAATTATACCACTGAATTAGACCACTGAAGGTACAATCGAGGATACTCTAATTAAACCTTACACACTGTTACTAGTCCTGGTAATTTCTGCAATGAATAACATTCATATTTAATACTTTACGTATAAAATCTTGATCACGAGTCTGGCTCATTGTAGTACAAGAGGTTAAGTCTCTGATACATGACCTAGTTCTGCGAGGAAAATAGACTTAATGCTGTACAAAATGCTCGTCCGCAAGGGATTAACCCCTCGGCACTTCGACGAGTCTGACTTGTAACGAAAATATCTAACAACAACCTGTTTAGTATCTATGTTACTTTGTGTGTTTTAAGTCAAAATAATATTTTGTTGTCTCGTCATCGATATTTAAGCTCTCAAGTAAATGGGGTAGTGGAGTCGGTTGCTGTTAGGTGACCAATTGCTTTGGTTCATCTCGGGCATGATTAACTTTGTATTTATCGAATAGGACGTATTAAATTCTTGTATTAAGAAATTTGCAAAATAAAAGAGTACAAAAATCTGATATGTCTTATTCGATAAATATGATAGTTAATTATGTCCGAAAACAAAACAAAGGCACAGTAGTTAGCCACCCTAAGTAGGAACCGGCTCCACTAGCCCATAAGCACGTAATAAATATAAACTTTTCTTCAGGATTCGATTCTTGATTACACCAGTCTTGAAACTTCTCGAGTATACCGTGTGATACTTTCGTTCGCGACTGTAGCTTTGCGCGTCCTGTCCAAGCAGTTGTTTCCGTTCCGTCCGTTCGGCCAGGTTTCGCCTTGTGTTGACTCATTGTGGCTCGTCTTCCCGGCATTCCACTCGAGGAAGGCCGTTCGCCGGAAGTTTTCCCCGCATAACAAATTCGCGAGACGCTCGCTCGGCCGCGGCGTAAACGATGGTTCCTTTATTGCACACACAACCAGTCCATAAACTCGCCCTATCGCAAACACGATAAAGGTCTCCTCTTTGTAATAGACAATCTATTTTTACGCGGCTGATCCCGCACGCTTATCGCGAGCACACTAAATCGGTTGTTCGTCGACATAAGCACCGCTTTCTTTCTATCCGTCCTCCTTAAACACGGTCGCGCGCGCGCGCCACCACCACCGGCTTCGGTTGCCCATTTTAACGATCAATTAGTGCTCCTTCATGTTTTTCTGATACATCGGAGAACAATTAATGACTCGCGCCTGCCGCCTTAACCCTGGCAGCATGACTCGTGCTACTTTCTGGTCGGAGTTACGCGCAAAACGTATCGAGGATCTTCCTGTGCAAGGAAATGTTAAAATTGTTCTTTCAAGTGGGAAATGCTCCATTTTGTTCAAATTTGAAAATTAATTTTTACGCCAATCTGTCATAATATCTTTCTAATTTTCTGAATTTTTGAACGCGGCAGTCAAGGTATTAAAGAATGACGAAGAAATTCTATGGATTTGTTGTTAGCAAAATGTGAGTCAGTTGTAAGACACGAATACTTACATCGCAAGAAAAATTGACACTTGATGACGAAGTATGTTTTTTAATCATTTTAATGAGCATAACTCAATATGGTAATATCTTTAAATTCTTTAAATGTTTTCACTGTTTTGAATTTGATCATTTTTGTCATAAATGCATAAAATCTGCAGTCTAGGAGGATTGACCTTATCATCAATTGTTTTGTACAGCATTATTTGATTTGAAGTGGTCAATTCATAAAACTATTTTGAAGTTACTCTAATCTAAAGGAACTGAAGTATAACGATGATCATACAAAGGTTACAACGAATGTTACAGCGTGCATTTGTTCTTGTTAAATTATAACTCGTGTACAATTATGAAATTTAGGTATCATAAATAAAATGATAAACCGAAAAATGTACAGCTTTTACAGTTTCAATTATTCTAGATGATAAAAGATATGCGTATCTTTTACACATCTAGAATATATTACGTCACATCTTTGTTCACCGTTATTTTTACTAGCATTAAGTCGCAATCGCGTCAAAAAAATTACTGAAGCAGAAAACGCAATCGCTACGTAACTAAAATACGTGTTTTCCAGCTTCGACCACTGAATTTCTGAAAAAAAAAAACAGGCGGTTCAAGAGAGTTCCCATGAAATCGAATAACCATTTTCCTTATCTCGAACAGCGTTCGTCTGAATGTAAGAAAGTGACGAAAAAAAGAAAATACCGAGATGAAATTAATTTGCCAAGGATGCCATGTAGCGGAACTCCGCGTGTCCCATTTTTCTCTTTTTATCTGTCTCACAGACGAAGAAAACACTCTTGTCGCCGACTTCGCCCCGTCTTATCGCTCTCCGCGAGTTTCTCGCATCACTCGCGGTTATTAATTACGAGGGTGAAAACCCGGATATCATAAACAAGTTCGGTTCTCTCGAGTTCCCTGAGAAAATGAGAAGGATTTTCAAACGTGTCGCGGTTTGCATTCATCATGTGGGAAATAGATCCCGTTCCTTCGTCTCTGAACGTGTCTTATCTTCCTCTCGTTCTCCTCGATGCTATATGTAATATTGTTTAAATTGCCGAGTTATTAGGTCTCGCGCGACAGCATTAACCCTTTCGTTACGGCAGTCCGCTTCTCTGGAATGACGCCACGGAACGGGCAGTTTATAATCATATATCATATCATATCATATATCATATCATATCATATCATATCATATCATATCATATCATATCATATCATATTTTATTTTATTTTATTTTATTTTATTTTATTTTATTTTATTTTATTTTATTTTATTAATATAGTCAGCACCCACAACGAAAGAGTTAACACTAAACCTACGGGATCGGTCAAATGACGATTTCCTCGTTTGAAAATGAAAAAGAAATACATATAGGAAATTGTAAATCCGCATATTTATTAACCCCGTAACTAGTATATTATAGAGGTAGTTCTTAAAATAAGTTTAATAATTCCGTAGGGTATTATATTTTTGGAAGCAAGTTCCTTTATGCATTGAAACACGAGAAATCTCGCGAGCGGTCATTTAAGTGTCGCTGACGAAGCAAGATTACTCGGTACAAGAATTCTCGATTACCAGTTAAAATGTCCGGCATTGGAATTGCTTCGTGATTCCAAACACGTGAAATTGGTTTTCCGTGCGTTGTTAGTCAAAATTGAATCCGACAGTGCGGTTGTAAAATTAGCGAAGGTTCTTTGTTACGTTGTTTAATATTTTACACAGAGAATTACGGTATCATTAATAAAACGCAGCGAGTTTGAAGACCTTTGTATAACAGTAAGGATAATAGTGAGGCGGCACACACATACATATAAGTAACGAAGTGAATATGCAAATTTCTCTGCGGCAATCATGAAGTTTTATTCCGATTTTTCAATATAATTTTCTGGCCACGAAGCCCGAAATAAATTCTCACTTCGATATACATGAATTATTCACGTTTATACGCTCGTTACATATGCTCGCGCAATAGAAATTGCCGTTTTCATGTAGAAGAATGCAAATGAAATTGAATATTGAGTAACTGATTGTGTGTGGAAAGGAGACATTGCAGACATGATATTTATCCTTAAATATTCATATGTGCAGTATTCATATTTGTTTGAAAATTACACAAGTTGCCAATGATAGAAGACTCAAAATCGTGTTTGCATTCTTAGACGAATGTTCAATTCTACGTTTAATTTAATAGTACTACTATTATCATAATATTTCTTATTTAATGGTTTGATCAATTTTTCGTGCATTACTTCTTCCTAATTGTAAGTTTATTAGTATACGAATTATCCAAGAATATCTAGAATTATCCATACATGGAGTCCGAGAGCGATGCAAACATGCATTTTTGTGCATTTGAGTGTGTTCAAAGGCACTGTCAGGATTTAGAGAAAGTAAATATTGGATTAAATTGTTAAGACGCGAGTGTTTATCTGCCTGTCAATGATCTATATTCGCGCGCAATTAATGTTTACTTGATTGGCCACCTAGATTCGGATATGCACCGAAGGTCGCGATAGAAAGATCATGCAGGGAAGAGAAATCGTTATCAATGATGTCAGGGTCGCTTTGTTGGTTTTATCCCTGAGTTATTCTATCATCCGAACGCGTTGATTCCGTTCGAGTGGTCGAGTTTGATCGTAGCGGTTGAAGTAGCTGTTGGCTCGTTTCATGCATCGCAATCCTGTTACTTGTCATCGAAAGTAAGCTTGTTAAAATTGTATTGAAAATCCAGTGAGCACATAAATATCTATGAAAAAAATGTATGTTGCAATTATTCTTCCACTTAATCTGTACTGATTCACATTTTCTTCTTATTCATTTAAATTTATTAGATACAGAGGTACTTGGCATTTCATAGAACATTTATTTGGTAATAACATTACTCGGGCACATAAATATTAGTTCATTTTCCTTGCAAACCATGCGCGTATTTATACTGATTTTTATACGAAATAAAAATTGTCCAAGTTAATTCTAACAAGCATAGCTAAGGTGAAGATGTTTTTTCTCTTTTTAGTGATTGTAATGTCCTTACAGTTTTGTATTTGGTCTTTTCATTTTTGTCATAAATATATACAATTGTAATTTATTACTAAAATAATATCACGATATTACGATTAAAATATCCCGACCTGCTGACCAATTATTAATAACTAATCTTTATTATCAATTCATTTCTATTGATCTGGTTCAGTCCAGTAGGGACGTTCAGAGTTTTATTGGAGTCAACCAGACAATAAGTTGGCTCACCTGTTGATAATGCGTTAAGATTCTTACACCTGATATATGTCTCAAGTGTTTTTCCTCCGGGAGAGATAACTCTTAAATCCCATAGGGAATGCTTAGCATTACAGCCTTCGACAGCTCTATATTTATCACAGGTTGATTAGAGATACGCCTGGCTTTTTATAGAAATGATTTCACGTCGCATCTCGTAAGTAATTTTCGGAATCGCGAGAAGACTTTGAGGACATTCGTAATATATCTTTCATTTTTATTTCGCTGTTCAGGCTATTCGCGTATGTCAGTGCACCTAAAAGGTTTGCTCGATTATCTTATCCGATGATAGTTCTATCGCATGGAAACGCGTGCACGAGATTCGTGTCTCCGTTACGTAACGAATTATCGAGCACGTTGTCGCGATGCGTGCGCCCGTAATTAAGTGAAACTAAAAAACGAACTCGTTTCGAGGACGCCCAGCGTGTGTACGTTTCAATGCAAAAGGGAACTCGTATGCGCTCGCTAACAATTTCAGGCTCCATCGGCATTCTCGTAAAGCTATAATTAATAATCTTTGCAACAATTGTATAGTTTAGAAATTCATTTGGTGCGTTTTCATCGAATCAATTGCAAAACCGCTCGGAAATGCAACGTCTTCCTGCAATTTTTGGTTTTCAAGCGTATTAAAACCTCCGTTATCCTCCATTATCTATTTCCAATCACTCAAGGAAACCGTTCAATCTAATAATAACCTTATACAATATGACTTACTCTATGTACCAACTTCAGCAACGTTATTACCGTAAGCACCTGTTTCATCATCCGGACATACATAGAATTTTATGTAACAGCAAAGCGCATTCTTTCTTGCATTTAAATTGTAAGAACTGTTACCGAACCCTTAAGATAAACATTTATCTAAGATAATTATCCGAGTTAATTCCTTTTACTCGAATATTTTATTCGAATAACGATTATCCATTATTCGTTATAAATTATTCTACCTATTTATTCGAATCATTTTGCATTTATTTATATCATAAATAAATCGGTAAACTATGAAAAATACACGATATTCTACCATTTTTATTCGAATCGATTATTTTCCATGCGTATTCTTAAACGAATACAAAACTGTCTAATATTATTTATTCGATAGAGTCGAATAAATCTGCATTTTGCGCAGAAATAGGTGAATTCGATGAGCAGTGAATTACTAGCTCGTTAAAATCTATAATTACAGTAGGCAATTTCTATTCAAGTAAAATAATATAAACCAACATAGAATTCTGGTAAATATTTCTTCGTACATTTTTCGAGCCTGTGCACAGTTTCGCAAGATTCTAGTAAATAATGGCATTATTTCAATCTGAATAAAACGATTTTGACTAGCTTTTGAGACCAAATGCTTCGCTGTACGTCGTTCCCACGAACGTGCGACAGCCTCTAAATTTATCGGGCGAACGGGAACGCGCAGGATTCACCAAGAAATCGAACGTTACACGGCGCTCGATGCAGAATCGGTGGCACGTCCTTCATGGTTTTTCGTCCACGGGCAATTAACCAATTTGCTAGATGATTGTGACGCGGCCGGGATTCGGAGCTCGAGATTCGGTTCGCATTTCGCATGCCCCGGCTCGCAGCCGAGCTAGGAGGATTCGACGTTGGCCCAGGCTAGGCGTCGCGACGTCGCGTGGGCGTCAAGGGCATCCATCATGCCTTCGCGTGAATTACCGCCGTTCCAAACCTGACCTGAGTTGTTCCTAAAGAAGCGGCGGATCGGGGGAAAGCTGGAAGAAGGATGTCCGAACTGGATCTCACGGTCGGTTCGCGGGCGACGAATTTCCTCTGGTTCTATTTTGTTCTGGACGCTCGTCGTTTTTTCTTTCCTTCTGCTCCCACCTTCGGTTCCCACATCCTCGGCATCTTTTTTCCGCGATTTCGTTTACTTTCAATCATCGCTGTCCGAGAGCGAGTGATTTCTTCGTTCATAGTCGCGGAACGCGCTGTGTTTTAACCAGTTAACTGTGGCGATCTCTTTGCAAAGCGGCCACCAACGTGCGTCGCGATAATCAAGCGATGACGAATCCAACTCAAATTATTTATAATTTTCATTTGTTTGTTTCATTTCGTCTTGACCTCTAAACATTTTAAACATATTAAAATTGACGAATATAATTTAGTTTTCGCCAGAATTACAATTTAAATATCAAATTCTAACCAAATTTTACGTATGACG
>CM052148.1:9645323-9667053 GCA_028455555.1 Augochlorella aurata | reverse complement strand
AATTTTCATTGGTTTGTTTCATTTCGTCTTGACCTCTAAACATTTTAAACATATTAAAATTGACGAATATAATTTAGTTTTCGCCAGAATTACAATTTAAATATCAAATTCTAACCAAATTTTACGTATGACGAATATAATCGTTATGACACAAAATTCTTCCACGTCTTTATGACGAATATAGTCGTCAAACACACTTAACTGGTTAAAACACCGGCCATCCGATCCCGGAAAGGTCGAAATTTTCGCCGTTCTTTGTTATCGGACTGAAAGCTACTCAAAGTAGAAATTGCGTTAATTACAAATTATTATACTTGTATTTTCTTAATAATTTCAGTGAGTTGAAGATAATGCAACGACATTTTTGCGGCCGCCTGATTAAGAAAAAGTAAAAATTTTGACCGATCTTCATTACTACAATAGATGGTGATTTTTACGCAAAATAAATGTTGCGTTAATTACCAAATACTTGTATTTGCTTTCTTAATAACTTTAAGAAGTTGAAATTGGCAACAGTATCTTCATATTTATATTCTTCTACTCGATATTATCATAAATCTGATAAATTTTAACATAATTTTGAGAATATGCTGCAACTTTTTTGTACTTTATTTCATCAGCACATTGGAATTTGTATACGTTTTCAATTAATTGTTCCTTGGTTTGTTCAAATTTGAGACATTGATCGGTCGAATATCGAATATCCGGCAGATGATTAACTAGACACACGCATCTAATTTACCCCAAATGTTGTAATTCAGTGTTCTGTTTCAATTCCGTAAGTATCGTATCACCGAAACAGTGATGCAACGGTTTAAACAATAGTGTAAGCCAAGATCAAAGAAGATTGTGTTAAATCAGAAAATTTGGCACGTGAAACAGTCAGATTGGAGAACGTTTGAAAATAAATGAGAAAGATTTAAAACATAAAATTATGAGTAAAAATGATATTGTTTCGTCTATTCTGAATAATAAAGATTGTCTTAATTTATACTACATTATAATAGGAAACAGCATAAAAATAATTATACAGAGCTGAAATATTTTAAGAAACGAGATACTTGATGATAAATGATTACAAAGATATTTTTATATTTTTGTGTCGCGTCGAAATGTTTATATTAATGTTACATTTGCATGTTGTATTTCCGTCGGCTTTAAACCGCTCTCGACTGATCATCTGATAAATCATTTATTCAGACCGATTTACGTCTCTACTTGCGGATAAGTGACGTTTCATTTGCGGTATCTTAGATATACATAACCTTAAATATGCAGTGCTTCAATTTTTATAAGACGATGCCAATTTTACGCTTTTACCGTGTTTAGCATGGGCTAAAGCTATCGTTCTGTTCAGCGACGTAATTCACAATACAATAACAAATTCGTCCATCAGATACACTTGGGTTACGCATTCGGCAGCTTTGCTCTAATTTACATTTTTTTAAATCGATTAATTTAATTAACTTCAAATTACACTTTCCCCATTGTGGGAAACAAGAAGTATTATTGTTTATTAACGTGTGCACTGTTTACTTATCGAATTTATCGATAAGTTCATATAGAGTAACTTTGCAATACTTGTATCTTTATCATTTTGACATTACGAACTACGTCTTAAGACATAAGTCAAAATTTTCGAACATGCGACTCGCGTCACTGTGATTTTAGCCCACTCAACTGATGAAGAATTGTGTACACTCTAAGCCACGCATCTCGCGCGATCAAGTTGCGGATGATTAGACATTGGATATCTCATATCGTAAGACATCTTCTCAGCTTCCGGACCGAACAACCTCTGCGAAACAGTTGCAAACGCCGCAAGGAGCAGAGTTTCTTCATTGACAAATTGTCAGACGCATAAATTCGCGGACCCGAAACAGAATTCCGGTAGGATTTTTAGTAGGGTGATTCGTAATTTTCTCCTATTTCGGTCGTCGGTGGGCCATGGACAGTGACGAATAATGGATATTCTGTCGTTGATAGAGAAGGCAGGGAGAGCAGCGCGCATGGGGATCTTCCCGATAAATTCCAGCTATATTTTTGACGGCGAAGCCATCGCGCTGCCGCGTTCTCATAACTGGCACAAATTGTGCAAAAATACTGCCGCGTATAAATTGCGGGCGAAATCGGTGTGCGCCGACAGTCTCGGAACTCCCGGATCTAATTCGAGCGAAAGCATTCTCTACTTCTGACCGATATCCTCCTTCGTGCTCGTAGCCCTCGCCGATGCGACGGCAAAAGTGTCTCCGTATTTACTTTTAAAGATGTCCGCCGGGTTCTGTTCCGGTCTTCCGTTTAATAGATGCTTTCGGATGTCTCGTTTTGGTCCCTGACTGCGAATGCCCTCCACCATTCCCAAAATCGATGCTTCCTGCCGTGGCTCTTTAATTCTATCGACGCGATCGACGAATTACGATGTCGCTCTTGCAAGAAATTTCATATCGTCGTTTAAATAAGCCGCTGTTTTTAGTTGGTTTCCTAATTCGAAGCGGGCAGTTATTACAACTATCTTTGTTACAGAAATAATAAACGAAACCAAGGGACGTGTCAAAACGGCTACCATGGTTGTAGAGCGTTTCTACACTTTTTTCAAGATATATAATTAATTACAATATTTCTAATAATAAATTGTTTATGTATGACAAATAATAGTGTGATTATTGTACATATCGATAAAATACTAGAATGGTAATTGTTAGTAGACTGCGGATTTTGTGGATATATGAGAAAAATGAATAGATCAATCGCAAAACAGTGAAAATATTTGAGCAGTTTGAAAATACTGATTCTTGTCAATTCATTAAAATCATTAAAAAATAAATGTGTACGGACCTCTTGTATCTGGCAATTAATGCATACAATTTTTGTTTTTCACAAAAAAATCGCAGTCTAGTAATTAGAAATGTAATTAAGCCATTATATTTCTTATTGTATACTTTGCAATACACAAGAATCACTTGAGATTTCTCTTTTCTCTTTAAGAATGTTAGAAGATTGGATCTATCGATCTATATTATCTATATTATCTCTATATTATCTACATTATCAATTTTCTTCAATTCTCTTCACTTTTCTATTATTTCAAATTGCAGTTACTTATTGCTGCTACAAATGCATAAAATTCGCGACATTGTAATAATACTCCGACTAGTATAATCTAGTATGACTAGTATGACCTTAGCAAGATAAAATAACGGCTATCTTTTTAGAAATTGATATTTTCAAAGTCAGTTACGTCAACCGAGCCCCTAATATTTCTGAGCTCCTATTGAACAAAATTCGCTACAACAAAATATTGTTTCGTATTTCAAGAATTATGCTTTATAAAAATTAATCGCGATAATCTTATGTTTGTGCGGAGCACACCGAAACCTGTCAGAGATTCTATCAAGAGGAGCAGTTGTCGTTGCTCCGTGTGTACAAACATCGAACGACCGAAATCAATGGTCTTTGTTATTGATTGCAGGTGCTCGTGGTGTTTGTGTGTATTTTACCTAGTTAGGATGATTTGTCAAAAGGAATTCGCAATGACAACGTTCAAAGAGAGCCAACCGATCTGCATAATAAATCTCGATCGTTAGTCAAAGTCGTCATGAAGAGATTGAATCTTTTATTCAGCTGATCGCAGTCATGGTCGATTCGCTATCATCGAATTCATTCTTAAATCATGCTGTAACGAACATCCTAGACCGTACAGTTTCGTCTTTGCGATTACGTTAAATTTTTTAATGCGAGCGGCGCTACTCGCTGCCGCATTCTGTGTGCCTACACGTTTAACTTACACGAATCTCGAGAGAAAGAACATTAATTTGCAAGGGTAGTTAAGGATCTTTCGAAAACTATGAGTAGATTTCGGATCTGTAAGCAAAATGGAAATCCTGATCCTCGATTGCAACGAAGGTCATTTGGCCGCAAACATTTCTGTTATCATAGCGTAATTAAATCTACTAACATTTTTATATTTTCATAACAGTGGCTTTTAACAATATTTATCTTATCTATTTCATTTCTTTTATTTCTTTTTTATTTAGAGATTTAGCGTCGCATCAACTACATTTATTTCATTAATCGCGAAAACTGTCTAATATTTAAATTTGTTCTTTTCTTTGCCCTTCAAGTTAATCGTACCGCAATCGAACGTTTCATCCGTAAATCAAATTCGCCTACTCTTAAAGTGAAGATCCTTTTGAACGAGAAACCGTAAATTGCTACAGCAATGATTTTTTTATCGCAGTTATTGGCATTCAAACAAGCGCGTGATTGCGCGTTTTGATAGCTTGGAAAATGCTTTTTACGAAATTGACTTCGTCAATGGAATTGAATTAGTGTGTACCGAGACATCCGCAGAGATCGGCAGTATGGTCTCTCGTTGGCAGTCTTGGACGCTCGCTTCCCCAACCGCTATCTAATTACCTCCCAGCTGAAACGCGTACGGCATGAAATACCGTCGCGAAACCAGCCTCGCAACAGCGATCCAATATTGACAATGCCATGATCGCAGTGAACATGAAGCTCCTAATACTTTCATGGTCATCGTACAAAAAACTGCACGCAAAACCGAGTCGATAATATATCGTATTATATCAGCTGTAACAACATGTTCTTTAGTCTTCATTATTCTAAATAGATTCAGTTTGTTTATTCTCTTACTATTACGAATGATTTAGGTTCAGTGTACCATAAAGGACATGATGTTGCTATCTAATGTTAGTATGTATCAATTAAAGGAATATTTCGCAGAAATATACTACATTGATATTGTCATGACATTGTATGATATCGACATGTGTGGTATTTTGTATTATCCACCATGCAACCCTTAACATATTAAAAATGTCGGATGAGGTTACTTGACGAGGCATACAAAAATTCAAACAGACTCATTGAACATAGATATTACTGAGAATATAAGCATATTTAATTTAGAAAGAAGATGGAATTATTTAAAACAAAACACAGAGAATATGAGAAAAGCGAGAGAAAAGTATTATAAACTTCTTAAACATTTCGAGGCTAATGTCGAGATAAAAAATACGATCTAGCCTTATGCGTGTCGAATACTTTCCAAACGACATATAAACAAATTTATATGTTATGTATTTTTACTTTGGAATCGTTAATAATACACTATTATTTATATACCTTTTTCTTCATTGTAGGTACATTGCATACATTTACATTACTAATTACATATATTTTCAACTGAACGACACCAAAACTCCGCTTCGTACGCCAAGGGTTAGACTAGTGTTCCCAGTGTCACCAGAGGAGCAATTTTGAATATCTTAGATGGTATTTATAAAATAAATTGTCAAGAATAAATGATTATTCTTCCTAACAGTTAAGTGTGTTGACGACATGGAAATGCGGCAGAATTTGGTGTCATGACGATTATATCCGTCATACGTAAAATTTTGTTACAATTTGATATTTAAATTGTAATTCTGGCGAAAACTAAATTATATTCGTCAATTTTAATATGTTTAAAATGTTTAGAGGTCAAGACGAAATGAAACAAACAAATGAAAATTATAAATAATTTGAGTTGGATTCGTCATCGCTTGATTATCGCGACGCACACTGGTGGGCGCTTTGCAAAGAGATCGCCACAGTTGACTGGTTAAAATCCCAAAAAGATCGGGCAACACTGGATTAGACAAGAAACGTGTAAACTTTCAATCTCAACAAGTCAGCGAAATACCACAATCTATCGAAATCAAGCAAGGTAAAACGTAGTCTCCAGTGTACGTATTTCGCCGCTGCAGACCGAACAGCGACGCACATATCTGGCGTTCAGCGTCCAAATTGGGCTTTCAGGCAATCCGAAAAATCGACGGCCCTAAGTGAGCTAACAAAGAGCACGGTCCGCCCTGGGGTTCGGGGCGTGTGCCAAGAGATATCGGAAAGGAGGCACGACTACACTCGCGCGTAGAGCAGCCGACGCTTGTAATTCTGCGACATGAAGACTCGGTTAATTCGCCTCGAGTCTCGCAAGCTGTACCGGCGAGCGAATTCCGGCCGATTGCAACCACTTAAATCAGAGACCTGGACTGGCAGCCAAATGCGAGATCGAACGTACAATTCAGGCGGTAGCGAACTGGCAGCGCTGGCCGAGGATAGAGAAGAGACGGGGACAGAGACGGAGTCGCGAAATGAGGAGCAAGGACGCTCGAGAAGGACGAGGACGCAGAGGTAGCACGAGAAAAAGACCTGAGGAGAAAGAGAGTAATAGAAAGACCGGCGGAAGTGGATATAAGAGGGAAACAGTGAGCCAATTCGTTAATCCCGATTTCCGATCGCGCACGTCGATTCTTGCGTATTTACGTTAACAGCTCCAATCAGTTCTCTTCCCATTTCCTTGCTCTCAGATACCGGGAACAGGCCCGGCCTTCTCTCGGCTCCGTTTGCCCCGGCTCGCTTCCTCCTTTAATCGGCCGATTCGCATTCCACTGAGCTACTTCTTCTCGTTCTCTTACCTAGCCTTTTCTTTCCCGCCAACAATGCATGTCTCCACCGTTCTGAAGCCACATTACGCTGTAGCGAATCGTCCGCACTAGCGTTCGTGCTTCTGTCGACTCCGCCACATTTTATGGGTCTCCAAATTTACGCGCTTTCTAGAAACTTGACGTTTTGTGGGTCAAAACATTCGATCTCTTCCATCTAGCTTTAATCGTTACCACCTTGGAAACCCTTGTGCCAAACGTCCGAAAATTCCCGGTGTTGACGACGTGGGTTTCGCAGGGTCAGGTGCGAGGTGTGAGATGAGACGACCAATTGCGGTGCCTTTGGTTCGTTTTCGGGCATAATTAACTTTGCGTTTATCAAATAGGACATGTTAAACTTATCTATTCGGAAACAGACGAAATAAAAGGACAAACAAATTATTCTTCTACCCTTTATAGTGGAACCTCGATCGGAGTAGCGAGAATGTTCAGATAATAATGCGGTTACTTAATTACAGGGCCAGGTGCCATCTTTATCAATTTGTACAGGAAATCGTTTTGCATATTGATTGCGTTAGATTCAGCTGATTGCATGTGAAACGTAATTGGACATCGAAGTCGGATTAGGTAATGTTTAGGAAGAGTCGGTAAATTACCGACTCTTCGTGCATTACTAGACTTCGAAGTCGGGTACCTAAAATTTTCGGCTATCCGCTCACCACTGGTTTTAAGAGATCCTCTTGCAGAAGTGTTCTGGCAAAGGGTAAACCTTCTGGATGACCACTTCTGGCTTTTGATCCAGTTCTGTGGTCAGCAATTTGGTCTTTCCAAATATATGTTCCCCTTTTCTTTATAATTCTTGTTTAGTATCTTGGGTATTTAGAGTTGCGATATTGATTTCGATTTGAATTTTCTTTTCTTTTCAATAGTAATCGAAATTTACTCCATTTCCTCTTAAAAACAAATTTAAGTATTCTTTTCAATTTTAATCTAAATTAGACAGATTTAAGGTAGTTTTAGGAGACATTTACGGCAGATGTAGGTCAGTTTTAAGCAGATTTAGTACAGATTTGGGACAGATTTCATACAGATTTGGGACAGATTTAGGATTGTTTTGGGACCGATTTAGGATAGATTTAGGTTAGACTTGGGGAAGATTTAGGTCAGACTAAGGGAAGATTTAGGATCGATTTATAACAGTTTCGGGGTAGTTTTAGCGCAATTTTAGGACTGATTTAGAACATATTTTGCACTGTTTTACTACAGATTCAGGGCATGTTTATAGCAGTTGTAGGGCAGATTTAGGACAGTTTTGGAGTAGTTTTAGGACAGTTTTAGGGAAGTTTTCAGGCAGACTTCGGAAAGTTTTCAGACAGATTTAAAGCGGCTTTAGGACATATTTGAGCCATTTTTAGGACATTTTTAGAGTAGTTTTGGAGTAGTCTTAGATTAATTCTAGTTGTAATTATAGTCATATGACTATAACTACAGCCAGGACTATGAGTGTAACTGTAACTATAATTATGGCAATAAAATAACCTAAATCTATCCTAAAACTGTCTTAAACCTGTGCTAAAATTGTCATAGATTAGTTCTAAACCTGTCCTAAATTTATCCTAAAACTCCTATTATCTGAACCAGTACCGAAATAAGAAACTAAATAGCAACTTGCTGAACGCTGAAGTGCTCCTAGACCATCCTTAACCCGATACATTCATTTATCTCAGCAACCACGAAAAAACAATTTCAGATAACATTTTTCAAAACGCGTATCGCGGTTGCCACTTATTGCGTAACCGAACGGTTAAAATACGCTCGGTTTTAAGGTCAGCGACGTTGCTCATCACAGAGTCCGGAGGGAAGATCGGGAATCTTCTCGGTAGAGAATCGTTGCGTTCCGTCGGACTCGAAAAAGCGATCCTCCCGGCAGATAAAGAAACAGATATATCGTGATCTCGCGGTAGCTGAAAAATTTCGTGGTCTGTGTTCTCCTGGACCCCGCCGTTGCGGTAATAGATTCTTTTATCGACTCGGCCCCAGAGTCTAGACCTCGCTCCGGTCTCTTTATCGCGGCTGAATTATCGGCAAATAGAAAAGAGTCGGCCAGATATCTCGAAGGAAAGTTCAAAAGTTTATCATGACATAGGTGCGGATAATTGATCGAAGCTCCCTGCGCTTTCCCTCCTCTCGGCTGTTTTCAAACTTTGCTGGCTGATGGAAGTTCCTGGACACGTAGATCGGTTCAGTGCCAACCCCGTCACCTTGCAGTTTCATGCGTTTTTTCCAACCTCAATTAATCGATGGTTGACGAGCAGTGAAGTGGATCTGACACGCGTCTTTTGATTAAACGAGGTATTCTTCAAAGGATCGCATTCGTATCTGCGGACTCTAATAACAGCTATACTCGGTATCGAATTCCTTTTCTATATTTTTGAACTCGCTTCTTCGATCTTCCTTCACTTCTTAGATCTCTTATTAGGATTAATGTAATAGATAATAATGTAAATCGTCCGCTGAGAAGTTGGAATTTGTGTGAGACGTTTACAACTTTGGATCAATGTGGATCCAATATTCTGCTATCCATAGAGTTCAACATTGTGAAGAGTTTCCATGGCTTTTTAATGTCCATGGATCGACTTTGTATCTTATTTTGTGTTAAACTGAAATTGTGTTACTTTTTTTTAATTATCGGAACTTAATTAGGTTGAAATCATGTTACGAAAGACTAAATCCGCAAACATCACAAGTGGGACCTCTTAACGCTTTAACCAGCAGCTCAATGACGTCCAAATTTCCATAAAACCAAACTATAGTAGAACATCAACGATCCGAAGAACTGATTATCGAAATACACAATAAATTACATATGAAAAGGAAAATACTTGTGCTGATGTAAGAAGAGGAATTCGATTAAAATAGCTTGCAATAAATCGTGCAAATCTCTGTCGCAAACAATGTTTTTTGTAAAAAAACGTCCACCTTTTATATTAATCAGAAGTCTGGAAGCATAAAAACAACCGCGCGGCTTTCTTAAATTTCGCAGCCCTGTGTCCGAGATTCGGAAAGCGAAACACGCATCTGTGGATTCCAAAACGAAACAGACGAAATAAATATATATTGTAATATGCATACAATCGAAGTCCAATTCGTCGTATCTTTACGATCGCTGCTGCACGCCAACAAGAAGATCCGAAGATTTAACCATGAGTCATCTGGTGGGAATGCGTTAATGCGAAAAGACGATTAATCCGATGTTCGACGGTGATCGCGGATTGCGCATCCGCGGGCCTTTAAACGGACCGTCTTCGCACTTTCGTCGCAGAAACGACTTTCGAGTTCCGTTATCGCGTCGCCCACGCGGAAGATTGTGGATGTCCGCGGCAGGACAGTCGGGACAAGTGTATACTCCATAAATTACGCGTTATACAGTCCATTCGGGAGCGAGATAACCACCCTCAGGCTCCAGCGGCTCCAGATCGGACTCCCCATCTTCGTTCCGTTCCTTTCGCCGGCGTACGACCGGCTGTTTCTGCAGACTTTATACGGTTTTTGACGAAAGTGCTAGGGTTTATCGACGGTCGCGGGGGCACCGACTGCTCCCGCCAGAATCAACGAGCCACTTCGATAGAACCCGTTTCTCGATTGTCCCCCTGTCTCTTCTCTCGCAGCCCCCGCCACTGGATCAGTTTCCTGCTACGAATAGTACACCGATACGCGAGCGAATCGTCCCTCGTGAAATTACGGTGTTCCCGTATACTGGGTGTTAGTCGCCTGGCGTCCTGTCCAGCTCTCTTCAAGGAAATCTCGTATCGTTGCTGCGATTATTATCATTTAGCTTTATTAACACTTCACCGACCGGTCATTCGGCCGTAAACATTTTTATATTTCGATAGCATTAGCATTAAACAATATTTAAAATATTTAAAAGATTATATAGCAATACCTTAATAGTAGATAGCAAAATTATTGGTTGCCATGAGAGCCAATACACGGGCTACCGGTCGCTAAAGTATTAAGTTGAATGACACCCCAATTGGCAAGAAGGATGCTGCAATTTCAGCTTCTTTCACCAATTATCATTAGATCCTCCAATATTTTTCTTATAAAATACAATACAAATTGTAACTGTGTCACTTTTATGATTCTTCAAGGGGCAACAGGATGTTTAACATTCAGCAATGCTATTAGGCTTTTACCCTTTTGGGGGGAATGCATTAATAAAAGTGTGAACATTTCGAACTCTGAACATTATCCATAGAAGTTGTACTTTTGTTTCTACTTTTCTGCGTTCTACTACTCACAAAAGATACTCTGATTCCTCGATATTTCTGTATTCTTTTCAGTAGTAGGGGAGATCGATGCCGGTTGTAACGCGTTAAATATCTCAAAATATGTGATAGATATTATTTCAGATGTATAATGTAAAATGACATTCGGAACACGCTCATCTATCGTACTTAGGTAAATACAAAATATACATCCGCATAAGGAAGACAATAACTTTTCGGTGCCTAAAAGCTAACTTACGAGGTTGGTTGTAACATTTGACCCGCTCCCATATTTCATTAATAGTTTGGATATTCCTTAATGCACGACAAAAGCACTGTAACCAAATAATCTCAGATAAATGGACAAGTGGTTCGTACAATAATTATCATTGCAAATGCAATAGCTTACGAGTAATCGTGTTCTAAAATCAAAGTGTTACAATCGTCACCAGTCTCCCCTATAAATATACGTTTCTGATATTACAATGATTAAATTGAGCGTAAAACGAAATTGTATCAAATATCACGAAAATGAATCGGTCTCATATTTCAGAAATTTTTAGCACGACGAGTGCATAAAATTCCGCTCTTTAGGTACGAAAAAGCGGATAAAAGATGAAAGAGTATGGGAAACAAATCAGAGTTAAAAGAGGGATTTCGGAGACACGCGCGCTGCTGCTGCGGTGATTTAATTAAAAGTCCATAACCAAATGATATGAACTTTAGAATATATTTTGTGCAGCTCTTTAGAATTCGATGCAATTGATGACTAACAAATTTTCCAATTATTATACCTTCACTTCAACTACGATTTCACAGAAGCAGTTAGAGCACCTGGAACAATCAAAGCGATCGCAGAATTCGACTAAACCAACAGACGCAATAAATCGATGATCAACTAATATTCCTATTAATAATTCGAGAAATAATTTGAAATATTTCTTTGTTGCACAATTCAAAATATAATGGAACATCGTGGCGAATCACCTTGTACAGAAAAATCTGTAGAAAAAGTGGATCTGCTTCCTTATCGATGCAAATCCTTCACCGTACGAGGAACGCAATGCAACGCTTATCACTTTACGCGATCGTTTCATATGTCTACCATTTCTCTAAGAACCGTTTGATAAAAATACCAGGATTCCAGTTCGCACTGTTTCTCTGTCAGCTCCTCCCACGGTCTTTGATTGGCTCCTTCCAACGAGTCGGAGTCCGCTAAACTTCCAGCGATACATTTATGTGGCGTAGGACTCGTTTCGACGGATTCCGGCGTGGACGTGGAACGGCGGAGGTCGATTTAAAAATCGGAACGACGGCGCCAAAAATGTTCTCATCTTCGGAGCGTACGGTCGATAAGGGCGGAGAAATGATAGAGCTGTAAAATTCTACCGTATAGTCAGCGACTGAACGACTCGAATAGCTCGGATCGTCGTCGTGAACCCTACGAGGTCTATCACCGTACAAAAGGTAAAAGGAATCGGTGATGCGAATCGATCGTAAAATCGCGTCCTCGCTGGTACTCGCGACAACGCCTCGTCAATAAATACTTCAGCTTTCCCGATGGCGACCGGCTGCTCGATGTATTCCGCGAAACGATCGGTCAACTTTGCAGCGTAAAGCTCGCAGTGAAAGTAACGAGTTTTAGGACGGATTTATTCTTTGGGATTTCAGCGCGCACGGTGCACAGCTATACAACAAGAAGAATAAGTGCATCGATGTGCAAGCCTTGCCGATTTCGTCGGTTTATATTAGGTGGTTATGCTACATTTTTCTGTAACTTCTGATTAACACGTTGAATGCCACGCCATTTTTACAGGGATAATGTTGAAATATTGTCTGCATAAGTTACAGTGTATAACAATGTTTGACATGTTAATTGCGACGGGGTCACCGGTGACATCAACGATGATAATAATAAAAAATTATAAGTATTCTCATTTGTTTAAATTATATATTTTAAAATTAAATAAATTATATATTATATATTTCTATCAATCTGGGCGCGTCGGTCACCGATGGCCCCCATGGCGTCACTGCCAGGTTGAGTGGCGGTCACCGGTGACCCCAGTGGCATTCAACGTGTTAAGAAATACTCGGGTGGAAAGGGAGTATGCTACCTTGTCGTCTTAACATATCGCTTGTCAGCCGTATGTGGGCGTCAAAATCGTTTACTCAGGTTTAAAAATTACTTTTTACGCGGATCTATGATACATTTCTAATTTTATTGTGAAAGATTAAAAATGTGATAATATAGACAGAGTAATCAGTGGACTGTGGATTTTTATGAAAAATAAAAACTGTCCAAGTTAATTCGAAGAAAAATATATATATTAGATGGAAACGCATCTCTCCACTTTGAATAATTGTAACTAATTGAAAATAATATAAAGGTATACCGAAATTCTTCTAGTTAGTTTACGACTTTGGTATTTGACCTATTCACTGTTTTTTAATGCATAAAATCCACAGTTCACATTTTTTAATTTCGTGAAATCTTTAAGATTTTTGATGCACAATTATCTACAAGTGTATGAGAGAAATTAACCAATTTATGTATCATAATGCTTCCAAGGCACTATGTTCGATTGTGCAGAAAATCATTTTCTGTGTTCACATATTTCTTATGTATCATGTTTTCATCGAATGGCAAATTGTTGATGAAAGAAAGTTCGGTTCATTATAAACCGAACCGACAAATGCGTTTATATTTTACAGTGTAGAAACGGATTCTATTATTTTAACAGAAATGGAGTTTGAATGTTTGAGATGTTAATTTAAGATGTAACATCGATATATATTTTTTTGATGAATGTTCTCTAAATACGTTTCACTGAGCGTAAAACAAATGATGAAACTTACATATTTACTCCGTTTATATTTATCTCTGTGTACTTACGTTCGCTGATGATATTTTATAATCGCATCTTCTTTCGCTTCACTATAAACATGTATACATATATGCACACGTATATCCATAAACACCGTGTACATGCAGCATTATACGATCCATTTTTGACCATGTTACGCGGACGCTGTCGTAATTCTTGCACTATGTTATACGAATCTGTATGTTATATGGGGTTTATTGTATACCAAATGCCAGGTGTAAAGCAACATAAACTTTTTATTAGATAGGAAGTACCAATAAAGTCTATTGTCTTGAAAATTTAAAAATTACACAAATATTAACAAAATCATCATGAACATTCCAATGTTTTCCTCATTGTCTCTAACAATTTGAAATTATCTATATCTTCAATATTGCCGCGCATCACGTTTGTTTAAAATTAATATTATTTGTCTTAGATACTCTTATTTTTCAACTATAATCTCCAAAAATTTCAAAAATCTCCAAGAATCTTCCGGGTTTATTCGAACATCGCCAAGACATTGTCAGATTTGACAAAAATTTGTAACAGCACCGCAAAAGGCGTCGCGTGGAATGGCCATATAATAAGGAGGAACATTTTGGCGTGTACAGTTCTCAGTGAAATAGACATTGCAGACTATCGGACAAACTTAATGGCTCTCTTTGCCATGCAATTTCAAAAAAGTAATTTTTATTCGCCGCGGTATCGTGCCCTCTTTACTTAAAAGCTGCTTCGCCCCGCATGGAGGACGAAGACGAAGGAAAATTGTTATCGCTTCGCGACGCTACTTTCATATTAGGGTAGAAGCTTTTCCGAAAATTTTTGGGAGGAAGTACCGGAGCGTCGTAGCCGATTCAATTTGCCTAATGAACAAGCCAGGAGGAACATGTCCCTGTCTACGAAGAACAGTATTATAAAACCTATCTCTTGTGACTCAGTCCCCTGGATCGATTTTGTACACGGTACGAAATGAGCCTGACAATGCAATCGCCCGTGTAGATTTCAGTCGGTCGCGTCACTCGCGAACCTAAGACAATAAAGAAGCTGGAATCGAAATATCGATAGCGGCGAGACAGTCGGTGAACAGAGAAGATGTACTTGGGTCCGAGAGTCGTAAATTTCGACGGAATTGAAATCATACTGTTGCAGTGGGAACGGATCGGTGTGGCGTTCATTGAAAAATTGAACAGAATTTATTTGCCCCGCCGAGAAAATAATTGCCAAACTAAACTTCTCTTCATTTTCATCTGAATTTTAACGGCACGAGTGATTTTCATTACACTGCCGTCCTAATGCATTTATGATAAGAACGAGTAAATGGAATTTATAACTCTTAAATATTATTTTTAACGCATTCAAATTATTGTCGAATCTCGAATCTTCTCGAACAATACTTCTCTCCGACATAAATTAGTGCAGTTGTCATCGGTTTATTCATTGATAAGCATAAATATTATTTTCTTATGTTTACATTTCACTTTCGTTTTATTACCTTCACATGGGTAGAATTGTTATAACAAATAGCATCACTTAAGTTGGATACAATTGATTTTATGAAAATTCGTGCAGGATAAGAGTTTTAGAAGCTTCATCGACAAACAATTCGATTCCAAAATTCTTTAACAAATAAGAAAGAAAATAAATGTAGGATACGAGAGAATAGAAATGATTTTTGGCTCACATTTCTATGTAAAATTGTCGGAAGTGTATTTGGTTAACAATAATACGAACGAAATAGGAACGCAAGTTGAAAGTAGATACCCAGAACTCGGTTAATATTATCCTGGAATAGGGATTAAACGAGGCACGTGGTAATAAGTAAATGCTCTTTTTGTTCGCAGAATTCCATAAGACACAACCTGTCGTTGCACAGCCGATTCATGCGTGTTCAGAACGAAGGTACCGGCAAGAGTTCTTGGTGGATGATCAACCGGGACGCGAAGCCCGGCAAGTCCTCGCGACGAAGGTAAACCACCCAACCTGTTGCCCCTCTTACGTGCAAATTAGTTGACTGTGCGCGAAGTGTTTCACGTGGTTCGCCGTGTTTCGCAGGGCTATAACAATGGAGTCTAATAAATTGGAGAAGCGACCAGGTCGCACGAGAAAGAAGATCGAGGCGCTGAGGAATGGCGGACTGCAAGCCGACGTGACGCCGAGCCCGAGTAACAGCGTGAACGAGGGCCTTGATCATTTCCCCGACAGCCCTCTTCAACACGGAAGCGGCTTCCAGCTATCCCCCGATTTCCGGTAGCTTGAATTCGAAGCGAATTAAAAATAAACAAAACGAGGAGAACTATTCGAAGCATATACATTATTATTCGGACGCGTTTAACACTTTATCGTATACATTATTATTTTCGTTCTTAACGCTTTATCCACCGGAGACCTATTAACCCTTTGCACTCGAGTGGCGACTCTGAGGCGCCACTAAAAATTGATATAACATTTTTGAAAATATTTGTAATAATATCAGATTCGTTTACGCTAATCTTGATTGAAAGATTGTTAATATTGTAAATACTGTACTTGCGAATAGGCTCAATTTCATATGCATAAATCGCAATAAATTATATCGAATAGAAATCATAAAACATATTTTGGATTTCGAATTAAAGTAGCTTCGAGTGCAAAGGGTTAATGAAATTTTCAATCACTGTGCTACACTAAGAGGAATCTCAAACTTCTTGATGGGTTGGAATTATACTGAGACATTTTCGAATATTTTCACGTATATCTTAAAATGTAATCCATACATGACAAAATCTTTAAAAAAAAAACAAGTGAAATAGATTACAATATTACTATAAATTAACTTAACCCTAAATTATCTTAACGATAAATTTGATCGGTGAACAATATACGTACTGGCGAATAATAACGCTCCTTGTTTCTGTAATTATTATATTATTTCGGAATTATTGGATTATATTACTGAGAGTGACTTGTTGGTATACTACTGAAATTGCTGTTCCTAACAGCTCATTACAAAGTGTTTAACTGTAAATTGTAAACTCCGAAGAATTATAAAATCATTGCCGGTAGATACTGCGTTAATTGCTACGTGCTTCCATTGTATGTGTAGTTTTAACTGTGAATCGTGTATGATAGGACAGTTAGCTTGTTAATTTTATCTCGATTTTAAGGAAGTGCGATAATTATTTGCGCTGTGATACGTTTTACAACGACTTAATACATTTTTCTCGGTTTAAGGAGACGGTAGGACTGATAATAGAGACATCCGAATCATTTGTTGTACTTATGCTTAACTAACAGCGAAATTTCTTTCCATTCAAGTCCTCGAGCGCCAAGCAACGCCTCCTCCTGCGGTCGTTTGAGTCCAATACCCGTGCTCCCTGGGGAACCGGATTGGACACCAACATACACTACCTCTTATAGCCCAGAACAATTAGGTATGTATAAATATTTTCTACTTGGATTTTTCACGATGACGATTATTTCTCCACCGTTACACCGTCAACGGAGAAGCACGTTCCAAGATTTATATAGTTAGAACATTAAAAAGAAGATAGAAATATGAAAGTGCATTTCAAAGATATTTATAAATTTGTTCATACCGAACTTTCGGTTATTTAGTCAAAATATGATTGCCAAATATTTTCACGACTGACGGAATATCGATCGTTGCCTTCCAAAGTGTTGAGTGCCGTGAATGCATAAAGTCAGCGAGAATGTTCGATTCTAAGATAGTGATTCTAAGAACAACGATCTGCATATGTCAAACGTTTAATCGATCTTCTCTTCTTTCCAATGAACGCGAACGCAGCCGGTAGCTTTGCGGAAACGATGAAACTGGAATCGTATCAAATGTATCAGACATCGCCACCGAGCCATCAGCAGCAGACCGGTCCTCCGCCATCTTATTACGAGACCCAGTATCAGAGAAGCAACAGCCTTTCCGCGGGATCGCCTTCCTTCGCTTTGCAACCGACACCTCAGCCTGCGAGTCAGCAAAGATGCACGACCCACGGTCTGCAACCGTGTGCCTGTCAAATGGTGAGCAAGAAAATATTCCGTCGATGCGGCCTACGAAAGTTGAGAATCTTGCAAATCATTTGCATCTTATACGACCTCTATACTCTTCGTATAAATTATATCATCGAAGTACTCTCTATATATTCTGCAAGTTTTACACACTCTATACCCGCCGTACACTATTATAGTAACAGCGTAGTTGTTAATAGCGTATCTTTGAAGTCACACGCTGACGTGTTATGTTTTTAGACGTAATTACATTTCTAGCCACAATGTGGCAAGACTATGCTGTTCTCCTATTTTTCCTACATAATCGAGGAAATTGTAGTCGTAATTGTACAAGATCAATTAAATTCTATAAAGAACTGTGAAGTTATTTGATATTGAATTATAGTTATTGAATTATATATAAATTTGTGTAAAGATTCGAACTAGGAGGAGTTAAAGATTTTACTCTTGTTGAAAACAAGAAATGTTGAGAAACATTGGAGACACGGTCTTAACAGTCGCGCAGGGATTACAAAAACAATTATATCGATACGAACGGACGTGTTATTTGAATTTCCGTTTGCTCTCTTCGAAACGATATTAGACTGCAAGTCCAGTGGCTGGAATGTCACCGTCGTATCAGCAGAGCGAACCGAGTCCCACGGCTCTGGGTAACAGTCAACAGCAGACTCTGCAGTACATAATGCAGACGCAACAGTGTCAACAGCAACAACAGCAGCAGCAACGGCAACAGTCGCAGACTGTCCCGACGGGAGCTAGCCCGCCGCAGACACCAACACCGTGTGGGCCCACACCGAGCACAATGATGGGACAGTTGATGGGAGCGTTAAATAACTCCACAATCCTCGACGATTTGAACATAAACATCGAGTCGTTGCATGGCGGATTCGACTGCAACGTCGAAGAAGTAAGTCTTTCTTGCGTCTATTCTCAGCGACTATTCAATTACGCAAACTAGAATTATCTCGAAAATCTAACGAATTAGTATCAATGAAAGACCTTCTATCCTCCCTACAATGTACCTGCAAGTTGTTGAAGCATTTCAATGCGACGTACGCATGTTACAAAAGTGACGATAAGATTGCATAAGACTTCTATCACCGCTAAGAAACAGGACCTGCTTCTTTCGCGCAATGACGCAAAACTTGCTGCATGTTGCACTCGTACAAAAAATAAAGGATGTTGGACTGGAAGTTGTACCACATCCTCTTCATATACCCTAGACCTGTCGCGACTATCGCTCGTACATTTCTGCGTCGCACTTTGTTGCAAAGAAACGCTTGACAACCGCTGTCGTGCTGCAGACAGTGTTTTACTCTCGAAGCTGTTGGCACCAGTTCGCACGGGCGACAGCCGACATTTTCATCAGATTATCGCAATGATTAGAACATTTTCGATTTTAATAATTACTTAGAAGAAAAAGAACATTTATATTTACTGCATGTCTACTATTCGAAAGCCGAAAGATATGCCCTTACCAACAAACTAATCGACGCGAGAGGCAAGGGGAATCGACTGGCTTCTCCACCTAATTCCTGCCACTTTTCAGATTCTGAGTCACTATTGACTAAGTCACGTGCTAGGCAGAAGACTTGATTAGGTGGAGTGACTGATCGATTCCCCTAATCTTTTATTTTTCGAGTAGTACGTGTTTACTTCGGTGCTTAAGTATTGGTGACAAGAGAATAGAATCTCCATTAGACTCGTCTCGTTGACTTGCACGAAGTCAAACTCGATTGGCAATCCTCTAAAAGGTTTATCGAACCCTTGTTGCAGGTGATCAAGCACGAGTTGTCGATGGACGGGACGTTGGACTTCAACTTTCCGCAGGGGGGCGTGATGGGCACGACCGGGATCCAGGTGAGCGATCGCAACGTCGGCCAAAACGGCTCGATGTCGCAGAGCAACATTGTCGGGGGTGCGACCGGCAACGGAAGCGCAGGTGTCTACGTGACCAGCAGCGCCGCGACCCCAGCCGTGCCACCGTCATGGGTCCATTAGCGATGGTACCTATTACCCTCGACGACCCCGTCACCTTTGTCGCCGGACGGTCGGACAGATATCCGAGGGCCGTCCGCGGCACAGCTCATCGGTGAGTCAAGCATTATCTGTTAGAAGAAATACGCCCGGTCGTTGACAAACGACAGAGTTCTAATCGATCTCACGCCGGTGGTCCGTTTCGTCGCTGAGGAACAGTCCTCGCGCTAGGGAATGAGTAATCGATTTGCAGAGATCGAGGCTCTGAGAGCTGGCTCACAAAGAAAGGCTGCAAACTTGAGAACTCGGATCGCGATCGAACCTTCTGGGATTATGAAGCACGATTCAGTGAAACGATCTTTTTGTTTCGACGAGCTTGCTCCGAATTGATACGATCGTGCGTCGAATTCTATTCATCCGGTAGTGCGTCGGAATTAGGCAAAAGTAGAGAAGGCTGTTAGTTCACGGCTACAGTACAATAGATTTGAGAAGAGCTCAGGGAATCGTCGAGTCAAAGGACACTAGCTCCGATGTGTCCAAGAAGCCGAGATTCACGGTGCGCGCAGGTGGTTGGACAAATTATTCGAGTCACGGTACGAGAAATATATTTATTGTCCCAGTGACGGACAATGTAGTCTGCGGTGTTGCTGAACGTATACTTGTAATTTGCAATCGTCGGTACTTCATAGGAAAGTAATAGGAATTTTGTGTAGCTAGCATTTCAATTAAAACTCGATTGTTTCAACGTAAACTGGTTAGTCCATGCGAGTGGCTCTGATAATTTGGATACAATCTGTAACTTCACCGGCGAGAGTTAAGCGAGAAATAATAAGAGACTGACTGCCATTAGGCGACATAAGTAGTAAGGCCCAGCGCTTACGCCTGTTTCATTTCTTGGCAATTATTCATTGGGAGAGGTTGCGATTGGTCTCGGATCAACTGAACCATGATCGCTAACGCAACTTCATTGTTCAATGTCGATTTGGATTTCGAGTTGTTCGAGGATTTCTGCTTGGCACAACATGTTTTACGGTCCCAGAACGTTCGATCAAAATTCGAATTTTCCCAGTTAGAAGTTTTCGTTGTTAGAAACTGCGAGTTGCCCGTTCACGTATTTGTTTATATATATTTCTATTCAGTTTGCTCTTTAAATATGTAACACCTGTTTTACCTCAACATTGTCGTACGACCTCCTCAACAGGAATACTGACGCATCCACCATCGGTAGTTATTGTAATTGTGTATATTATCCGTATGTACAAAGTCTTCTATTAAATAAAGCCATTTATTGTTAAAGAAGAGAAACAAAAGAATATATTTGTTCGCATGTTCCCGCGCGCCACCGAATCGTTGTCTTTATACTCGTGCAGGGTGTCTCAGAATCTCCGGTGCAATCGAGAAGACGTTGCAGCGAACGTTCTACCGATGTTCGTGCGCTTACAGACTTGATTACATTGAATTTCTAGTAGAGAACGTTTACTTTCTGCTAATGATTTGCAGTGAAACCGTGACTTTAGATCGGTAATCGAACACCGAAAAGTCAAACTCGTTTCGATCAATGTGCCAGTAATTACGAAACTGGACTGACCTGTCAAATGTTTCCGGTCTTCGACTATTTATTTATCTATAACGGCTACGTGTCGCTGGAAGGCAATTAATCCTTTCGCGATGTGATCTTTAATATTGCTTTCAGTTTCGGTTTCTTTCGAGTTTGCCTAATATCCACTTTCACGACTACTGGCACGCCTAAAGGGCAGAAAAACCTGAACTTCTCCAGCAAAGCGTTCCGGTTTGTTTCGTCGAATTAGCCATTTTTTTTCTTTTTTTTGAGGAAATTATCGGGTCTGACATACTGCGCCGTTCATTTCGAAACACCCTGTACATCGGAATACCGTAAGCGTGCGATAATGATTTCCTCTTAACCGTACCTGCTCAATACAATCTTCCGTTCTCTGCGTGTGCACAAGGTATTCACTCAGCTAACGACCAACAATCCCTCGTGAACGGTGAGTATACGAATGAAACCAAACCGGAGAATGTCTTGCTGTTTCTTTATAACCAACACAATGGCGTATGTAATTTTTTGTACGGTGTTTCTCGAGAACACGATTTTCAATCGCTTGATTTCTTTTATTACCCCTGGATGCAATTTTTGCGCTTCATACGA
>CM052148.1:9617924-9645223 GCA_028455555.1 Augochlorella aurata | reverse complement strand
TACTTGTGAATTTGTATGCCATCGATACAGAGCTAACTAATGTGACGATTTTCTGCAAGTGGACCTGTAAATCTTTTTTTTTTATCTGTAAATGTGCCTGCATTTTGCAGAAAGAATCATTCGCGGAAGAAACATTTATATTCTGATTTTTATCGCATCTACGAAGACAAGGATTTGTATAAGGATTTGTAAAAGTGATATTACTTCTTTAAACGCAATTTCTTTAAGCTTATTTTTCAATTGTTTTAGCGCACTGATGAAAAAATTGAAAAACATATTTTTCTGAAAGCTTCAAAGGATCATATCCCCTTAACGATTTCAGTACAAACAAATTCGTCAGCGCCTCTAAAAATTCGGATCACACTATTTTTTCGTGACCGTTCCTGAAAATTATTTACCGCGCCACTGCTGCGAGAACAAAGGGGACAAAGACGTAATTAATTTCTTGTCAAATCCTGTTTCGTAATGCATCTCTGTTGGGCCGCGAGAATTTGTAACTCCATTAAACTTGCTGCAATAGGTAACGAAAAACGGGCACGTACAATAGAATTTCTACTCAAAGTGTTCGAAACTTATTGTTCTTACGACAAGTAAAACTTATATTTAGAATAAGGAATAGATAAATTCACGTACGAACGTATTATTGAGAAAATAATAAACTCATTCGCCTCTATAACGCAGATAAAGCAATTTATTGGATGAATTTTGTTTATTCGTCGATAGAAATTTAAAAATTAGGCGATTTATAACTAATACTTTTAATGGCTCTGTACATAAAAACTGATGTCTTTCCTGTCATAACTAAATAATATACAGTGTTTGATGACATTTCTTTATGTATTTTCGCAATTTTAATACATTAAGTATTAACAAATGATTAATTTTTATCAATAAGACGAGTTTCATGTGTAACGTAAAAAAACGAAAAAATATACATATACATATGTAAATGACGATTTTTAATCTCCGTGTTGCAGACGTTTCAATTTAGCTGGAAAATATGTAAATACAGCTATAGTTACGTTGATTCTTGATTTCGCCATACAAGAGCGTAATTTCGTTCGCAAAACAGGACGCTATCCACAGTCGTTTCCAAACGAATACAATCCGAAAACAATAATATTACTTACGGAAAATGTGTATTTTTTCTTATGACGTACATAAATAATGTCAAAATCTGCAAATATCAATAATGGGAACCATATTGAAATGATAAAAACACTGGCTGATGATAACAAACAGCTAAATGATATTACGTCCATCAAAATATATCTAATATTCTATTCTATTAATAATAATAATAATAATAATAGTAGTATTAATATTCTGTTCTATTGTACTTGACTTCTACTTTCGATTCTACAAATTCTTCAAATGCCTTCAAACAAATGCTATGCTTTTCGAATATTCGACATACTTTCGTTTCCAAAGGAAAGGTTTGGCATCCCATAATGCGTAAGACGCGTCGCGTCGCAACGCATCAGTTGCATTCAAGCTACTTTTTCCTCGGGCCGCGAAATATGCTCGCGCAATTTTCGCAAACGAGCCAATTTAGCGCGCAAACTTTCTCTCTGAGCGACGGAATGTTTGAATAAATTTAAAGTCGCCAGTTTTTCGAAGGAATTCATTGAAGCAGGCAACAGTTACGAGTCCTGTTCGACTCGACGATATTAAATGCATACTGTATTAGGCGTTATTGAAAAGACGCATTTTCGGCGGCCGTTCCGAAGTTTTGTAATTTCGAGAACCACCGCATGCATTCCTAATGCAATACAATTTTCTCCGGTCGAGTGTTACAGCCGAATACGTAATGCTTATCTAATGCATACATTTGTTTCCATATCGTGACCGCAGACAATTCTTGGACGAAATTACTAGAAAATCAGTTATTATCTCAAGTTATTAATTATTAATTATCAGTTATTATATCGAGGTACCCGAACACGGTTAAATGGACACGCGTTCTTTCTTTTGATAATTTCAATCGAACGAATCTAATGTAACAGTTAGACTGCGACAAAATAAATTCTTATGAAAAATAAAAATTTGCTTCTTTGTTTAATTATTTTAATCGGTCGAAAGTAGTATATCGACATTACTGAATGTTTCTAATTTTTCTTGATAAAAAATACAGGTACTTCTATTTGTCGTGAATACATCAAATCGGCAGTCTAGTATTAATGTTATTAACACTGAACCTACCGACATTTCATTTATACCTAATCCTACCATGAGCCGTCAAATGACCGCTTCAAAAAAACATATGTATCTCAATATAAAAAGAGATTTGAGCCATTTGGATAGTAAACAAAATATTTTTCTGGTGCTACAATAAAAAACCGCTCCCCGTTTTTTAATTTAGAAAGTTTTGTTAACCTTTATGCATTTTCAGCACATTTTTTACGAATTACAGCATTTTGTATTGCACATTTTCCACATACGTATTTTTTACATTTTATACAAATTTTATTAGTCTTATTGACTTCCCTTGCCGGTTTTGGCTGCAATTATTAGTTTTATGACTATGTAAAGGGATTTCCTCCGGGCCTGTTCGGCACGTGGTGCGGCCGGTCGCGGATCGGCTGCAACCGTCTGCTGCTGGCCGCTGGGCCTCAGTTCGCGGAGCCTTTTGAAAATCCCGAATTTATGACTCGCGCAATTTGCTATTGAGGCCGTGGACGAAGACCTCTAAAGACTCTAAAGACTATGCTGTGTCTATTATACTAAAAAATACACGTTGGTATGTTTTCCTTAAAAGTTGCTTCGCCGTTGCTTGTGCAAACGGTCACATGACCGTTCGTGGTAGACTAGACATGCTATGAATTTTTTTCGGAAAGTAAACAATAAGGAAAGTTGTGAATATTGAAACATGGGTCGTATGTATATTATAGGAAAAGTCAATAAGCTACATGGTGATACAGTAACGTTGTATACGAGAAATTCTAAACGAAATTTCAAAAACGGTCATTTGGCGCGCATGGTAGGTTTAGTGTTAATTATAATTACACGAGCATTAGTCTTACACTGTGTAACATACGAACAATACGAAAAGGTGCATTTCAGAACACCGAGCAAATGAAGTCAAATTTTTCAATTATTTTCATGGATTGATGAATTATTTGACAAAATAAAGCATGCCCTAGCGTGTAAGGATACAAACACGAGCCATAACTGCATCTTAACTAACCCGCATTTAAATGTATCCATGATCTCGACGAAGAATATACAATATTTTACTCGTCGCGACGATGTATCAATTTTTAAATAAGCTCTTTCAAGATATTTATCTTCCACCCTTAATAATATATATCTCAAATTACACACGTCGCTGTATGCAACAATGAATGCATTAAAAAACACAAATGCTTTAACAATCGCAACCTTATTATTCAAAATCCTCATTAACATTCGCGAAAATTGTTGAATAATAAAAACATGGTCCCGTACATGATCACGTGTCTCCGTTTCTAGAAAAATATACATACTGCATACTATAATGCTGGTGGAGTTGTTTAAGTCATCCGGCTAGAAGTTTTAGTTAATATTCATAAGAAATACCGTTGACGGTGTGTTGACAGTATCAGCTCACCATACGT
Source organism: Augochlorella aurata (assembly GCA_028455555.1). Lineage (NCBI taxonomy): Eukaryota > Metazoa > Arthropoda > Insecta > Hymenoptera > Halictidae > Augochlorella > Augochlorella aurata. The sequence continues at coordinate 9,641,627 of CM052148.1, read as the reverse complement.
ATCTTGCAGATTCGCTGGTAGGTATATTCGGCAGGAACGAGCGCCTACTCTGTTGTCCGTACCGGCGCGGATAGTATTTACACGGACGAATATCGGCTCGGATTGATATTAGCTTTCAGGAAAATATTTTTCAGCGTTGGACGGCGGCGAAAAAACACGCTGCCTGTCTGTTACGGGGTCTAGCATATTAGCGCCTCCGGCATTTCTGCAATTTGTTCGTCGTATGAAACGTGAACAACGTTTCCCGGTAGTTCCGGATCGACATTCTTCCGCATTGTTCGTTTTTGTTTCCCCGGCTTTTGACTCGAATTTCATACCAATTTTGTAGCTTAGTACCATGTCGACAAATTTCGTTTGCGGCTCGAATATTTTTTTCTTCTCTCTGCTCGATCTTCTCCCCGTTCGCGTTAGGCGGCGCTCAAGAAAGATCATGCTGCGTTCACTATGACGGAGCATGAACAATTAGACCCGAGTATTTTCCATAAATCGTTTATTATTATGTAAAGGAATAGTAATATTACGTTGAGTGAAGAAAACCCGGTCTGCTTGAACCAGAATATGAAAATGATAAATGGCAAAAAAAATAAGATTTGAAACATTTTTAAAAATATCGATTCATTTTTTAAGTACAATTAAACGAAATTACAAAATAATTAATATGAGATATATTAGAATGTTTTATAATAAGTAGAATTAAATCAATTTTGAAACAATAACTACTATACGGTTGACTAAAAATAGTTAATAAAATAAAATTAATTCAATAGTTTAAGTTAAATAGTTTGAAATACTTAAAATGCAAAAGTTTTCTAACCTAAAACAACACAACATAAACATATGAGAATTTACAAACGCTTACAATATTATTATCAAAACAAGGCAAATAATTGTAACAACAATAATCGTGACTTTGAAGTTTTTATTTCTTTTTATGTGTATAGGTAGATCGATTCTAGAAAACCTTGCCAATTATTCAAATGAACTGAAAAATTCCCGAATAAGTATAAATGTTTTATTGCTGCTTTAAAACTGGTTTTTGAAACATTTAATTAGAATTGATCGATTCTGACCCATAACCTTCTACGATTACTGTATAAAAACTCCAAGCTGTAAAAGCAAAACCTCTGCAGATTAAACTTGATTCTCTCATTCCAAGGGATAGATCGAAAAGGTCAAGATTGCCGTACGTTACATTTAAATTAAAATCATATTTCATTTCAAGTGGTAGGCACTATCCCAAGTTCGATGCAGCACGCTAATAAGGCATTTCGATATGAAAGTTCCGGAAGAAACTTTTCGCCTCCTGACTCGAAAGGCAATTGCTCGGACGATCGGTTCGCGATTGATTAGGAAATCGGACGTACAGCATAACCTAATGCGATCGAAACGAGGCAGCCAGCAGAGCAAGCGATTCTGGCGTGTGTACACGCGGCTTGATGGATCGATAAAAATCGGGCGATTCTTCAGCGCGGATAGGTAGATGGAAGGTGTGCAGACGTTCAAGTGGGGCAAAAGGGAACCACTTAGCCGAAACTACAGGAGTCTGGAAGTCAGCAGCTATTCGGCAGACGTCACTGGCGCCAGCGGACTACCTTAAACCTCCTTCCCTTCCCGTCCCAGTCTTCCAACCCCTCAACCCCTGTACACCGACAATCTCATTCCCCAAAAGCGTCGCAAGAATTATAAAGTTGGTGGAGGAGAGCACCGGGGTGACTTCTTCCCTCGACCACCCACTCCTGTCAGCCGGCCATCCCCTCGCCTCTCGGTCCTCCAGCCACCACCTCGACCTACCGACTTCGTTTCTTCTCCCTCCCCTTCTCCGTCCTACACATCGACGCGTTCTCTCCCGTTTCCAACCTCTCTCGCTCTATCTCTCGCGCTCTCGCTCTCTCTTGTTCTCTCTCTCTCTCTCTCTCCGTTTCTCTCCATTTTTCTCCGACTCTCTCGATTTCTCTGCTTCTCGCTCGCTCTCTGTCTCCATCTCTATCCCTCTATCGCTCGATATCTCAGTCTCTCTCCCCCGATTTCTCTCTCCAGGTTTCCCGCTTCCCCGTCGTTGATCCGTGTCTCTCGCTGCACTCTTGTCTCTCTTTTTCGCGGGGCTCGGTGCTTTTTGCCCTCACTTCGAAGTTTCCAGCACGAGCTGAAGAATCGGTCCCTCGTTTTCGGGGGGAGTTTCGTATCGTCGACGGCCCCGCGACGCGGAATCTGGTGTTCCCCGTGAAATGCGACGCGACGCAGGAAGTCGTTCAATTAGGGTCGTGTACCGTGTGATCTCGAAACAACACCGTCGTTCCGCGATCGATGGAGGATTCTCTGGTCCTTTAACACGTTCGCCGCGCAACTTTCCTCTGTTACAGAGGGGGGCCATCGTGATAAAATGCGCGCCGCCGAGGCTGAACTTCCGACGACCGAACATGCATTCGGCGCATTCGATGCATTCGAACTTCCAGCAGCCGGACTAATCGCGACTAGTGCTGTTCGGATAATCGAATCACGGTTCTCGCAGGGAAAACGTGTTCTTTGGTTGCTACGAAAATCGTTGGCATGAGGGATTCGATGATGCCGGTTCTTAGTCGATGCGATTAATAGCTGATTTTATAATGATTTTTCTTCGAACTCTGATTTTCTCAAATTTTAGATATTTACGAGTTTCTGGTAAAATTATGTATGAATTTGTGGAAAATATTAATCGACGGAATATATTTCATTATTACCGTAACTTATGTAAAAAATAGAGTTTGCACAAAAATGTTGCAATTGTAACAACACGCAATTTCACCTTATGAACTTTCTGTGTCGAGTTGTTAAATTCGTAATGTAAAAATATTAGGAATAATGTTCTTCTTTGATTTAATCAACTTACTGATCTCTCATGTTTTTCAATCCAATTTCACTTTTAGCCGCATGAAATCAAAACTCGTCGCGCATGTGTCGATGACAAATGTGTTAGTGATCGACAAGAGATAGGTTCCCTTATCGAGTCGATTGAAACGATCTATAGTTGAACCGTTTAAAGCAGAAGTAGTGTAAGTCAATTTTTTACTAAACCGACGTAAAATAATTAAATCGTATCTAACTCAATGCTTTACATTTATCCCATCTGTTATTTTAAGTTAAAGCTTAAAAGTGGCTTACGGAAAAAAACTTTCGCAGAACTTTTTATTCGTCCTTCATTATCCACGAATTAACTTCTTTGACTTACACAATTTCTACTTCTAACGACTCAGTTGTCTGATCCCCTCTCTCGCTGCTCTAACAAGAGTCATCGAGCGTTACATACACGCTGGACAAGCCCGTTCCTATTTATGCAATCGACGCACGCGTTCCTCTTCTCTCGATCGAGCCTTCTTTTCCACGGTCAGACGCCGTCGCGACATTTCCGCTGGTAGGAATGCGTGCCCCCGAGGGTACGCTTTATTGACATGATGGAGGAATCATCGAGGCCGTCAAGTTCGAGTATCGCTCTCACGGGTCTGGGAACGGGTACGGAAGAGGCGTGTAGCAAACATTGCTGGGTAACGCAGTATTTGCAATAGAAACTAAAAATATTTTCAGAGATTGTTTGCCCAATTAACAAATAATTAGTTACTCTCGCATCAATGGAAATACTTATTTGATTTTACAAGTGCGATAAGCAAGATGTATTTTAACCCTTCCATGGTGTTCTAGATCTATGTATATCACCCAAACCGTGTAATAGATTTATATGATTTTATCAATTAGGATCTCATCAGAGGCATCACTGAATTCTGCAAATAAAATTCTACTCTCTTTGGTATTCTTATATTAAATATTTTTTAACCTCCCATGCATAAGCTTAAAAAGTAATCGTTTCTATCCATCGGATTTCTATTTCCAGAACTGATGAGAAAACCAGCCAGGATTTCTATTATGCAGCAGTTTTTTATTATGCAAACTCGGTATCGAACAAACATGAGTACATATTTGGTTGTCCATACAACGGTGAAATTAGTGCAATCAGAAGAATTTAGAATGGTGGACGAGCGCGACTCTTATAGGGATTACAAAATCAATTAATTGGTCCTTTGGGAAGTCGATGGCCGCGATAATAAATTCAAGCTGCGATCCAACAACTCGACCGGCGTCGAAGATAAAATATGTCATCGTCGGCGATGCGAGTCATGCGCCGATAGTTGCCGGGAAAGTTCTCGTTTTGATGTGGCCACGAGAACCGGCCGAATATATGGGAGTGACGTGGCGCCAGGATCCGCGTGAAGAAGGGCGACACGAAATATCGTCGACGAAGTTTCATGCCTCCCGCCGTTCCCCGATACACGTTGGCCTACTTTTCGACCACGATTGCCCAGCGAGGCGTGCGTCTATCCATGTGTACGGTGCTTAAGGGGTCTTCCTACTTTTATCCCCATGGAAACTGTGCCGTTTTCATAAATCTCTTTTTCGAAATTGTCAAACGAAATTTCCGAAAAATTAACATCCGTACCGAGCTGTTTTCATTCCTGTGCGCCAAGTTCGGCGCGCAATGCGTCGATTCATGAACAGAAATAGAAAAATCTGTTTTATATTTGCAGCAGCTTCACTGTTTAATCATGTTCAGGAATACTAGGTGAGATCTTATGCGCTGCTAGAATTGTTAAAAGCGCAGTAATATCAGGATGTGCCCATGTTTATACATTTGTCAGCATAAGTTATTTTATCGATTTAGATTGATTTAAATATTACAATACTAAAATTTTTACACGCGAATCCCATAGCATTAAACATTGCAATATTAAAATTTTTACACGCGAATCTCACAGCTCAAGGTTATTTATTTATACTTGATAATCACAAAATCGATGGGTCATTTTAATAATATTATATGTATAATACTTTTGCTTGACTCATTAAGAACACAACTTGGTTTTAACTCCGTCTTTCTCTAAAATGCTATAATATTACAATATTTACTATATTCATTTATTATATTTACAATATTATTGAATGAAACTATGCCTTAATTTGTCTTTCTACACTCGACAGTAAAATTAAAGCATCACTAATTTTTTGTGTAACTCCGTTAAAAGTCCGTCTTAACTTTTTTATGTATTATGTAATTGCATATAATTTTATAAGGATCAACGCATACTTATATTCTCTTCAAGAAAGTATTAGACGTTTGTTCGAAGAAATTATAATGAAAATGAATATTGAAAATTAATTAAAAATTAGTGTTAACCCCCTTCACTCGAGGCCATTTACTTAGACTTAGTGTAAAAATTGTACAAAGTCAAAGTTATTTTAAACACGATATACCAATTAATAATAGCGTCCCATAGTCCCGAATCGAGCTCAAAGGGTTCGATTCATCCATCTTCACTCAACTCGCAACTTCAATAAAGAAATTCATCAAATTACAGCAGAATTATAGAAAAATTAACAGCAGACCGAACGCACCTTCAGCGAAAGAGACGCGACGACTTTCATAAAATTCAAAACGGCGGGTATCGGAAATGCATACGCGACGCTGCCAATGAATGCGTTAGTCGGAATCGCGGCTATTCGCGGTACGCATCGATAAGGTATTGCAATGAGCAGCGAATAAAAAATGAGAAATCGAAAAAAAGAAGAAACGTATCGCTTGGTTACCAAGACGCCGTTGCTCTTCGAGGGCCAATTATGGTTGGGGAGCTCAGCGTTATCGGCTAGTTAACTCGGTAAATAGGGGAAAGAATTCCGCCTTGGTGATTCAGGACGCGGCGGGGGACCTCGAAAGAAGAAAAGACGAAGAAAAAGCGGCGTGTACGCCGATAAGCGGAGCATGGAATTCCGTCGGGCAGATGGAGCGCCGCGCCGGCCTATATTCGCAGCTTATTTTAGAACTGCAAAGAGCGCGCGTGGAACACGAATCTCCATGGACATTGCGGGGACCTATCATGGCTTAGGACCGAGACTATCCGAATATCTTACGCTCTGTGCGTCAGCATTTTATTGCCTCCCACTTTATTTTGGCGAGGTCCGCTTCAGCATACCGAGATACATAGTTCTGAATTGATGATTTCAGCACGTTTCCGCAAACCGCAGCGATTTCATTAGAGCCACGCGATGCATCATTTGTGTATATTTTTTCTATTTTACTATTTTATAGTTAAGTACTATATGAAGTGCTATAATTGTTTCGGAATAACTCAGCGAAGCGTTGAACGTATGCTTCAGGGAACGCACAAATCTCTCGAACTTTTTGCTGTAGCAATTTCACGTAATACAAAAGCAAAACTGGCAAAAAGACTCTTGATCGGCACAGTGTTTCGTTAATATTCGCAACAACCTATTGGTAAGTGACCGGACAGCTTTGAACAATAGTGGGAGAATCGAACTAATCGGAAAATTGCAATTGTCCAGATTCGAAATCATCAGAATACTACGACAGTGACATCACGGAGCGCTGGCTGTTGTGGGAGTGAATCGTGGGCAACCGGTGAGGAGGGTAACAACGTTAAGCGGAGAAATCTCGTTTCCGCGTGTTCGACTGTACGAATTAGCGAGCAAATTATTTAAATTATGCGTTTCCAATGGACGGCGGGTCACGGTAGCTCCTGCGTACCGGCTGTGAGACGGAGGAGCGACCAGTTAATAAAGAGCCGCTGACAGCGTGACAGTAAAGTAACTTCGTTCCCCGGAATTTAAAATTAGATTCATAAAAATTATTCTAATAGATTCTCGGGCTGGCGGAGTCGCCGCTCCGGGGCAAATGAGGCAAATTCGTTTTGACACGTGGCCGTTCCCGCATTCTTCTCCCGTTCCAGCCTCCCCTGCAACCTGAAGACGATCTTCGCCTTTTTCCTTCCTTGGTCGTCCGTCTTCTTCGTGCTCTTACCCTACCGAAGAGCCCATACTCACGTCCTTGTCTCTTGGTTAACGTCCGCGGCGACGGAAAAGGAAGACGTGAAAAGGGAAGAGGCGTCGGGTCGGTGGTGCGAGTTATGCAAATGCGACGATAACCGAACGTCAATCAGGAGGAAAGTTAAGTTCCAGGGATAGGGCTGGTCGTTCGAGCACCCGGAGACCGAGATGAAGAGAGCCGGCGAACGTTTCCTCTCTCATCGAAGTTAAGGGTCGATTCCCACCCATTGTCCCCAACTCGAAAAAATCGAGTTTTCTTCTGCTCTCGCGGTTTTTCGAAACGTATCGGTTATCTACTAGGCTCTGACGTCCACGAATTTGCTGTTACAATGTAAGGACTGTTGTTTTGCTACTTCGCTAATTTGTTTTAATGCTACGTGAAAATTCTCAGGTGGTGGTAATCCCGCTGTGGCTTCAACCCTCTAAGCGCGGGCGAGTTTTATTATACGGACGCGCCCTAAGAATTAAAAACGATATAGAAAGAGAAACAAAAATTTGAAAAATAAAAATTGCTTTTAATAACGTGTTACTCTTGTGTAATAACACAGTTTAATTACCTAACCACTACAGAAGAGTATATAGGTTTTTAGAAGAACAATCGAACACTCAAGAAACAGCAATTTCTTTGTTAAAGGGGTGGGGGAATGCAATACAGAGTGAACGGAATCGTATTTACCGAAATGCGAGGAACTAAAACACGAACCCTCGACTGTTAATTTGCTGCGGATGCAAGTTTTATACAAAAAACAAATTTTAAACGAGATTTAAGTATGCGACAAATTTCGAGTACGAGTACGAGTACGGATTATTAATCAAGGAATTTGAAAAAGTAAATTTATAAATACGACCCACTTTTAGGGAGGCAAAAGTTCGCGAACCCATTAAAAAGAGACCAATGATTGCTGCGGGACAGAATGACGAGAGGAACTAGCTCTTTCGTACGTAATTTAAACTTCCCTGGTACTAATTCTGTCGGAGATTAAAGCGATTCGTTTAACCACAAACTTGGAGGAGGAGGGGGAGTGTCATCGTGACCAAGATACTTCTGAAACAACTGGCAAATATAGCACATTATTATCTAATTCCTGATTTAGTCATATCGTAAAAACGGGACACCATAGGAAACTGTCAAACCAAAAAAATGTAGATTAACCATTTGCACTATGCCATTATACACTGGCATGAATTATTGTTATTCTAAAACATTTCAACATTCTTATACGAAATATACGTATTTTGAAATTAATTGCAAAATCAAGTACAAATCATTCCCTGCACTGTCTTTATATAGACAATAATTTACTTATGATTCCGTCGTTCTTCATTTAATAAAATTTACAGAATAACACATTACATTGCGATGAATAAACAGTTTAATTACAGAAACAACGAATTGTAACTTTCTATATTTAGCCATTGATTCTCCATTGATTAAACCATTGATTCTCATATAATAAGCCATTAATTCTCTAGGTACAGTTTGGATGACCAATACAATCAATTTTCAGCATGTAAAATACAAAAGTGCAAACGCAGCTAAAGTTGTCGACTAAAAAGAGCCTGCAAACGATTCTATTGCTATTATAGGTACGAATGTAATTCTATGACAGGTACTTGATATTTTACTGCACCGACGAGTGAGTCCCTGGAAGAGATATACATCAGAGACTCGCAACGATTAAAGTAGCTGCAAATAACCTCAGTAATCAGTGCAGAAATTAAGTCAATTAGTGTGATGGCAGGGTCGTGGTCGAAGATCGGCGAAGGCAAAGGGGCTAATTTAAACTTAGTTCAAACAAATTTCATTCCGCGCGCGCGCGCGCGCGTACGCGTTTCCTCCCCCGTCCCTCGTCAGCCATTACCAAGAATAAAAAGAGACAGCGCGCAGCTCTCGACCCGGCAGCCGTCTCAATTTATGTTTTTAAATGGAACACGATTACTCAAACGGGAAATTGCATAAGCTCCGGGTTATCGTAATCGTAAATATTTCGTTTTCGAAAGTTGCAAAGGGTCGGAATACGCGACCATGTTATTTCCCGTGAATACCCAAAGTATAATCGTACGTACTCGTTTGTACGGCGACTAATTCTATCGGCACGATACAAGCATAATTTTTCTATAAGCATTTAATGTATTATCACGAGTGACATACACGATCAAGATTTCATACATGGCTATCTATAAACGTTATATTCATTTCTTCCAAATCGAAACGAAATTTGATTCTTCTGTCAGGAAAGTCTAAGGACGGAAGTGAATGAAGAGATACAAGAAACATAAATAGCTTCGTTCTATCAGGGAAATAATTAAAGACGAATTATTAAGTGCTAATCAACGCAGTGCAACCATCGCCTTCAAAAAATTACATTTGGCAGAATTTATCAGATACAATTGCCAGTGTCTCACCTGTTGCAATTAAACGGAACTGTTAAAAATGTTTAACATCGGCAGCGGGTAAGTCTTTCTTTACTTTGCGTTATCTCAATCGTTCGACAACTCAAATATTCGCAAGCAAAGTCTGCATAAGTACAAATTACATCCCATAAGTCATTAACCATCAATTGTTCAATGTAACTTCAAGGTCACGTACAGACTTATTGGGTTTTTTAATTTCATGTAATTTTTAGCAACAATGCAACAAAAGTATGTGCCTCTGTTACTTCACCTTGGCAATCAAAAATGCAATGCACCGAAATTTTCAACTTCCTTAATATATAAATTTTGCATACTCATTCGGATCATAGAAGGTCAATACTGTTATTCTTCTAGTTATTCTTCTAGTAAACCATTCTACTAGAATCATCTATATTTATATTTTGGTTGTATTATAGTGCGTCTTTGACTCGTGTATGGCATATAAAAGACTCCGATTATTCGAATATCAAGCCCATAATCGAGTAATTTTCCGGGTATCTCGTAATCTCGTAATCTCATAATCTTGTTTGTCCGTATGTAAAAGCACCGTGGTCCTCGTAAAGATCATGGGACTGTGAACGAGTCAAAGATTAAACGAACCCACGTTGCGCCCATTGTCCCGGTTGCTCGTTCAAAGTGTACACAAAACACGATACCGTGCGTTATAATGTTTTTCTACAAATTTGAGGACTATAATGGGGATGTGCAAAAAGTGACCCGGTTTTCCTCAGCAGGTGTGTGCGAGACGACCCAGTGTCTGTGTATCCTAGCTGCTGGGCACTTGTTGCTCCTCTGGCAAACCCCCTGGATGTTTACACGCTAAATAAGTGTATACAACAGCACCGCCGACGAGTGGCTCGCTTCGCCACGGTGTTTTCAAAGCGTCAGCTTATCCCACCGTTTCGATCTTCCTGAACGCCAACACAGAGGGACACGTTTCTTCGCGGCAGGATGTTCCTGTTGCGCGGGGTCTTTTTGCCGCGGCTGTTGAAAACAAAAATGACGAACATTATTTCCTAATCGCCGATTCGGAGGTTTTTTAACATATCCTAAGTCGCGTGTGCTATTCCTTCGATCACGTTCGGGCGTATTTTTCAGGCTAACAAATACTATACAAAAACCAAAAGATGAGCCTCTGACCGCAAACTAATCGACGCGAGGGACAAGGCGAATCAGCCGTTCGCTCCACCTCCCACATTTCAGATTCTGAGTCATTATTGGCTAAGTTACGAGGACAGAAGACGTGATTAGTTGTAGCGGACGATTACTCCCCTCGATCCTCGTTGTTTACTTTGCTGGAGCGGGCGACCGATTTTCCTTGCTCTTCGCGTCGATTAGTTCTTGAATAGAGGTTCACCTTTTGGTTTTGGAATAGCACTGAAATCATTGCTCATGACACTGTCACGAGTTTAGCGAGCTTTGCGCTGACTGCTGTAACTATCGCAATCTGGAACAGTGAAAATCGAAACAGATTCATGGTAAGCTAATTCACCCTGAACTTTACTTTGTAAAACTTTGTAAAAAGTGCTGCAACTATTTCTCGAAGTATTTTATACATCGCTTAATTAAATCGCGGATCTTCGCGCAATTTCTCAATTATATGGTGATTTGTTAAAAACGGAAAACAATTCTGCAAGTTGAAGCGTAGTTTGTCAAAAAGACGGTGAAATCTTATTTAAGAACACTGTCGCTTTGCTCTGGATTAATGTCACATCATACAGTGAAATATTCTTGTAGGTTATCTTTAGTTTCGTTGAACAGATCATTGAATAGTTTAATTTTGTAACAGCTTACCGACGAGTTTAATTTGACGAACGACGTCGAATCGCAACGAGCCGAATCGCGAAACGGGGATTGCGTCACCATTCCGAAGAATTTTCAAATACACCAAAGAAAGCAATTATATCATCGATCGAATGTTTCGACGATAAGGAATTTCTCAAGCCGCGAGAGAAGTTAAACTTGATTGGCTTCTGAGTTCTCTAATTACGTGTGTCGTCTGGCTGTATTCTCCACGGATCAATTAGCAAGAGAATTCCAACGGTTTACGCAATCGAACAATTCGCGTGTTATAAGCAGCGGGGCTAATAGATAAGAGCGAGCGAAGAACAGCATTCTTGTGTCCACAGCGTCCGGAAGGTGAGTAGAATGGCAGAAAATTTCTTTCGGAAGAAAGGCACTTCCTCGCGCGCTTGCACACAATGAGCGCAAACGAGCGGAGAGATGTAACAAGCGGAGAGACTGTCCCGTGTATACGCCGGGTTTGTAACGAGTACGAGGGCTCGCGGAAGGAGGATCAAAGCACTTATTTCCGCAAGTGTGTGCGCCGGCAATCAACACGAGCGTGAACCGCTGCGTGACATGAGAACACGCGCGAACGCGAGTACGACGACAGTTAAAAGAATGCCTCGGTAAGTGGACTTCCTGTCAGCCTGTTTTCTAGAAACCGAAACGAATTATTAAACTTCGTTAACCTATCAACGCGCCGGCAACTATCACGAGAAAATTGTCAAACGCGAAATCATCGCTTAAATCGTACTCTGCGAATTATAATAATTAGTTATTACCAGATAGCAGATCTCTATACAAGTGCCCGTTCTCATAATTACAAACTGTTATCAATCCACGCGTTTTCTTGCATTTTAACTCCTTGCGACTTCTTTCATAGTTACGTTGACTACTTTTACGTCCTTAATCATTTTCTTTAATAACATTTCCATCGACTAGATTTTAATAATCGGATTTTGTCTCGATTTGAAAAAAGTGAGAAATCTTCGTCGTAAATCTTTTCGTTATTACAATGCAAAGGAATAAGAATTTGCATGTGACATAAGTTTGTCTACTCTCTAAACTAAGTATAAAAAATCATAGAAAAACTGATGGAACTTTTATAATAAGCAACAGCATTTAGAAAATGTTTTAACTGTAAGAGAGTAGTCGATTATGAGAAACAATAATTCTTCGAAGATATAGCAACTGTTATTAATCGACTACGAATTTTGCTTTGAAGAAAAGAACATTGCTAGCGTTAATCGACAATGAATTTCAAAGTAGAATTAAGTCTACGAAGTTACGCAACCACTCCACGAAAGAATTTATTGAGCAGGTCACTAACAATAGAAAAACTACACGCGAGATAGATGCTGCTTTATTCTCGCATGCCAAGCTACTCGCAATCAGACGAAAGAACGTAAAACAATGAATTTTATTCCTGCGCGGCAACTGCGTATCGTCTCCCATAAAGAACGCAATTGTACCGAAAAGCCAAACTGTCGAATCGGAATATTATTATAGAAATTCTCAGTGGTGTGACTTGCCCTGTGGCAAGTAACGTTATAACGAGATATCGCGGGATGAATGGAAACGCAACAAGCTACACGCTGAATGTGCCAAATTGAGAAGGGTCATTTGTTTGATACAAGCGTCGCTGTGGTAACCCATGACAATTCCCCATCCTCTACCGTCCTATACGCGACCGTCTCGTTTTTCCTTTTTCCTTCTCTCTCTCTCCCTCTCTCTCTCTCTCTTTTTTTGTCGACGTCGTAATTTCACCGTCGGTGATCGACCTGCACTGGTTCCCGTGATTGGCACGCGTCAATGACAGGAACTACGGCGCAGTCCCTCGCCATTTCTCACCCGGCCCACGGTGAAATGGTCCACGGTGTGGTCGTCATCGTGCAAAGGCTCGCGTTCGAGACTTTGACATCTGTGCCATAAAAGATTAATGGATCATTCGTCTGCTGCTTCGATCTCGATTCCGATTGCTCCCTTTTTCTTGATCCCGGCGTGCATCGCGCCGTTCATTTCTTCGCGACTGTTCTCACCGATACTCCATTGCAGTCGCAGCTTTAAAAGAAACAGAAACATATCAATAAGAGACAGTGCTCGCTGTATACTGAATGGTGATTTCGCATGTTTTATTTAGCTTTCATTTCGTGTTGTTTCATTTCCTTTTGTTTTCGTTTATTCGAGTCCTTCGTTTACATCGATCTTCGTTTGCATCATTCTATTTTTATTATATTCTCGATTTCCTGTTTTGTTGCCTCCTTGTGTTGCTACGCTGTTTTCTTTCTGCACATAAAAATGAAAACCCTGGAAATATTGTTGCTGCTAAAATAAATAATTCATATTCGGAGCTGTTTTTCATGAAAATGCTCTGCGTAGCTGATATTCTTCAACCATTTTCAATTTTCACTTAGGCACAAATTTTGAATGCTAACTGTACTCGTTGCAGAAACTTTTGTATCGTAAACGTGCTAATTTCTTGTTCGCTTCGTGAATACCAGTATTACGACAATTTATCCCGAGGGGATTTTAGACGGTCTGCCTTTGGTATTGATCTTGATCCCAGCCGCAGCTGCGACGTATTAGTTTATCTGTCGCGGATCGATCGGCAGAGGATCGCGAGGACGTTAATTCCTCAAAACGAGTCCGTCAAACCGCACTTCCTCCGCCAGAGCGCCGTCTGCTCTCGGCAAGACTCGGCTTTGGCCTCTCTCAGCACGTGAATCGTGATTACCGCCTATGTGCGATGCACCGTTGTCGACGTCGGTCGCTCGCACGAACGATTATCGACGGTGTAGCGCGCGTGCGAAGCGTTCGTTCGGTCCGCGTCTCTTCCTGGAAAGGATCGGAGATTGGTGACGCCTCAGGATCACTGGAGCAGCATGATCCGATGCGAGGGGTTTGCTCGATCGCGTATTCAGTGGCCTTGATATAATTACATCGGCCTGGTAGCCATCTAAGCGACACTCTTGCCCATTAACGACACTGTCTTGCGGCGTTTCTCGTCGACGACGTTATCGACGCTCTTCTATACGTAATTGCGCGCGGACGGCTACCACCGCGCCGACATACAAGCTTTTAGGACGAAGGAGAAACGTGCGAGGAATGCGTTTCACCCCATAGAAATGTAATGGCTTCAGAAAATCTACATACGCGAAATTTCTGATTCTCCGACAAATTACCGATATCTGCACTCAGAGTTGGGCAAAATCTGGTTAATCATTGACGTGAAATTATATTCACGGTTAATGATTACGATTACTACGTAATCGAGTAATCACGATTAATGAATAACTTAGGTAATTAAATGAAATGTAATTGTTGATCTTGATTAACACAGTAATCATTAATCATGTAATGATTGCCTGAAAAATTGAGTATTATGCTAGTAAATCTGAATAGTTTTTACACTTTTTTTATTTGGGCCCACATACGAATTCCATATATAGTGAGGAGGAATGATAAATTAATAATTTAAATGTAACTATCATTATTGATTTCTACTAGTAGCGATTAATTGAGTAATGATTATGGTTACCGTGATTAAATAATAAATAATATCGATAAAATAATCGATTACTGTCTATTGTCACTATCAGTTAAAGGAACCACCAGTGTGTGAACAGTCACATCAAACACCATTAAGAAAACCATAATGGATACCAGAAACTAAGCCACTGAAAGAAGAAAGTTAAATCTCCCGACGACAGTACTGAGTACAGTATTTCGAAACTCGCTGTGTTCAAAATGTCAATAAAACGTTACCAAAAAATAAAAACGATTTAATAGCTAGCCAATTGAATATTCGGTCAACGAATATTCAATTATGCTCCTCTGCTGTTGAAGCTACAATAAAATTTATTACGACAGAAAATGCTTGTTTTATAAAAATCTTCGCTTTCAGTTGCACAAGTCTGAACAACTGCTGCGACTACCAGACTATTTATGTATCTAGAGACAAGAATAGTAAAGTTTGAGTAAGCGTCCGTCTTACTTGTGGTTGACAGTATTCACTAGATTGCGGAACATAGCGCGATTGTAGTCTACGAAATTCTTTAACAGGTTGAGCGCCGCGTCACCCAAATATGGGTGATGCTAATTTTTAAACAATTTTGAAAATTCATTTTCATTTTAATATATCCGAAAGAAATGAATTTGACTAGGATGTTTCGGATGCGAAAGAGTTATAATGTCATCCCCTATGATCAATTTAAACTTTCTAATTTCGCTTTAATTAATTAGATTGCTTTGATTTTGTGAAAATTTTGGTAGTCGATTGTCGGCGCTGAACGTGTTAAATAGTATACAACACGAGAATTGAATAGCATACTGAAACGTTTTGTTTCATATTTCATATAATGAAATAGTATCTGATGTACTGATGAATAAAGTGGAATTTCTTTTAACTTCATAACCATTGTAAGATTCAGATTGCTGGACATTTATATTTGACGAAAGCAGGACTGTTCGGACAGAAAAGTTGTAACTATATTGTATGTTCTTTCTTGTGTGTCAAATGCCAAGTGGAAACTTCTTCTTTCCAAGTCGTTGGCAGAAAGAAATGATTTTCTGCTCTATCTTTAACACTAGAACTACCGAGGCCCTAAACGTGGCTAGTATATATTGTTTTATAACAACGACGACATTGAATTTATTTAAAGTTTCTACGACTTTTATTAAAATATGTACTTCAATGAAAAAGTTCGTGTCAAAATTTCTAAAGAAAATATTTTTATGGTGTCAAAAATTGTAAAAGAACAAATTTTGACTGCTTTGGTAGTTCTAGTGTTAAAGTCAAGTGCTGCGTTAGAAATCGGCAGCTACGATTTAAAACGTAAGTCGCACAATCGCATTTTATATACTGTTTTACAATGAGATTTATAACAATCAATTTACCATCTGTCAAATTTTTACCGATCCAGAGTTCAACGCTTATATATATGTAATTATTGCACATGTCAATATCTTTGTACAATTCTTTCCAAATGTGATTCTAAAGCCATAATACCTCAATCAATAATAAGATTAAAACTATTCCCTTGCTTGATTTCTATGAAAATATTGCATCCAACTACATTGTACCATATTCTGATTCGAAGTAAATAATTATATGTCACTTGTCTACTAAATAATATTGCCTATAATCGTTGTTGTGTCTATCAGAACTACACCAAGCTATTGTTATTCATCCATGCAGTATAAAAAAATAAATATTGTGTTTTAATAATTTATATAACATTTTTGTTGCGAGGTTATGTCTTCCGTATGCACCCCGTCGCAAACGCGTTAATCTCGGTTTATTATTCAAAACTATTTGCAATGTTAGAAACACGAGACTCGAATTGAAAGTCATGCGATAATATGTCAGAATACAAAGAAAAATATCTTATTCGCAACGAACGATTCGTAAGAATGACATTTGAAAAGCAAATGTCAAAATCTTCGTTTGGCTAAAAATCGGTTTCGAATAAGCACGAAGAAGAAGCAGCGGCAAAGTCGGCTACCGATTCGGGGAAGGCGGCGCGGCGTCGCGACGTCGCAGAACTAGCACTGTCACCGTTGACAAATCTACAACCGTCGTTCGCTGATAAATTCAATTAAATAATTATACTTCACCTCCGGCCGGTGTCCCCTCCGTCGTTGCCACGTTGCAGCGCTCGCCAACCCTAATCTTCAAGACGCCGCGTCGCGTCGCGTCGCGTCGGGCCGGGCCGGGCCGAGCCGGGTCGGGAAGGAACAAGCGAGGAGCCATTTCTGAAGTTTATAGCCGGTCCTGGATCAGCCGAAGCGGGCGAGAAACGGGGAGGGCGGTTCGTCTTAATATAAAGCGAGTTGGTAAGTTCGGCGCAGCCAGCAGAAGCTAACTTATAATGCGATTTGTTTAATCGGCGCCGACTACTTTGTTCCGCGCGGCATTTTCCTTCGTTCTTCGCGAGGAATGGGCCATCTTCTTCGGCTTCCCTCTCGTCGGAGTCTGTCTTATTGTTAGCCACCTCCACAGCCCCATCGTGGCGATCTCCGATGTCGCGCAATACGTTCGACACGGTTCCTAGTAGCACGTCCAGCGATTCTATCAAACGTTAATCCTACGGTGAGCGCGAACACCATGCACGAGGATCGGGTTTATAACCATGCAGCATGCAAAACCTTATCTATCAATTTGGCTATTATTTTAGTCATGTTTGGTTCTTCGAAACGTGTTGTAAATTTGATGCAATTAATCATTAAGGGTATATTAACTTTAAATGGGAACATCGTTTAAGCGTCTTGAGGATAAAAATTGTCTAATCTGTTTATTAACGATCCTAGCGATAGAACATTCAGTTTTTGCGTTCGAATGAATAATTTATTTATGACTGATTTAAACTAAATCATGGTTGGGAAAGCCTGGGTCTGAATAGACCTGTGCTCCGAGGGTTGTGCGTACCGAAGTTGTTAATACATAATACGATTATTGTTTTATAGAGCAAAACATTTGAATCCCGGATGTATTGTGCATTATGATTATTCGACGATGAAATGCCAAATTGTTTGAAATTACCCTGCCATTCTTTCTGTACACTGGTTGCGCACACTGATGTTAAAGACGGAACGCGCCCGCCGGAGGGTTGAACACCGAAAATTAACCCTGGAAGTTTCCACGAAATCAAAGTAATTCCATTAGTGAAACTGAAACTAGAAAGTTACACTTCATCATGATGAATGGTGTTTTAACTATTCTGTATTCTAAACATCCTAGTAAAATTTGGTTTCCTCGAATGTGTGTCACAATAAAAATAATTTTACGAATTAGCTCGCATGTATGGCACATAACGTATAATGTCTTCAAACATTTTTATAGATGCGCAATACCCGTTGTGATCATTATTTTAATTAATTAATATATTATTTATTAATTATCGATTTATTTTAATTAAATTATTTCAATTATTTATTTGAATTAAAATTTTCTGTGTCGTGTCTGTTGGAATAGAAGACGGAGTTACTTATTCAGATTTTAGGAAGAATTTTTGCTCTCACATATTCAGCTCACCAAACATTTCTGAAGCTGCAAAATTCAAGGCGTTTAACGGGAATATTGAGTATCGTTCATGTTAACTTTTAAATTTTTATTTCATTAGCTGAAGCACTTTGATTTTATAGAAATTTTCAAGTAACATGAAAAATGTTTTCATTAACGATAAATGTAAGTGCAATGTTAAAACTCGGTACATATAGTATTATACCGATAAACATGTCTGTCTATTTATGTTTTCTAATTTTTGTACAAACGCTCATTAAATTTTGTGTACACTGTTTTGTCTATTTCATCGTTAATCACTCGCATTGAAAGTAAACTTCGTCACTCAAGAAACTTGCATGAAAAGTTTTAATTATATTACTAAATTGGTAAATAGAATCAATAAAATAATAAAGGAAAAAATTCATAAAAGTGAGTCAAATGAAAGCAGTATACTCAGTAGGATCCGCTCGGTGTGTCTGACTATGGCTTGCTGCTTCTACTTGCTGTAACTTGAAACGCTTGCGTGATAGAACGATGTTCAAAATCGAGTTCCCAGAAAATAAAGATACGTGCAAATCGATGTAGAGTACTATATATTACATCGCAAATCTTCACGATCTATCGCTGAACGTGTAAAATAAGTGCATTGGCATGCACATAGAAACCTACACAAGCCGCGTTACAACTGATCCACCCCGATCCCATAAACTCATGAATCAAGTAATATCAAATAAAATCAAAGCGCGACGATTCGATTGATCTTTATTCAGCGAGCGGCCCTGACCACTTATTACAATTACCAGAGAAAAAGTTCGCCCGGTCAGTGAACGCGCAAAGGGACCGTGAGCCACCATAAAAATTTCTATAAACCTGAGATTCCGATTTATGAGCGGTTCTTGTCGATCCCCCTCGACCTCCGCGGCAATCAATACCGAAAAGATCTATATAACGTATCCAGCAACTCCTCAGCGATTCAATGTTTTTACCGCAACGCTTCGCACCGGAAGCGCCGTTTCTTCCCGCCGCTGTCTCATTCCCGCTCGTCCTCACCAATCTTCCATTGCTCCCGGCCGGAAGGAACCCCTCGTAGCTCTTCGCCGCCTGCTGCACCCGCGCCCCTCCCCAGCCCTTCTCTCCGCGGGTTCTCCCCCCACGATCCGAGGCGAAGCTAGCCGAATTAATAGACACTTTACCTTCCCTTTTTGGACAATTTGAGAATTAGCGTCGACTGGATGTAACTCATTCATGGGTAGTTAACGACGGTCGTGGGGTGGGTTCGTGGAACTACGGAGGGCTGGGAGGACAAAGACGGCGCGGGGCGGCGCACGGTGTGCGCTTAATACGCGGATCATAAGTCCCGAAGTTCTTATACCGCGAGCTGCCCGTAAGGAATGGCCGAAAGGAAAGAAGCCGCAAAGAAACTCGAGGGAAAAAGAAGGTCGCGGCCGGATGACGAAGACGATGGCTGCTGGTGCTGGTGTCCCAACCCCTTCCCGACCCGCCGGATAGCGACGGTTGCCGATGAAGTGGTGGTGGAAGGAGCCGGAGCAGGCGGAGGAGGCGGAGGGTTGCAGGCGGCGGAGGTGGCGGCAGAAGAATATGCGGCTGCAAGAAAGAGCCGTCCAATATTTCAGCGCGGGACGATCGCGACTGAGCGACCAGAGCAGCGACCACTTGAAATATCTTGTCGCCGGGCGAAAACTTTCAGACCCCGGCGAACTGAAACATGCTGACGTAACCAGAGAAGATGGCGGACCGGGAAACCGGCGGCTCCGGTCGTCGCTGGAACAACCTACGATCGTCGATGGCCACTCCACGACCTGTCCTGCTCCGCTTTCCTGTGTACGTATCGAGGCGCTCCTCGCGAGCAGAGTCTGATGCAGGGGCCACTGCTTCTCCTTTTTTTTCTCTCCGCCTCTTTTCGGTGGAAACTGGAGCAAGACCGGGGTCACGGTATCTGGAAATCGGTAACTGCTGGCAGATTGATGCTCCGTGAGTTAGATGAGAGTAACACTGAGGAATTTCGACAGCTTAATGAACCTGCGTGGGCATAGGAGTATGTGTCAGAATTGTTGCGCTGTGACGCACAGCGAAGTGCCACAGCAGATCAGATTGCAAACAGAAAAGTTTGGTAATGTACAGTCGTGGACAAATACAGGGCGTTTATGTTATCCTGTTTTGCTGATATACAAAAATGTATTGAGACGGCTTCGTTTAGTTCGAAGCTAATAATATTATGATCCGTGTCTTTTTTCTGCCAAGATCACTTTTTCGAAGTATTGGAGGTCATCGCTGTTATTTGCACATTAATCCCTATTTTTATGACGCAGCAATGTGGTACACATCAAGACTGGTTGAATGGAAAAATCATACTAGTTCGAAGGGAATCAAGAAATTTATTTTGTTTTTTCTTAAGTAATAAACGAAGATATTTCAATGTGCATGATAAAATAAACTCCCTGTATATGTGGACATCTTTGAAAATTAAATAACTTTTCTTAAATTCGATCAAACGATTGGAACTTTTCCGAGACGATAGGATCAGTTTGTCAGACAATACATAAAAAGACTTCCTTATCTGAGCATATAACTAAAATTTGAGCAATACACTTTCTACATATCAGCGACTTATATACATGATAAAAATTCTGTAGGAGTGGTATTAACCTTGTACTGCAATTTCTTGCGCAGCAACTTGGATCAAAAGTTGCTTGTCACTAATAAATTTCTACGTGAAATAGAACATTTATATTTAATGCTTCCAAATCTGTAGCCCAACGTTTAAATGTGCTGAAAACCGTAAGAGCCTTAACCCTTCCGCTACGAAAACCTATTATACGCATGCTGTACGTATAATATATACATACTGCTATAGAAAATCACATTTTACCGCAAGCCTTCTAGAGCGAAAGGATTGAAATGTCCTCGCACACTTGCTAAATGAGCGAACGAATTTTATTCTAATTTTTTCTCCGTTGATCGTCGTTCGCCTGATATGGTAACAGAAATTCCAAAGCCCGGTAGTTTTTAAAAAGAACTCTTCGGCGCTAAGCTAGCGCAGAATGAACGCAGAAGTCCTTTGCATTATCCAGCGTTTCCTTCGAAAATAGAAAATAATCACTTTTTATAGCTTTTATAAATACCTATTGTGATACAGCGGTTTTTTACCGTTTCTCTTCATTAACGCGCGTGAACTTGAATATTCAGTATGATTCCCCAGGCAACGAAACAGCTATATGTCACCGTTAAATTTGTCAGTGGAAAAAGTCCGTTGAAAATGTCTGTTGAACTTTGCAAATGGGCGGTGACTAAAATATGAGACCGCGGATTCTTCTTTGACGTTGCGTTCGCGATAATACGTAGCTGTCCAGACATTTTGAAAAATATTTTCATAGTTAGAATATTTATAAGAGCGCGTATTATACGCATGCTTGTACGAGGATCTATAATTTCATGCTGACACGCTAATTTTGCTACTGTAATCGACTTCGCTCTTATCCAATATCCATTTTTGATCTTTTACTTGTTCATCGCTGAAAAGAATGAAATGAACATCTTTCTGACAGTTCCCATTGTCACCGTTCAAAGCGTGGCAAACTGTTCTTACGTTCAGGACATAAGAATTAATAATTATGTTCGTCTGGCACTATCAACGATGCATTGATAATCATTGATAGCAGATAAGTCAGCGATATTTACCAAAAGTATTAATGACACATCAATTAGTTTTGCCTTTCTGCCACTATCTATAACTATTATTCTGCACTGGCGATTGCGTGACAATTATAAAAAAATTATCTATTATGCGAAGAATGGAGTGTAAGTCATAGAACGTATACAAACTATATCTGTATTCCATTTAGAAACACTCCTCTATTCTTTAGAATATTTTAGAACAGAAACATTATTTTTACCAACATTATTTTGATCAAAATTTAAGTTATACTCTTTTTGAGGCTCTAGATAACTGGTGAGATCTATAACTATGCAATACCATATGTCTTTGTAAATCAACGCTCCAACGATTTGTTCAACGTTCATATTCGTGATCTCGATCGAATACTTCCAGTCAGGGGTACGATCTACAAGAAATAGAATCGGTAGCTGATGAGCAAACGCATCAGCCGATTTCTATTCTAAATTACGCATAGTCATCTCATTAACAATCACATTTTCTCCAAAATGTCATTCTACGTACTCATCACATTCCTGTCGAACCATCATCCCCTTCACGGTAGTGCCGTCATTCTAACGCAACGACCATTCTTTGAATTGTCTTGTAATTTCGTCGATCGCTGTAACATAACTAATCGATCAAATATAAATAGAAACATGCGTATTTTCTTGAAAAACCGAGCCTCAGAAATTATCATGCTACGTTATTCATTTTGTTCCTGCAGAACCATCCCTTCTACATCATCCTCATACAACACCTAGCCTAGTATGTTACAATTTCGTCGATCACAAGTGTCAGACAAATATATCCAGGACTATGCGCGTTTCAATTGTCATTCTGCATATTCATTTTCCGCAGAACAATCCTCTGCACTGTTCCACCATCATCCCCGTGCAACGTTCAGCACCATGCGAAGGACCTCGCAATTTCAACAATCGCTGCATAATACGAGGATCAATCAGATATAGATAGAATGATGCGTCTTTTTAAAAAATGAAGCCTCAAAAAGCCTTCTAGAACTTCATCTTGCGCAGAACAACCCTCTCCGCCGTCGTACCGTTAACATCGCGCAACGGTCAGCAGAACCACGCAAAGTGCCTCACAATTTCCATCGCTGTAAATTACGTTAATTGGTCCGAGAAAGACATGCCGAATAAAACGAGGATGTTGCGAAAAGTGGTCCGCGGACGTTTCCGCGTCGGTGTCTCGGCAGTCGGCGGGCGTGAGTCGAAGGTCGTGGCAGGCAAGTTAGCCGAAGAGGGAACAAGGTCGATACAGTCGATGTGTAATGTGGCCCGATATCAGCCGAGGCCGAATAATGCTGCGGAGGTGAGAGAGCCGCGCGTCTGGTTCCGCCGCTTAGGAGTTGAAGTGAAACTGAGCTCACGGGGACGAGCGGGACGTCGGCGCCGGGACGGCGCGCCACGGCGCCACGTGGCCAACCCCAACACCAACGCCGGAGGACACCCACACATCCACCGAACAGCTAAAGAGTGGAGGTAACCTTCCGCGTCCTTCTTTTTCCTCTTCCCTTTCCTTGCTTTTACTCACACTCGCGAGGCCGCGCGCACACGCACACACACCCACGGGACTATCTCAAATTGCCGGGGATATCGCGCTCCTTCTTTCTTTCTATCGGCGTCCGCCCCCCCCCCCCCCCCCCCCCCCCCCCCCGCCGACCGGCAGAGGAGAGGCCTAGATATGTAGCAGAACAATTTCCCGATAATGCTCGTTACTCTAACTCATAAGGTGTATCGGACCATTTTTTAACCGTTCATTCTGGACCGGAGCGTCGGTTTTCAGGCGTTTTAGGTATTTCTCTTTTGGAAAATTGGTGAACTGCTTCTTGTATTGATTCGTTGCAGGCTTAGTTACCGTTACTTCGATCTACTATATGCTTTTTTGAAGTCGAAATGCTTGACATTAACTCGTTGAGGCACACGATTTTAAAGAAATTGAA
>CM052148.1:9587595-9617824 GCA_028455555.1 Augochlorella aurata | reverse complement strand
TTTTTAAATGTAATAATTTAGTTTTTAACAGCAATGATTGCAGCCACTCTTAAGGTCACTCTAATCTATATGATAATTCAAAATCATCAGGCAGAGTACCAGAATGATAAATTGCCCTGATCTATAAATGAATTTTTGTATTACGTCGAGCGTGGAACGTTGATGCATTACGACTCTGCACTGATCGCTTTGTTACATGAAACAAATTGCTTTTGACGCTACGGAATTTCTATGGTTGTTGGTTCGGTAGTCAGCGCGTTAATTTCGGTGTACATATTTGAGGCTTTAATGTCAATCCTGTTGGTGTTTAACTCCCAGAGTGTGGAATTAACTAGGAAACGGATTAATCGTGGTACGTGCAGTGCACACAGACATTTCTCAAGTGGAGTAATTATAGTGCGTGTGCATACGGGATAATGGTAGTGTTTAATGCGCATAAATGAATATGAGGTGTATTAATACGAATGTATTAACGGCATCGAATTAAATATTAACATATGAAAATGAATTTTTAATGTAGAACGGTGACGGTACTAACTTGCGTAAAAAGTATCAGATACTAGCCGAAGAAATTGTGCTAAACAAAACAATTCGTCTCCGTTTAAAATGAGTGAAACTAGTTCTGTCATTTAATTCATTTGTTCACGCGTGTGGAGATGATTAGAATTTATTTATTTATTTAACATGTCATTAGAAACGTGGAATACCATTCAATTGACGGAAAAACTTCTTAGTAAATCAATCATGCTTGTATAAATTGTTGATAATAAATTAATGGATATATTGACAGGACAGAAAGTATAATTGGAAGGGGTGTTCTTTCTCGATGTATTGCAGTTTCTGCTCCGATTTCAAATTGTTTTATTCTCTTCGTAACGAGGATACGTACGACAATGTTACGTTCAAGTATAGTTGACGCAACGATCTATGATTCACGAAAAATCTGATTATCTGCGTGCACGTGTATTTTTGCGTCGACTGTCAGTCATAGTTAGAGTCTCTGCCTACGTGAAAATGCAAACGCCTCTCTAAGAATAAATATACGTCCCGAGCTTCTATTGCATTCAGACAATTAGATTTATGGTTAGACTGTCAGACGTTTCTGCTAGTCGCACTGAGGTAGCTCCCACAATACTTTTTGAAACGGTGTTTTCTAATTGATTCAAATTCATATTTGAATGTCTGATCCCTCGCCGACCGAAATAGAATGTTTGCTATAGATCCCCCACTCTTTGAGTAGCGAACAATTTTTGGAAATGAAGCTAGGGAACGAGAAAAATCCTAACTACTAGCAAATATAGGTTCCATATTGGTGAAGTTATATCGCATTGAAAAACTTGGTCTTATATTATTTCCCAATAAATGCAATAATAACACGTATAAAATCAAAGAACAGAAAATTAAAAAGGAAGTAGGACATATACTTTGAAAATTCATCGAGGAAAGTGTGTTTAAGTTGTTGGAGCTTATTATAATTACATGATATTTTTATAAAATACGAAATTAAGTAATTAAATTGGTTTAATTATTTACCGTATTGTCTTGTTTACCTAGCCTATACGTTCGACAAACTTTAAACAAACTTTTCTCAAAAAAGGTAAAACACATCTTGGGATCTCGACGGAAAACTATTCCTTGAACTTTTCTCTAAATTATTATACCAAGTCTTGCCGCCTTTATCTGCCTTTCAGCTTTTAATTTGATATTTTAGTAGCGCGTCCGAGGACAAATCGGGTTATTCTTGAGAAATGTGTTAGAATTTGTGTTACCTGTTTGTTTATTACGTTGATACATGTATTATTACATATTTCTTTATGTACTGTGTTGATATATGTATTACATATTTGTATACAATGTATTTACATTGCATAACAGATTTATATATATTACGTAGCCGATTATTATGTATAACTCTGATTAAGAGCAAAAATATAGATAGTAAAAAGAGGGAATAAAACTACCGGGAACAGAGGTAGTTCGCAGGGCTAACAGATCGCGATCGAATGGAGAAAAAAGGAGTGGGGTCCTGGTTGCAGAGCCGGAAATGTGTTCCCTGAGAGAGCACGTGGTCCGAATAAATATGTCGGGCGCGCACGTGCCAAAATCCGCGGAGCGTGGGTGGGATCGTAATTTCGCCCGGCGACGATTTTTCAAAATCAAACGTAACCAAAAGCCCATACGATAAATCCGCTGGTGTTTCTCTCTGGCAGCAGGCGCGTCGCGTAAACGACACGTAACTCAATGTAATTCAATCGGCCTCGCATTTTTGCTCACGTTACCGCCGTATATCAGCTTGCAGATCATACATCGACAGCGTGGCACCGATGTGTGTTCCCTTTTTTTTTCGTTTTCGAAAGATGGCGGGTCGGGGAGGGGGTGGGCGGTGGGGCGGCCCGGCGTGTCAGTGATAGATAGAAACGACGCCTCCGATGGAAATTAAAAATATAAAAAATTGTCCGTTCCCTAGGGTGACGCCGCGACCGAACTATTTTTTAAATTAAACTCTGCCACTTTCACGGTATTGGCATCCGTAGCCAACCTAGCAACTGCGCGTCGCCGTTTTACCGATGGCTGGATTATGGCTGCCACCATCTACTTCTTTCCGACGTGAGACACTGGATGCTAGAGTAACATTGGCAGCTCGTATTTGGAGCATTTTTAGAGAAGTGAAATTGCGTAGTCACAGTTTTCACCTCGACAGTATGCTGTCACTGGATCTGATTTATAGTACGAAGTTAACTAAATAAAATACGAAATTGTAACTTTTATGAAATTATGAAATTTTTTCGAGATGACGGCCTGTATAAATTCTTTTACCAGAATACATTTACCATGCAGAAACTGACTATGCGTCACTGCCAGTGTAGCTATAGTCTACAATGATGAAATTCTCTAAATATTTAATATGTGCAAAATATGTGGACAATATTCAAATTGAATAATATATTACTTAAAACGTGTTTCTGCCGAAATCTCATCCAATTAAATTATTCCAAAAAAGGCAGCTTAGGGACTTGTAGGTCTTCTTTATTTTCGAATGTGGGATAATTCGAAGAGAAATGGTACGAATTGGAAAACATCGCTACGCAATCTCACTGAGTAGATTAATTTTAGCTGTACGAAACGATGTCACTTCCAAATGCCAATCTCAACCTAGTGCAACGCGAGATTTAGAAACGGTTGACAATTATCTCCGATGCTCGCAATTATACTCCGCAACTACCAAGTGTCTATTCGAAACATGATCAGCGACGTTCGGCTACAGTTTCGCGGTCGTCATATTTAGCTACTATTTTTGACCACAGTTCCATTTCTATCGAAGTGGTTATTTTGTCCTGACTGGCTTTTCGGTAACTCGAAATGATACGATTATTCGCGTGTCTGTTTAGTCCGTGAACAAAACGGTACTGTTATCGCCATCTTAATATCGTTATGAGTCGCTAACGTAATTGTTAGGAGAAATTGCCTAGTCGTTTCGATTGCTCTTCTGAAACATTCGCCTGTCGTTCGTACCTCCTTAACAGTTGTCACTTAACTGGCATGTATTAGGTTCGGAAGTTTAGAATTATTCTGATTAACGTTTAAACATACATTGTTTTTATACATTATTATCATTATTATTATTATTATTATTATTATTATTATTATTACATACATTATTTTCGTATCTCCTTAACTGTAATCATTTAACTGGCATGTATTATGTTCGGAAGTATTGTATTTTATTTTGGTTACACTATCCCAAAAGTATCCCAAAACTACCCTAAAACAATCCCAACGCTACCCTAAATTTTCCGCGAGAGTACCCACAAACTACCTGAAAGCTGCCTCAAAACTACCCTGAAACTATCCTAAAACTGTCCCAAACTTGACCAACTGCCAAGGGGGCGTGGTCAACATCCAAGAGGTGTGGCCAAACCACAATGGAGAAGGCCAAACTCCGCCTTCTTCTGGTTTGGCCACGTCGCCTTTTGTATTATCCTCTTCCCCTTTGGGGTTTTGCCCCGCCCCCTTTTGTATTGTCCCCTCCCCCTTCTAATTTGGCCCTTTATCCCTACATATTACCCACTTCCCATTTTGTATTGGCCCCTCACACTTATGAATTGGCTCCTCCCATTTCTGTATTAGACCTTTCCACTTTTGTATTGACCCCGCCCACTGTGGTCCGCGTGGATGTAATCGCGTCAATGAGAGCTACAGGTATCCATAGCTCCTGTTTCGGACAGGCGAGAATTTCAACCGAGATGGGATCCTTGATTTAACACCTAACCCCAAGGGGGCGTGACCAATTGGTTAGGGGCGGGGCCTATAAGCTAGGGGGAGGGACCTATACCCTAGGGGCGTGGCCTAACCCAAGGAGGGCAGGGCCTATTATTGGCCATGGGCGTGGCCTAACCACAAGGGGGCATGGCCCATTGGCCTGGGGGCGGGCCATATCCCCAAAGGGCGGGGCCTATCCCCAAGGGGGCGTTTCCCATCGGCCATCGTGCCGTTTTTTGGTACTCTTGGGATAGTTTTGGTGCAGTTCTTGGATACTTTTGGGATAGCTTTGGGGCAGTTTTGAGACAGTTTTAGGGCTGTTTTAGCGTAGTTTCTGGGCACTTTTCGGGTAGTTTTAGACCATTTTTGAGGATGTTTTGTGTTAGTTTAAGGGCTGTCTTAGGGTAGTTTTAGGGTAGATTTCGGGTAGTTTTACGGCACTTTTAGGGTAGTTTTATTTCAATTTTATGGATGTTTTGGGTTAGTTTTAGGGCTGTTTTAGGGTAGTTTTTGGGTAGTTTTAGGGCACTTTTAGGGCTGTTTTGGGTTAGTTTTAGGCCTGTTTTAGGGTAGCTTTAGGGTAGTTTTAGGGCACTTTTAGGAATGTTTTGGGTTAGTTTTAGGGCTGTTTTAGGGTACTTTTAGGGTAGTTTTACGGCACTTTACTAAAACTGCCATAAAACTGCCCCGAAACGATCTCAAAAGTATCCCAAAGCTGCCCTAATATTATACTAAAAGTACCATAAAACTGCCCCAAAAGTATGCCAAAAGTATTCCAAAACTTTTCCAAAACTGTTACAAAATGACGCTAGATCTACCCCAAACGGACCCCAAAACTGCCCGAAAGCTGCACTAAAACTGCCCAAAAATTTACCCAAAAGTATCTCAAAAGTACCTCAAAGCTGCCCTTAAACTGCCCTAAAACTGCCCAAAAACTATCACAAAACTGCCCCAACTACACATTGCGTTATGTATCCTTTATTTGCTGTCTCGATTCTATTCGACTCCCGAAAAATATCGGCCTTGAACGGTCATGGAGCATGGAGCACGACCCGAGCCTGGCACGTGAGTTAAGGAGTTAAAAATCCCGAATACAGTTTAACAATATCACGCTATAGAGAGCACCTCAAAGACTGTAAAAAAGAGTTTCGTAACACAGATTTCAACATCATCGGAATCGTAGGGGACCGCATCCGAAGCAGCCCTCGCGATCGCGGGCGGCTACCTAGCGAGTAATTGACGCTCGGTTGTGAAACGGTGGCACTCGTGCCGCGATGTCCTTTCCGACGGATGCGATACGGGAAGGGAAAGAGAGATAGCGCCGATGGCCGGAGCGAGAGGCAGAGAAAAATGTCGCGAGAAAGGGACGGAGAGGAAGCGGGTAAAAGTTGGTGAGCGCGTTGGTCGGGTACGTCGCATTGCATTGGTATTTTGCCAAAGCGGCGGGACGATTGGTTGCCGTGCGGCAAAGTGGATCAGCCGGTCGCATAGAACTCGTCCCGCACGCGGAAAAATTCTAAAACGCGGCGCAGCGCTTCGCTTGACCGGGAAACATTGCCGCGTGGACACTTTTCTTTTGCTGTCTCGCCGCATTCCCGTCCTCATAAACAAAGTAATGACACACGGACGCGAACAACCAATCCCCGGATTTCGACGCGCCCCCGTCCCCGGACAGTTGGTAGTCGTGCCCGCGTGCATACGCATGCGAGAACACTACGGCCCGAGCCCGAACCCGAGTCCGAGCCCGAGCCCGTAAAACGGGAGAACGGTGAAAACCATCGGCGAAAACGGCCTCAGGCGTCCGTGTAAATCACGGCGACGACGTCGACGACGACGACATCCACGCGGAGGACCCGTCTGCTCCTCCTCTGTACCTACAGCTATGCATGTATACGCGTCCTACACCGCTTCCACAGGCTCGTTACTCGCTAAACAAAGCTCACCGCTCGACAGGACACTCTCTCCGTCCCTTTCATTAACTTTCCGATCGCGTTTCCCCGTTTTCCAGCTACTACCGGCCGCCTGCCGATGATTCATTGATGCTGCCCGAGGAATGAGACCCTACTATGCTGCGTTACTATATCCCTCCTTCAACCCCTTGACTCCAGATAACGGGTCCGAGCAGTATCAAAGATTTCCGTATGTACAGCAGCGGACAAAAGATCGAAACGTAAAGAAGAAGGAGAAAGTAATTATTAAAATGCACCGTGTACGTATATCTTCTCCAAAACAACGTCTCGCGTATTGCAATCCATTGGAAGAAGTACGATTGAACTCCGATTTGCCATTCCCGACGTATCCAATGTTTATGAGCCGCGGCTTATATTCAGCTTTCCGTTAACTAAAGTGTGTCGGGCAATGTTGAAGTTTGTGGGAGGAGCTAACGACGTCAGCGGTAGGAGGGAAGCGGAGGACCAACCAATGAGTGTTAGTGGGAGGAACTAAGCGATGCTCGTGTCATAAATCGTACTGATTTATATCCAAAATCGGACTGACCCTTGAACCGGTCAAATTTATTTCGAGAATAATAAAACACTGAAAATAAAGTGGATTCCTATCTAAAACGAACCAGAGTCTAGGTACTTTTTAAATGTAGGTCTTGTGCAGTATTCTTTGTCATAAATTCTTTCTGACGTATGTCGGTAAGGAAGAAAACTTGCAATATCATACGGTTGATTAGCTTTGTGGCTCGCATTAGAATGATTCGGAAAATCCTACAACGATGCTATTTATAAGAACCATTCGACGCCTTAAAAAATGTTTAATTTAATCTCGAAGTGAATATTAATATACTATATAAGGAATGCATAAATAATACGAGACGTAATTAAACAATACAGGAAAAAGTAATTCCAAAAATTATATTGCTGATTATATTTCATTTCATAAAATCGAAATTATTTATAAAGGCAGAAAACAATATATTGCTATAAAAATCAGTAACGTTATAGAAACAACAAACTGCGGAGACTGTGTAATAAATAAAAATTAATTAATTTGCGAAGTACTCTTTAGGTGACTAGTCCGTATTTAACAGTTTTCCTCTAATTGGAGGTAGAACATGTTTTAACGAAGTTAAACATTTTTCTCACGCACGTGCAACGATTTGTATGCAATAATATCCGCTATTTCCACTTCGCCGACGAAGCAACGATACAAAATTCCTCGAACCGGCTATTTTTCCGGAAGAGAACGGGATACGGCTTTAAAAAGGATGAAAAATATTTGCATCGAGGAAACAAGTGGACAGCGATACCGTATACGAAGCACCGTTGATCAAGCTCTATTTAAGGTGTGTAATAATAATGACAATAGCCGCTCGCAAATATTTCTTTTGAGAAACGGGGACGTTCAAATACGTCCGAAAGACGGCGGCGTCAATATGCACAAGGGTCTGCGGCTCGTTTCATGGTCGAGAAGAAACGGGTATACCTTCTTCGTCGACTATAACGAACTATGAATTATTCTGGATAATCTGTGTATTTTCATTGTTCTTACGATTGTTCAATTTAACGAAAGAGCCGGGATGTTTCGACGCAAGTCAACAAACACGTTGGCCCGCGTTGCAGTTCAGAACGTCGGTCCGTTATTATGTAAATATTTTGCAGCTCGGAACTCGGTAATTAAGGAGCCATCAAATCAGCTCGCGCTGGGTTAATTACATATTGGAATTGCCGCTCCATCCTCCACTCGAACTGATAACAGTCAGAAAATTTTTCGACACTTGTTTCTTTTTTTTCTTAACAGTTCATAGTCGTTCGCATGTTTGGCAGGTTTTTGCAGGAACTAATACCTGAATCGACTGAATATTCCCATAAAATACCAAACACGTATTTCCAATTAAAGCGATAGGATTCTTTGAGAAGTGCTAATTATTAAGGGTGCACAATTTTTCTATTTGAGACGATTTGTTCAAGTTTCATGATTTCATAAAATTATACTTGAATTAATATTATGGGAATTAAACGTTATTAAGGAAAATAATGTTTCTGATAACACCATTTAGTTTGGGTTTAATTGAAGTTACACGCATTAACCTTATATATTCAATATGTCTGATAATGTACATTATCTTCTAGTTACGTGAAATGCGTAATAAACAATTGCATGTTATTTAGCATGTGCTTAATACTTACATTTTCTAAATTTGATATTATTATTAGCTTATTCGATGTAGTACAAAATGTAAAGTTTGTTGAATTTATAAATATATTCATTGTAAATTCAACATTAATAGTTATAAAAAAGTGAATGTAAGTAAATTTTCTTATACATAATAAAAATTAATAAAAATAATATATTCAGTTTTCATTTACTCTTTGCACATATTTTTTTCTGTTAAAAAATACGTTCGCAAACATTTTTCAAGTATGCATATTTGGTATGCATTTAGTATAACCGACAAGCAATGCATATAGTGGCGCCATATCGTGAGAGACGGATGATACTACTTGACAAGTCTTACCACAGGTAAGAATTATAGTCTTAAGATTTCTACTGTCGATATAAAAATAAATTTTTAGTTCATAGTTCCAAATTGTCAACGCTCGGGACACAATGCATTTTTACGTCTCATGAAAATAGGAAAATTTAAGCTTCTTAGTAAGAATCGAATATTTTATATACCTCGTTTGAGTAAAGATGTCGAAAGCTTACACCACACGAGCCCTCTGTCTCAGTTTTGGGGAACTCTATCGCCTTTACCATTTCGTGTCGCGTTCGACGTTACCGACAGTTCACCGAAAATAGACACGTTAGCACAAAGCGAATATCCTGTATATTTCGTTTCAACTACGAGTGCTGAATATTATTCAGAGGCAATAAGTGTATATGACATAATTATATGATCTAATTACATAATTAGTCGTGATACACATATAGCAATAGTTTATACATTTTTCGTGCAGATGGTTATTTACAATGTTAATTTTATAAGCTTTATAGTTCTAGCATTACAAAAAACACATTACATGACATGCCTATACGGATCCTAAGTCCATTACCATTTCCGTGTCGCACTCATCGTTACCGACATTTTAGAAATTTAAGCTTCTTAGTGCGAATCAAGTACTTTGTATACCTCATTTGTATTACGGCACGTTTTATGATTCGGAAGCCGATTCAAACGATGTATATATTCAAATAACTGTTTCAAATCTGAAACTAGGATCTTTACAAACTTCGAAATGTGTGTGCAACGAAGGTGATTTACCGAAATAATTTCTCGAAAGACTTTTTGTACCGCGAATTCTGTCAGCAATTTTCGTTTAAACATTAGATTGTAAAACAGACGAAAAAGTACTAGACGGTATCACTAGGAAAAGAAATTTGTATAATTATTGAGCAACTAGAAATATAATAATAAGCTTATATAACATTAAATTTACATTATTCAATAACATTATTTAATTAAATTTTTACAGCAATATTTACACTTTAAAAATCACTTCGTATGTTTGGCGTTATTAATTACTTTCATTAACAAATTGAACGTCAAAATGGCGAAGACAATGCTTAATTATATCTTTAACAAACGGTATTGTTACAAATACAATTAAGAAGTCAGGAATAAGAAAATTATTAATGAAAGGAGTTCGATTTAATAATTCATCGATTGATTTGTACAATTAAAATTCTTTTGTTATTTAAATCTCATTAGCACATTTTATAAAAATATCAGGTGATAAATTAATTCCGAAATCGAAATTAATATTTTTGTTTGTAATTTTAAATCAGACCTGACGCTTGGGATTATGGGAATTTCTTAATTTCCTGCTGCTTTTCTTTCGTGCTGCTTTTCTTTCCTACCGCTGCTTCTTCTCTCCTACTTTCGTTAACTTTCCCACTCCAATTATAGAGCCAATATCACGTAGAATTGAATTTTCTCAATTTAGCGAGCGCAGTGACCACATAGTCGTGACTTGTATTTTTTATCCAGCTACGGTGTATTTTACAATAATTCGCCTTTTCCGTATAATTTCAATTGCCATTTCTCTTGCTTTTCGGTTAACTAAGTTTATTCACAATGATACGTATTCAATTCTCGACTGTAGCTTGTTATAACTTTAATTAAAGATTCATTTTGAAGAATATTTCGAAACTAATAACTCTTTGTAGCTGGAATTCCCTGATTATTTATTTTCAGATTAATACTACTTAAAGTGAGACAAGAATTATTACATACAGAGTGGACCGGAACTATATTGCACTTTATTAACGTTAAGCGAGTTATATGTCTAAATCTCTTTAATCTCTTCAAGCCTTTAATCTCTTTAATCTCTCTTCGCTTTGTCCTTATTCGCGTTCTACTATTTTCCAATTTTCCTCCACCACGGTTCATTTCCTCAATGTTTTCCCCCGCCGTGTACTTCATCTACTTTCTATTTCTCTTCTCTACTAATTTTTCTTCTGCCTGCTAACATCGTCCGATCGGAAGTTGGGTGAAGAACGACCGAGTACGCTTTACCGAGTAATTGAAAACGGCGTTTCAAATGCCAGCCTTAATATTGCTACGATAATCGACTCGAAATGATGGAACGACCAGCTACGCGTCGCTGGTTTGCATTTTATTGCATAGCGCCGATGCACAGTCGGGATACCGAGAAGTGACAATATCTACACCGAGTGTTTTCTTTCTCGAAATGTCCTGCGAACTTTCACGTCGCGCTACATTCTCCGGATCATTATCTCGTCTCGATCAATTTGACCCGCAATTGGTTCGTTTAATACCAGAGAAACCGCTCGGTCTATCGACGATATCGCAATTCTGGTACCGGCGATGCCTCCTTGATCTTAGATAGTGCTATCATCGGTAATTAAGTAGCACAGGCTCATTAGTAATAATGTCCTGTCATTTTCCTTAATCGTTGATCCGGCTCTGCGTCTTTATTAGAGATTTAGAACCATACGACTTTAACATGCTCGTAATAATAACGTAAATCTGCCTAACTTACTTCGGAACGGAAATCAAATTTATTTAAGGCGACAAACAAAAGGCGAATACTTTTTTCTGTAGATAACTAAACGAGCTACGAATTTTCCACAATATTCGATGATTGTGTCGAGAACAAATATTTGAATAGGGGAAACTGTAAAGGCCGCTTCGGTTAGGCGTTCTTCTCCGAAAGTATACACAACGATGCAATTGATTAATTTTGTTCGCTCTATTTTATAAAACTTTCATTACGGAACGGTAAAATAGACTGCGCCGTAGAAATAACAGGTGGAGGACCGTTACTGCAACTCGCTTCGAACTTCCGTGGATAATACGTGGAATTGGTCGCGTCCCTAATACTTGAGCAGCATGCGATAGAAACGAGTTGACGACATATTACGGAAATCATTCCACTTACTCTACATTTGCTCAAAATGTTTCAGTAATCTCGTTTCAGTGATTCGTTTAACTTCACTGTGACTTCACACAACGACAAACAAACACGTAAGACGTTGCCATAAGTAGGCTGTGCATATTTTTGCGCATTTCTATATC
Organism: Augochlorella aurata; assembly: GCA_028455555.1. NCBI lineage: Eukaryota > Metazoa > Arthropoda > Insecta > Hymenoptera > Halictidae > Augochlorella > Augochlorella aurata. The sequence continues at coordinate 9,606,075 of CM052148.1, read as the reverse complement.
TTCATAGTCAAATGTAATAGCCATATAACGAGGCCAAGAGTGATTTTAACCCAAATTATTAAATCACGGTAATTGATATGTAGTATCCGCACGATTACTTCAATTGGGGTATAGTGATAGCAAAAATCAGATTATCCAATCAGTTTTCCCTCCACCGAATTATTGCTGAAACATTTAAGCAAACGCGCTGCTCAGTCGAGTATTTAATTAAATATTTCTGTCATGGAAAAATCAATGTGTCAAATTAATTTAATTAATTTTCTAATTTAATAATTTAATTAATTTTCATAGATACAAGGATTATTAATCGCATGCGATTGAAACGAACTTCTCAATTATCGAATTTCATCGACTTTGCTTTTAGTAATATTCTATGAAAATATTATAAAAAATTCAATAAAACTCATTTGAATCTTCACCGGAGTTTAGGATTTCTGATTCGACCAATAATTGTCTTGAACAATAATTACGAATTATTTCGCTTGTTCGCAACCACCAAGATCCGTGATCGAGCCACAGTGTGCACCAACGACGAGAAGGAAATTTCTAATGCCTAGAAAACAGAAGAAATTAGTCATCCGATTTTTCCGTGACGATTTTCACGCGCGCCGTTTTCGCTCTCTTTCAGCGACAGATCGGACACGCAGGATCTCTATCGGAGCGTGAAAATAGACGCGATAAGTTCGAGAAAACGGGGTCGAGTTAGATCAACGGCGACGAAGCTTGTGCCCGACGATTTATCTCGTCGCCACGCTGCGGAGAAAGCCCGCGAAATCATCGGGGGTTAAACCAGTTTCGGTTGGTACGTACGGAAAGTGCCGACGACAATGGGCATTTATTTGAACACGACGATAACAGTTAAGAATTGGTATTGCTGACAAAGTCGCAATACAGGCGTGGTAGGAAGGGCTCCGTTTCTTTGCGAGACTTTTTCTTAATCATCTTCGTGCGAAACGCGTTGCGCGAGCCGTCCGCGAACTTAGTTTGCAGCGTTTTGCTTCTACACACTTGCAATTAGAAAGTTAAATACACCTAAGTGCGCATAACATATTGTTCGGTTGTCGTGATAAAAAAGAGCGCGCTGAGTAAACAAGCAGCTATATATGGTTTCGATGAAACGCGTTATCTTCGATGAACAAAAATGTTCGGAATGGTAGAAGTGAGTGGATGAAATGGAAAATAGCGCAAAGCTTGGAAGAATTTTAAAACTACCTTGTATTATTTGTAATGGATTAATACGTTGAACGCCGCCTCGGTCAAATATGGTTGACGCTAGTTTTTAAACAATTTTGAATATTCATTTTCATTTGAATATATTCGAACAAACTGAATTCGGCTAGAATGTTTAGGATGTGAAAGAGTTCTAATGCCATCCCCTATGATCAATTTTAATAATTTTAAAATATATTTAATAATTAATATAATTAATAATTACAATTTTTAATAATTACAGTTTCAACTAATTTCGCTTCAATTAATTAAATTGCTCTGATTTTGTGAAAACCTTGGTGGTCGATCGTTGGCGCTGAACGCGTTAATCACGAATCTGTCCCAACTTTTTCATTGTTCTCGTCATCGGATGATTGTTACCTCAAAATCGGCAATTTCACCGCCAAAAGATGTGACTGTTGAGAGTATGTCACGACGAACGCTGTGTATTTACGGTGTATGTATGGTGTACGGAATTTATAAGGTGTACATAGATGTGATAAAACATTGAACATCGTGCTATGTCGTTTAATAATAATTATGCTACTTTATCTAGACTTAATGCGGCCACTCCAGACAGGGTTTATAATAGCGGCGAATACCTGGAGATTAAATTTCCATGTATCCGATACAAAACACGGAACACCTGTACATTTCTATCTAGGCTGTACCGTCAGCATTCGAATACCGTGATCTGCGATGGACACGCGAATCGACTACAGAATCTTGCAGAAAATTCTTTTACAGATTACGCTTCTTGGCGGACTAGAAAATTGACACATTTTATCTCCGTTATGTGTTTTTCTTTTTAACGTCGTTACGTTTCATGCGATTGTAAACTATACTGTGGAAAATGGTAATTCGATAAAAGACTGCTTTAACGGTACAAGCCGGTCGTAATTTTCTATTTCGCAAGCCTGCATTTCAAAATCTAGAATGCTAATTAATTAGGTAATTAACGAATCAAAATTACCCAAGAATGACACATAATATGGTAGGAAAAGGTAGAAATTGTGAGAAAATTATAGTCGCGCGCGCGTATTTACGCGAATAGGGGAACAATGTGTGCAACCACGTTCACGTATCTACCATCTTACTGTTTTGACTTTCCATGAGCATCGAATGCCGCGAGGAATCTCTACAGGTGTTTAAATCGGGGTCACGGTGCTGCTGTTGCCAGTAACACAGCTATCCTATGGGAACACGTTGCATGCGCGCAAACAATATGCGTATACAGGGTGTCCGGTTTGCGAGGAATCGAAGCGATCTATCCGAGCAATATAAAGAGTATACATATATCCTGTTCTCATTGGCCGTTCTAAATACTTCCTGCGCATTTACTTCGCACGTTCTTCATCTATTCTGTTCGTGCTTATTGGCTAAATAATTTCTTCGGAGCCTACATTGTGATTTTACAAAGAAATATTAAATTTCTCACGAACTTTCGATGAAACGCACACTGTAATATTGTTTGAATTTTTCTTAGCACCAAAATATATCTTCTGTTACACAGTTAACTTTTGAAGCGATTAGAGAAAGTGTAAATAATTCTTTTGAAATATGTAATGCACGGTAAATATTAATTATGTGCAAAGTATCATGCGGTTCAAGGTAACAATTTTTTAGTTATCGGAATGTTGTTAATTAGCAAAATAGGGAACTATATTCTTCTTAGTACTATAGAAACGATGGGGTTAATATGCTTTCGAAGTAGATATAATTATTAACGTTCATGCATTGAGTTAAGAGATAATGCACAAGATATAATTCCAAATTCAATTAAATTCATGATATCGAATCTCCTTGGTTCGATTCTCCGCAAGGTGTCCCATTCTTCTATACCAATATAGGGGATGTTACGGAAAAGATACAACTTAGATAGGCAAATGGAAATAAGAAGAAACAATGGAGGGAAAACATTAAAGAAGGAACGTATATTGTTAACGTTGGTTAGAAAAACACAATAGTGGTATGTCGTAACAGGTTGACACTATCGGTAAAGAAATTGATCGATACGGAACAGACAAGTAGAAACAGGTAGAAACGTTCAACATTCACTCAGAGAACGAGTATCAAGCAATCCTGGGATGCTTAGACTCAACTTTCTCATCAGACCATACATGAAATGCTCTTTAGAACCCATATGACTTCCTGTTCTTTCCGCAATAGAAGGAAATTCACACAAGTTGGGTTTGATAAAACTAGAAGAGATAGTTGTTGGAAAAACATTCTAGACACATTTCTTTATATGGGGTCTATATTTAAGGGGTAAAAATAATATCCAGAGTTAAACGTTGAGAACACCTCAAGATACCTCAGTTATTAAATGCCGTGCGACAGTCTAGCTTTTCTCTGAATAAAGAACTTAACAACAGAACAAAATTCCAGCAATTACAATTACATGATATTATAATTTAAAATATCTTCTGCGATACTTGTGATAGCGGTTAACCCTTTGCGGTCGCAGTCATTTTAACTGGAAATCCAAAATATTCTTTCAGACTTACAGTGTTTCCATTTTATATAACCTGGAGCATTTTATACATTATGGAATTGAATTTTGTGACTCGTGTAACAGTTAACAGCTCTTAACAATTTTTTGAATACAAGTAAATTTGATAAAAATTATTTTAAAACGTGGCACGATGATTTTTATCGACGCCTTGGAGTCGCCGCTCGACCGCAAAGGGTTAATATCAAGTGACCGATGACAGACACTAAAATTTCGTCCACATTCCGAATCGACCATTTTCGCCGGAATTGTAGAATATTTTGGCAATGAGTAGACGATCGACTGTGGAAGGAGCGTTCAACGACCCGAAATTTTGAGGACGTGGCCGATCGTCGATCGATTCATATGCGCGCGAGTAGAGACGAACATCATCGATTTATAGTCATGCCCGAGGACGACGACTAACGGAGAAACTTGATTCGGTCGGATTAGACACCTACTGGGTCGATGACCCAGCTTCGAGCCTGGCCAGATAATCTCTGCGTCTCTTCAGTAATCGGTCCGAGATAGACACACCGATGACACACCGGTCAAGGAAAGGCCCAAAATTTGGAAAGTGTGACATTTTCAGTGACACAACCGGAAGTCGGCAAGGAAGCGAATTATACTGTTTATCGAGCGAACTTGGAGTTGCCGTGTGCAGGCCTGGGGAGGAACCGGAAGAAGGAACAGGTGATACTCGGCTGGAAGAGCTAACGACCACCCATGTCACGATGGAGGAATGTCGTTACCTCATTGATCTCGCTGCCTCGCTAGGCCTTCGTTCAGCGTTTATTACCATTGTTATTATTCGTCAACGATGACGCGCTGATGAATGCGCGATCGCATGCGAGTCGTCCCGTTCGCAACGCGGCCATGGTATGTGGGTCAGGAAGCCGACGTTACTGACAAGTGACTCGACACACCGCTACTTTCGTCGCACCGAATTTCCGCCTCGACCAAATTCGGCCCTACGCGAATCCCCCGTAACACCGTGACGCCGAAAGTGCCCTAGAAAAATAGAGAAAGGAACCAGGCGCTGACCGACAGCCACAGTTCACGCAATCGAGCGAAAAAGACTCGAGTAGGACGTCGGATTCTAGGTGTGCCTATGCTGATTACTGTTTTATGGAAACTCGTTTTGCGATTGGGAAACGTGAAACTAGGGCAGAAGAGGATCTTAGTCGTTAGATTAATGCGTTGCCCGTCAACAGGTTTCTTAAATCAATTTTTCATCGGCTATAATAGCTTGAACGAAAGATTAGTTAATCGAGGTTAGTAACGTAAGGTGACGTAATCACTAAATTTGGGATTTGTAATTTTTTGGGAGGTTATTCAGAGTTCCGGATATATTAATCACGTTTTTAGAATTAAGATCGTAAGCAGAAAGAAAGACTCTCGAATTCTTTTCTAATGTAGCAGGATCCGAGGGAATCTTATCAGTAGGCTGCTAGATGAAGCGTTAATAGATACTGTATGCTAAAACGTTCAATACCGGTATTTACGCAGAGACGAGGAAATCTATGGAGACAGTATTTAGAAGATGTCTTGGTAGGATTATTAGCACTACTATAATAATTATATTTATTTTCCTGTATTCGAAATAACTGTTTATAGATTTTTGTACGCATAAGTACGACCGCGTTTAATTTATATTATCCTGAATCGATATAAGAACATCGTCTCGTTTCAGAATTTATATTTTTTTTACCGAACAAGTTGATAAATCATTCATTATGACATGCTCAACATTCTTTTCTTCTGTCAATGACTTCACGGGGCTTCAATATATGTGCACTAGAACGAACAGATGCTATAACGGACGAGGTTTCAGAATAAATTAGTTGATTCTAGCGTATCTCCCTGTATGTGTCGCTGGCAACGAACGTTTTAAGAATAATAAGTGTACGTATGAATTCGGAGCCTTGCTAAAAAAGGCGTCGAATTAATTTGTACACTTAACCGAGAACAGAATGAATATTTGTTTTTAAAAATTATTATAACTTATAAATGTATGGATAAATACAGTCGAGACGAAAACTTTCTAAATTATACGTCCGCGATTTCGTAATTGATCAAAATGATAAACAAAAGACAAAATTAGAAAGAATATTTGCAGATTCTAATCTATTTCGGTAAATCCATCGTGGAGAGAATAAAGGATGTTCGAGGCGTCTGAGAATAAGCAAGAAGAATAGGTAGTTCAACCAGCCAACCGCGATACTTTAAGCCGGACCGTCTAACCCTCGATGGCCAGGCTTCCTTGTTCGAGATAATTGTTGTTTCTGGTTCGCTCCAACAATGAAACGCGTTCTCGTACCTTCACCTCGAGCACCGTTGATTATCACAGCCGTGAAATTTAATAGTCCGCGAGAAAGTGTTTCGGACGCTCGTGCTACGCCATCGTTAACGATACTTTTAAAATCCTACTAATTTCAATAATCCTTACAAAGACATTTCGTGTGCACTGAATTGGTAAAATTTTATGGAACGGAAGTAATTTATTTAACGATATAAAAATTGCATAACAATCGCCTAACTTGTACAAAATAAACATCCTCGACAAAATTTATTAGACTGAATATATTAACGAATAAATAAGAATATGAAAGGCAATTTCTGTAAATTACTAACTTTAGTTTCTCTACTTTACGAAGAAATGTTTCGCTAAAAGGACGTACTACAAATTAAAAAATTAATTGTGTAACATTAAAAAGGGAACTATGGTAGACAGGTTGCTACTTCAAGTGCAGGTTTTAGCAAAATTTATGTAACGCTGCCTGATTAATTTCGAAATTATTGTTATTACGTCAAATATTGAACTAAATACCGAAGAAAAAGCGCAGCAGTTATCATTCTTTAGTTTTCATTAAAGGATTACTTCTGACGCAGGAGAATCACGTGCCTTCCACTGATGTCACATGATGTATTACTCTACATAACAGACGAATAATGGTAACTTCAGAAATCTCTCGTATTTTACAATTAGAAAGTCCTACTCTTACGATCGCACTAAAGATTCCTCATTTGACCCTTTAAAGATTGAATTATTTTGTAAGGTTATTCAAAATTCCTCCATTGTTTGTAGACTCAATTACGGTAGTTAACACGCCGTATGGGGAATGAAAGGGTTGAGCATCGACTAATTTCAATAAATCAACAGAAATTCAGGATTAACTAATATTCATATCAATACTTTTAACTTTTCAATTTTCATATCACTAAATAAATGACCTTTTTGTGACAGTTTAGAAGTTGCTAGATTGTCAGACGTAACATTACAGATATTTAAAAAGGGGTGCATCCTACTGTGATTTTTACCGTAACGGATGTGTTCAAAAGCGAAAATAATTTAGCGACAAAATGAAACGTTAGTTCATGTAGTTTCATTATTGCACCAATCATATTAAACACGCAATGCCATCTGTTCCGAAACCATCATATGTCTTAATTAATTGGAGCTGCCTCCACTTTACACCAAGTGAAAGACCATAATTTTTCGAACAAAGTAGGATATAGAGAAACAAGTGTAAAAAGTGGGACTGCCTTGTTATTGCAGAAAGCCCTTTGACCCAGCGCTTAGAGTTACTGTAACAATTTCTCGCACGGGAATTTCACTAAAATCCGCGTTGCTCCTGGCGCGTGGTAGTCTCATGATCTCTCGATCCAACGATGTCGCATGAAAAGTTGGCCTAAATACCGCGATACCAGCATACAGAAGAGTCGTAGTCAGTCAGTCGCCGGAGTCAGCCTCGTTCTCGCTGGCAACCGGCACATCGGTCGTTACCTGTCTGGAGTGGTGGTAACCGCTGTTGGAGGAAAGAGGAAAAGGCGCTAGAACACCTGGACGACTATCTTCCAGGCAGCGTTGCCAGAAACGTGTACGCAAATCGGGATATGCGAGAGGGGCTCGTCCAGTCGGTAAAGCTATTACTAGCAGGCCCTACCTTAAGTCCTAAGGTTTAGGCCACATTTTCAGTAGAGTTATAAAAAACGACAAGGGTATCTATGAGAGGAGTGCTTAGAATTAGATTCTACTGTTTCCTAGGAGAGATCTTAATTAAACGGATGCTGAAATACCCCTTAATTTCAGCATATACAATTGGATCTCGGTGAAAACATTGACGCAATTTCGTTTTAGGAATTCGAATGTATCTCTCAAAGACGGCCGCTTCTACAACTCCACTCATTGGACGATGTCTGAGTACACACGTTCGGTTGTAATTTCACCATGGTCCTGAAGAGTGTACGTAATAGATTTCCTGGATCTGTGTCGCAGGGTGTGGTACAACAGCGGAATCCCATTTTTGTTTCACACGAGGCATCACCTAAGATAATGATGAAGAGATGCTTGCGGTGGCAAAAAGCTGGAATATATTTTAATACACTCTTCGTTCTGAAGAGCTATGGGAAAATTAAACTATTTTCGCCGGTTTATCTTATATTGGCGAAGTAGTTTCTGATTTTGGTTTTATCGTGAAGAGCCCTTAGACGCGGGGCTCTTACAAGGGCGGTTGAGAAAGGTGTGCGGATCGATGAAAGATCAAGTAGTCGAGGGAAAGGGTTCAAGTAGTCAGCCCTCTGGTAGTGATCGCGGGAGATACGGCGCACACAATCGACGCTAACGCCGTTCGCTGCCAACCATAAGAACTAATCCGTTCCCCTCCTACACCCCAATCGCCACTTCTACTATACGCGTGACGTCACCGGTGTCCCGTTTGTCCCCGTTTCTGACAACGCTGCTTCCATGTATCGGAGCACCTCAGTCTTCAGGAGAGATCGTCTCACGTCGGTCGCTCTCCGGCCTCGTGCATCCTCGAGCTTAACGCCGCGTCTTCGATACTTTCCTCGGCTTCGGAAGAGAGAAACCGAGAGAAAAACAAAAAAGAAACAGGGAGGAAAGTTCATCTCTCGAGGACTTCCGGTTGCAGGTGTGATTCTTCGAGAACGGTTGCCGAAATGACGTTAGCCCCACGGTGAAAAAACACTTGGGATTGCAGAGAGTGCCTCCTACCCCTTGCTGGATTAGTAACGTTTCCGCGTCTGAAGTGTTTTGCCGGAAGTAGTTGTGAAGAGACTGACTTCGTTTCCCGTCGGGATCAGTTTTTTGTGAAGAAATGGAGAGTACCGCTGCGCTACTTCTGCTCTTTGTTGCCTTGGCTCTGCGAGGTTCGTCTTTTTCATTTTCATTCTTATTGTTGCTAGATGCGTTCTATGACTCGGCGCTGAAACCACGTATGTTCATTCAGAGTCCACGGAGAATAAGAAAGTTGGAATAAACTAGGTTTATGGCCGTACTTTGCCGGATCTTCATACAAAAAAGAACGTGTCTAGATTTTTTTAATGGAGACCCGGATTGTATAATAATTTCTTTCTTTCTAGAAGCTTTTAGAGAGAATTCGATTAAACTGGATGCCTTAATAGACTTTCTCTGAAGCGGTTATAATGTTGTTTTTTCGAGTTCTCGAGGTAAAATGCTAATGACCTATCATACGATGACTTAAAGTATAATGGTATGGGATTATTCCCCTGTGAAAAAGCAGAATGCTTTCAGAATTTCAGAGAAAACGTTCACGCTATTGTTTTGAAACGTTGCGTGTTTGTTTATCCGTGTACACAATCTGTTGTAACTGTAATGCAAAGAAAATGGCAAAACTTCTTTCACTGGCTGGAAGCGGAACATCTTTGCGAATAATTGCACTCCAGATATGTTTAGAAATTCATTTTTATCGTTGTTCAATGTTAGAACGAGCGTGGTTTTTGGAAATCACGGATGACAGGTTTCTTAATATTCGCTGGATCTTGTTAAAGAGGATTAGCAAAATTCAGGAACTTTTTCGATAATTGAGTTACGGTGTAACGAAGTATAGTGCCGCGGGGTGACAACCTCCTTTTCCGGCTGGAGTCGCACGTGTTAGCGAGTTCTATCACTAGTTAACTGATTCCCCACTATGTCTCAGCTGATATTGACCCGTGAATGGCAGTGCTCAGATTGATTCTGATCCATAGTTACGAACATTTTGCGTAAATTCTATTTTTCTGGCAACTTATTCAAATTATCAGCTACCAGATTCCAAAATATGTAAAAGAAAATTGATTCGCACAGTTTTCAATATTTTATTTAGTAAAAATCTGTTCAAATATATTATATTATTATATAAAAAATAATTGCTGACGCTAGAACCGTTGCAATTAACAAAAGACATCCTCTGACGTTTTGCAATTTAGATGAAAAGTATTACTTTAGAAAAAATATTTGATGCGTTTTTACGAACTGTTGCACCTATTGAAAAGGTAAACAGCCTTTGAAATTGAGGATGAGACACACTTTGTAATTACATTTTTTTCTAGTGTTTTATGAGAGCGTCAAATAAGTAACGAAACTATAGTAATTCTCAAGATATTTGATGAAATATTTTTCTCATATCCAAGATAAAGAGTTATTTTCATCCCAGAAATATGAACGATGTGCAATAAAAAGGATAAAATATTTTATCAAATAATTTTGTAAGAATTACTCTGTAATGCTGATTGAAAGAACGTAGAAGGGACTGTTTTTCTACGCTCCAGCGAAACAAAAAAGTAAGAGCTACAACAGCTGCCAGTTTATCATGATACCGTATAATGAAACGGAAGAACAATGAAAGAAACAAGTTCAATTCAATTTTATCGAATTATAATGTTAACGGAACATCATCATCAAGACGTTATTAAAAGAACATATTTATTTTCATATCTCTCTGCCTTTCGCAATGATAATTATATAGTACCGTCTACGATAAAGACGATACAACCATTATCGTGATTCTAATTTAATTTAATTCTCCGCGTTGATACATTGAGTGTTTTTTTTTTATTGGTTAAACAGTGATTAAATATATTGTTTGAATCTTCTTTCGAATTTTATTATTGTTTGAAATTCTCTTATCCTACATGTTAAATACAGATTTGATAATGATCACCGCCATTGACGGTAACAACGTTTCTTCAGACGATAACTTATAACGTTTTAAATAGAATGGATCGACTGGCTGCTATTACGGTGGCGTAATTAATGGCAGATGGATTAAAGGTGTCCTATTTCTCGTTACACTGCAACAAAAAGAAAGCGATTTTCCCGATTGTGGTTTTCTTTTGTTACATGATCGAACACCGTGTTCTGCAAGGCGTTCATTCGATGCCATTAGAAGAGATACCGAGGTATCGCAAATTAAACTGCATTGTATACCCGTGTGAAAAACGATTCAGCAAAAAAAATGCCATTTCCACGTTGAACGATCTCTCCCTTCTCGTAGTGTAAGTTCTCAGTCATTTTCCCACACACTTTTCTGTTACGCGTTTCCAACCGCTTCCTGAACACCGTGTTCCCAACTAATTACATTCTTCCGGCCTTATCAATCTTTCATTTTTCTATCTCGAATCTTCTCCGATTTAGTCGTTTATTTATCTTGCACCTCTGCCGAGGCACTGCGATCCGAACCAACCGATATTCCACTTGACACCAGCAAAAAAGAGGCTTCGGTGTGAACTTTTATTAGACTAATCGAGCGTGTCTTCTTAGTGTATTTCACATTTTCTTCCAATAATTACATGTCTTTTAACCCTCGTGCGTGTTTGATACTTTCTTCCAATAATTACACATCTTTGAACCCTCATACTTTCTTCCAGTAACTACACATTTTCAATCCTCGCACCTGTTTGATACTTTCCTCTAATAATTATACATGTATTAACACTCTCGTTCATGCATAAATGACACGTAATCGAATTCGACATGTGACAGTTCCTTTACGTTTTAAGAAATTTATTTTTAACGCGGGTTGAACTTATTTTTAACTCGGAAAAATATAACGGGTAAATAAAATTATTGTTAAAGTATATAAATAATTGAAATCGTACTTTATTATCCACAAACGTTGAAATAGATTTTTTATGATAACGTACGGAACGATTACAAACTATTATCAAACAACTGATGCGTCGGGATGTATGTGAACTGATTCGTTTGTTAAGGTAATTTTTAGAATTTGTAAAAGCCGTAAACTGTAGCTCACCTTGTGGATTCACTTTCTTCAGCGCAGACAGAACTGTGATAATTATTCGGAGTAAGGGAATTTAATACATTATTTGAGAATTTCAATTACAATGTTCTACGTTTTATAAAACTATAAATTTTCTGAAGAACATTGCCATCTACTTTTCTCATGGTGCCGTTAAGATCCTTAATTACTTTTCTTTATTATTACCTTCAACTCTTAATTTTATATTATTCTCAGGCTTTTAACAACTGTACTAATAACGTCAAGACAATAAACACTTTGCGGAACCGGTGCACTCTCTCAGACATTTCTGGAAACAGCTGGAAATAACAAATGGGAAGTTGGAATGCATTCAGACAGTACTGTGAACATTCAGTCAGTTAATCCTCGAATAACGGACATTTTTGACAATTATACAACCGACGTTTCTAAAGATTGTCTACAACTTTATTTGCCAATCACGTTTAGATAAAATATATGAAATTATGATCAAAGATCAATTGTCGAATTAAAGTGCGAAATAGTATTAATCGCCGAAATTTGAATACCAAGGGCGCAAACGACGATTTTAATACTCTGAGCCATAATAGACTCGAGCCCCGCCGTCCAAGGTCAACAAGGTTCTAAGATTCTGCCTTAGAATATCATTTTTGACACGTGATTAAATTTAATAAATATGGATGTACTCAGTTCGCATCGGTTAAACTTACAAGCATTCTATGTTTACAGTTAACACACGCCAACAATGAATATATGTATGACTTCTCCGCCTAGGGAATAATTGATGACAAAGTAATCTTGAAACCGTAGCATTAAAATAAACAATAGGATAAGGGGTTAATCGGGAACACTGAGGTATGCCTCTTGGTATGTTTCGCAAGAACCGTTTCGTCTGAAACGATATAAATCTGCCAAGTTCATTCTTTGTAAATAATTTTAAGCTGTGGAAAGTTGTTCGTTACGTAATTTCGTTAAAAAATGTATAACGAGCCGCGTTCGAGTAAGTAGAATTTAAGTAAGCGAACAGTTAAAGAATACGTAAAAGCTGCCATTTCACCAGTTAGCAGAATTTATCTTCCATCGCCTGAGAACTAAACAGTTCGAACGACGACAGACGCCGAGATCTAGGATGGCTCACAGTGAAAGCAGAAATTACTAGCTGCGGCAAACTACTTTTCTAGAAACTAGAAGGATAGATGAATGGATACGACAAAAAAATAGAAAAACCATGATTCACTCGGTTGTCGAAGAAAGTGGACGAATACTTGAGACATTGTTTACGCTCGAACTTATTTTGACTATATTTTTTCTATTCTAGGATATTTACGTTCGTGTTGTTTCTTAATTTATGCATACGGTATTCGCCGTATTTACTCTCACCTGTTCTACGGATATTAGTATAGAACATTAATTTTCTGAATCACTTGCAGAAAATAAGAAACAGCTAAGTATGTATTTTCTCGTTCAATATCTTTAAAAAGTTAAAAAGGCTGGAGAAATATTTTTAATTACAAAAAATATTTTTGTAATTAATCTACTGATGTTTGCCGCGAATGCATAAAATTTGCATTCCGCGTACTTGTACCTCGCTTAAATTTCCAATAATTTATAAAGTATTCACTTTGCTAATATAGAACTTGTTTCGGGCTATACTATCTTTCTAGGTCCTCATTCAAGTGCAAAGAATTAACACTAAAGACTTTATAATAATAGCAATGCCAATTTCGATCGTAAACCAGGAAAACGTCTTCGGCAATAGTCGGTGATAATTTCTTAGAAAAGATTTCTAAAGTCATTTCGTTTATGGCACGTTCATTGAAAGCTCTGTTAATAGGATTCTGGTTCGCAAAGTGTTACAGTAGGCACCGATGTATGTATGTAGTGAACAGGCTCATAATAGAAGCGACAATCACGCGAGTGTCAATGCCACTCTACGAAAGCGGACGAAACAGATCACGCTCGCCGATTTCTGGCTTGAAAAGAAAAGATCGACGCGTTTTAATCAGCTCAGCTCAGTTCTTAATTTCCCACGGCTCCGTGAAGTAACGGGAGTGCATGGCGGGCAAGGATGAAGAGGAAGAGGAAGGCGGTACTCGACCTTCCTCTTCTCTCACCTACTTCTGCCCTGGTTATCCACTTTTCCTTCGAGATGCGAGCGAATTGTCGGAACCACGTGTTCGTTGCTGCTAGTAAACGATTTCAGTCCCCCCCACCAAATCGGAATATTACAGAAATTTTCTAAACGAGATTTAACCCTTTGCACTCGAAGCCATTTTAACTAGAGATCCAAAATCATTTTTCTAACTTATAGTACTTCCATTTTCTACGACAAAGTGCATTTTATGCATATGAAATTGAGTCTCGTGATTCATACAACAGTTACACTTTCAACAATTTCATATGAATATAATAAAAATATATATTATATAAAATATAATATAAAATTATATATAAAAATAAAATATATATAAAAATATATACAATAAAAATAATATACTAAAAATGATCTTAGAACGTGATGTAACAATTTTAGTGGTGCCTCAGAGTCACCACTCGAGTATACTCGATAGCATACGTCTTTAAGACGCCCAGTTCTGTAACTTACGACGTTTAGATTAGATTTGTAGGAAACACGTAGGACATAGTGAATGTTAAAACCATTTATAGTAATAACATTATTAATAGTAATGATTTAAGATGTCATACGATAAATATAAGTTGTCTGTTTTCTCTAAGAAATGATTACAATAGGAAAAGTTCTAATTATTAACATAACTCTGAAGATACGACGAAGGGTTAACAATTACGATAGACGTGATTTGGTTTCAAATTTGGCGAAAGGACATTTATAATTCAGACACCGATAGACTGGATCTTTCTGCAAAATACAAACTCTAAATAATCTTTATAAATCAGTAATAATGTAACATTATTTTTAACATTTCAAGCATCGGTGACCATATTCTGATTTTCCATGTCAGATGTTTCGTATTAAAATGAATTTAATTAAATAACGCAAATTTGCATGTGGTTTTAAATTTTCCGATGTGAAACTGATCACCGATAGGTGAACAAAAATGATAAGACGATTAAGATCGGTTAGATCACCAGCTTCGTTAACAAATAAATCAGGAAGAGCTGATCGGTGCTCCTTCGTTAAATTCTTCTCCTGTTTTCACTGTTCCAAGTTGCCTCTCGTTTTTACCGTAAATGCAAAAAATCCACAGTCTAGCACTTTACACGAAGTTTGATCGAAATCTCCGACTTAGTAATTAGTTCCTTTCTATTTGGTAATGAGCATAACGTGCGAGATTCATTAAAATTTCGACTGTAAAACTATATGTAAACATGGAACTGCGCGAACTTCTGCGGTCCAGTTTGCTATGTTCGCTTTAAATTAGCGGATTTCGTCTGGAGCGCCGCAGGCCGCGTCGAATCGATGATATTTGGTAGCTAAGCAAGGTGGCCAAGCGAGCAGATAAGCAGAAGAGAAACGCCACGAGGCCGTAACGGAAACGATAATGCAAGCAGCTCGCATCCTGCGGCCATCGCGCAATCATCTAGGAAGTCATTGGCTATGCGTCGTGCGCCAACAACCCGAATCGTCTGTGTCCGAGGAAAATAAACTGACGAGTCGTGTTCGCAAAATTTCACTTTGTTCCTTTACGTAACGCCGACGATTCTTTTTATTTGTGCTCGCTGTATTCTTTGTTCGACTGTCGTCCGGCTGCGGTTATCGACGATCGAAAGAATAGTTGCTCTTTACCAGTCGTTTTTACTCCAGACACTTCTCACTAGGAAGAACACCGCTTTAGAAGTATTGAGAAAAGTTCCTAGAAAACTCGAAAATTTTTATATATATTTAAAATCAATATCGCTATAAATTTTTGTCCGACCATCAAAAACATTCTTAGGTATTCTTCATCATCAGGAATATCAACGTTGTCTCACATAAACCGTCTTCACATATCGTTTTAGTGATATTTTCTTGGACTACCGTTAACTTTTCTACAGTTTTTCTACAAGGGTACACATAAACATTTCGTTTAATGGCATTATTTTATATGCAGTTATTTGAAGAAGTATAACAAATATCATACAACAAGTTCTACTTTTTTAGGTGTGCGTTTTGAATTATTTCTTAGCACCCATGACGAAATTCCGTTCAAATAACTTACCACTTTATTTTCACGTATTTTCAAACATTCTTCTCCTGAAATCGATTTTCTAAATTTGACGTAAAATGGCCAATAGTTTGGTTCAACCGTTAAAAGATGGCAAGTGCAATGAGCTGTTTGCGACATTGCATCAAAGTGATCACAAGTCCCGTTGAAATTGGTTCGAAATTGAAATATTTTCCGCTGTCGATAACAGTGCACCCCGTGGACAGTATGGACACGGAGACTGAGAAATCGCCGACTCTTTCGAGACGCGTATCAGCAACTTAATGTAGCGATAGCTTTAACAAGTGATAGCACTTGGAGCTAACTGTAAGTCCGTAAGTCTTCCTGGAAGAATTTCTCAGCCCCTGCTGATTATTACTTCTTTCGCGGCTTAGCTAACACGCGACCGAGCGTTGTCATGCACTAATGTGACTCCGTGGCTTTCTTGATTAATAAATAATATCATTTTTTTATGTAGTCATTATTGCTGTTTTTATGCGATCATTATGGCTGTTTTTATACTTTCCACCTCGAATCTTGGAAATTATAAGCTTAGGACACTGACGGTCAATGGCTTATAAAATAAGCGAGTATACAATATAACTCGGTTTCTTTAAATAATTCCTACTTTATATTAATTTTTTTTAAATATCACTTGCTTTTTATCTAGCTCTTCTTAGATAAAAAATACAGTAAACTTACATTTTAAACTAAATCCGTCAAAACCTTTAATTCGCTCTTGAAATGGTTACCAGTGTGAGGCAAAGCCCAGTTCTGCTCATTGGCTCGGCCGCCTTGAGCCAGTCAAGCTCGCCCCTCATTGGTCAGCGTTTTTCGTAAATAACTCATAAACAAAGCCACGGATTGCATTTGCGCTAAGGAAGAAGTTACTTCAAATGACCTCAGGAACCCCTAATTTTTCGATTGCGAGTGACGTTTGGGACAATACATTATACACATAATATCGCTCTACGACTGATTAAGAAATTGAAAAATCAAATCTAGATCCCTGGTTTTGAAACGACTATTATCGAAAAGAATACTATTGTGACTGACAATAGATGTACGTGCTCATTTCTATGAAATCTTAGTCACCGATAGCTGTCGCGTACGATGAATTTATTATGAGGAAGAGATCTTTTGTTCGAGAAACGGCGATCGTCTTTTCCAATCGCGTGAAACGTGCCGGCAGAACAAGAGGTGGTAAAAGAAAAGGAAACAACTGGAGAGTTGAACGCGTGGCGGAGGTCAGAAGGCTTGGCCGATCATTGAAATCATCGGCTCGAGGAGCTGGTGACGCTCGGTGAGGCAACGTCCCGCTTCGCAACGGTTCTAACGAATGCGTTTCGCGCGTGATGATGTGAGTTGCGTGTCACTCATGCACCGTGACGCGCGCGCGTGCACCGATTGCCGGCCGGACAATAGAATGTGGCATTGTTCGTGTAAATTAGCCGCGAAGAAATTGAACCGCTGTTCACGCGAGATGCAAGATAATTGAACCGTAATTGAATCAAGTATAACTTTCATAAACCGCGGGGTATAAACTGTATTTATTAGCAAACCGTGGTTGCTTGCAGACATTCATGGCGTACTTTACTATGCTAACATTACGGTTGAATTAAATAAAACATATCGAACGTTAATATTCCGAGCTCGTATTCCAGATATCTTGACTTTCTCCAAACGGTTTCCTGTTCTATGGCTTCTTTCCCAACGTTTCCCTTGGACTCGAGGGGATATTCCAGTGCGAACTGCGTGGTTTTTTAACATTTTTAAGGAATTATTTGCCAAGAAACTATTATACCCTTTACAATCAAACTGACGAGGTTTATTCGTATGTTTCAAATTAGTGGTATTTTAATTAGTTAAAATTAGTGGCACTGCTATACCTTCAAACATGGTCGCTTTTAAAAAAGATCGTCTCACGGTGTTCACAGTTCTGCTTGTCCGAAATAAAAAAGAAACGTTAAAGTTCCTTAATTAGTATGAATTTGGTTATAGCAGAATATACTAGAACAAAAGAAAAATAGCGATGATTTGAAACTCGATTATCGATTTTTGCATATTTTCTTAAACTTCGGAGGCCTAAAAAAGAGAAATTAAAAATTTTTGAGTCAATTGGTCAAATAGGTTTTGAGATATGGATACCGTTTCGAAAAACATAATTTCCAGATAAATGCCTTTAAAGTTTAGTATATCGATAATGACGTATTTTCAAAACTGCACCCTTCATGAAATTGATTTTTTCAAAAACTCACCCCCTCAAATAAAAATTTTAATAACATTCAAAAGCCAAACACAGATTCGATGTTTCTCTATACCTACCGAAACTATTCGATTTAATATTAATCTCTTACGTAGAACCAATTTTATCAATTTTTAAAAGTGGAATAAATGTTGACAGGTTTCTCACACTACTGTTAAATACTAATCGTTAATTCTTAGTCTCATGCTACCTGTGAAACTGACTCGTTGGAACGTTTTCTGATAATAGTCACGAATTCGCAAAACTTATCGTTTACTATATGAATGTTTGGAATGTTATATTGTTACATTGGGTGAATAAAATTTTGTTCGA
>CM052148.1:9568490-9587495 GCA_028455555.1 Augochlorella aurata | reverse complement strand
TCAAAAATTCACCCCCTCAAATAAAAATTTTAATAACATTCAAAAGCCAAACACAGATTCGACGTTTCTCTATACCTACCGAGACTATTCGATTTAATATTAATCTCTTACGTAGAACCAATTTTATCAATTTTTAAAAGTGGGATAAATGTTGACAGGTTTCTCACACTACTGTTAAATACTAATCGTTAATTCATAGTCTCATGCTACCTGTGAAACTGACTCGTTGGAACGTTTTCTGATAATAGTCACGAATTCGCAAAACTTATCGTTTACTATATGAACGTTTGAAATGTTATATTGTTACATTGGGTGAATAAAATTTTGTTCGAATCTAACTGTATCAAACTAGTCGTTACTGAATCATAATTTCATCAAATTTAATTTCATTTCACAAGACTTTGTGTAAAAATGAGAATTAAACTTAGCCAGTCAAGGAAAATGTAGATAAAAGACGGACATACGTATTTTTATATTTTTGCGTTAAATATTAATGAAAATCTTTTCTACGCACAATAAATCCTTGGTTTATTCGACCCAATATCTTTGCTAGCTGTCAGGGATTGAACGAAAGTAAAACAAATTGAGTTTGTTTCACTAACGTCCACGTGTTGATTTGATTGCAGGCTGCAACGGTGCCGGATGCGGTTACCCTGGCGCACCTGCACACAGCAGCGTCCGCTTCACGGGAACAGGTGCTCAAGACGTCATAGACGAAGGGGACGCCCTTCTTAAGGACACCACGTTCCTCGAGGGCACCGTGGCCACGTACTCTTGCGAGCGTGGCTTCGAGCTGCTTGGTCCAGCGCGAAGACAGTGCCAAGCCGATGGCTCCTGGTTGCCCGAAGGGGTACCATTTTGCGGTAAGTTGCTTTTCACTACCAAAAGTCCGCCCCTTTGCATGTTCTAGGTATCTGATTTTATCAAAGTAAAATTGTAAAGTTGAGTTGTATGGCATCAATTACATTTCTCCACATTCTCACGTTTTGCGGATTCTAATAAAATTAGGAACATGCAATACGATCGGAGTAAAAATAAATTCTGAAATCAGAGAAAATAATTCATATATGTTTAAAGCTGCAGTTAAAGTACTCAAAAATATATAAAACGATAGAACGTTGGAAATAATTTGCCAGTTTAAATAATATTTCATACAAGATCCATAGTTTATGAAACAAGCGCGAACATCAAGAAAACAGAGTAAACTCACGAAATTACTAAACAAAGTCGTTCAGTAATACCAAGAATGTCGAAGAAGACGATGTCGCTAATGACCTAGATGTCCATGCGACTTTAATCTTTGAAATGAAAAGAGATTGTTAATTTTGAAAGTGCCATAATTATCGGTAGTTTCGTTATGTCTCCCGGAACGGTAAATCCGAGTGCGAAGGGTTAACTGGCGATGCGTAAAGGAGGTCTAAAAAATGCTTTTTATACGAACCGTACGTTCTAAAGATGGGAAATGAGGCTGCAGACAAAGATGGGTGCCTTTCGTATCTGGGGGTACCTTGTATCTACGGTCTACTTGCAAGTTATGCACGGTTGAATGGAATATGGAATATGGAATGCGAACAAAAGTATCGAAGCGACGAATGACGTCGGACAGTTTGCATCCGTTTACGAAAACGAAACAAGACATTCGCAGTGGAATCATCAAGGTAAATACGCTCGCGGATGTGGGTTTAAGAGAAAGTTCAAGCGTTCCGAGGAAACGTGCTCGCGCTTCCGGTCACGCCTCTACGAAACACTTTGAGAATATACGTATCGTAACTCCGAGCAATAACCAGCGTTGATTCATCGTATGTAGTCACGGAGATTTAGGAGAGTGCATCTTTTTAGGGCGAAGTTTTGAAAGCCGACGCCAGACGAAAAGATTTTATCGAGAGTTTCGCTCGCGTACAATTAACTATGGAATATTACCTTTTATCTTTCTTACTGCGCCTTCTGTTAGATTTTCAGAAGAGGGGAGAATGTAAACATCAATGTGTATCACCGAGAAGTACGAATACTGTTTCCCAAGTTTCAGATATTCATTGTGGTCAATGAAGTTTACGCGAATTACTGAAATATAAGAAAACGCGACGATGAATTAGAACATATAATATATCTATTTTATTTTTACCATAAATAATCTTCTGGTCAATGATGGAATTATCTTTATTGCGATAATCGTTGCAATAATTAAAGATTTTTATGGGAATGTGGATTTAGAAAAAATTGCAAATCGACTCATAATTCAAAGAAAATGAAAATTGATCGCTGGCTATACTTTCTTTCAAACGAAACAGAGAAATTCCTTAGGGCATGCTTCATGGTTGACCGAGTAAAACGAGTTAACTCATCCGTAGATTTTATAAAAATGCCGAAGGTCAGTCACGAATTTGAAGTATTTTTGTACAAGAACGAGTTCAATCGAATCGTGCCGTTGAAGGTCATCTACACAGGTGATAATTGTATGCGAATGATAGTGGATCGAAGCTCGCTTATACACCGATTGAATACTCAACAATTTTCGGTGGCAAGTGACCTGATTCCGAGTGTCCTTGACCGAAGAGAAGACAGTATATAAGAGCAGAGAAAATAGAGGGGGCAGAACACCGTTAACTCTGAACCTGCTGCTACCTCCTAAGAGAGCCTCCGGCCTTTCAACGTCACTCGCATTCCTGGCATTGGCTCACTGTTTCGTTCCCCTCGGTCCAGGTCAGATTTCTTATAAAAAAAAGAAAGAATCGAAAGCTTTCACCGGAACTGAACATTATTTAAATAAATCCCATTCGAATAACATTTTTAACTTTATTCTATACTTGACCTGTTTTGGTAGTTAGTTAATTAGTGATTTGAACAGTGATTTGAAGTTTTCAGATATTTCTTGACTAGCCGTAAGTTGTACTGGCAAGATAATTAATTAACTTAATTCGTAGAATTTATAGTTTGATCTTCCGCGGTAAAATAAGTAATATAATCATTCATATAATATAATAATAACATTCGTGTAATATCAATATAATATAAAGCTAGAAAAATAATATAAAAAGTAAATATTTCTTTTACTACACTTTCTCATTTTAGTTGGTACTGCAAGTGTAAATTTAATATTTATTATTAAATAGTAATAAATTTAATATTAATAAGTTATATAACCTTGACTTAAGCTAAGATAAAGAATTGTCCTCATCGACTGAAAGATTCCTTCGAAAAATGAAATTGAAACGTCATTACAGCTTCAAATAATGTATTCATGTCTTTATATCTTAGGACATTAGGTATAATTCATGAAAATGTTCATTTAAGGATCAGGTAAACCAAAAAGGAAGATAGAAAAGCACCGATTGTGGAAAACAAAAAGGTCATCCTTTCGTCGATGCAGAATGGAATCTGATCGATAGAATACAGTAATCAATTTAAGTGAATAATTCTCATAGACTGTGCTGCTTTCGAAGATGTAAGAACAATCTAACGAAACGGTATAAATAATTTAAAATCCTACGTGTCAATGTCAAATGTTACAAACTTGAAACTAGTTTCTGTTTCAAACACGTGGGAATATTTCTTCGGCAAATGCAAATGACGTTTTCTTTCGAAGTGTCAAGACAATTCTCCGCAGCGGTACTTCTTCGACAAGAACGGGCAATGCTTTTTCAGAAAACAATTCTTGTAGGTTAAAGAAAAGATGCCTGTCCACGATTACTCTGCCGTGTTTCCGTGTCGTCATTGCAAATAAACAACCGGGCAGCTTTGCAATTTCTCGCAATTTTGCCACTTGCGCAGCTATGCGTGAATTTGACTCCTCGAAGGTAAACTTGTTGGAGGCTCGCGGCCGGGCAGACGCGTAATCGCGCTTGTACCGTCATTTTAGTGCCAAATACATTTAGCGCCAGAAATGGCACTTGGAACTCTTCGTTCCAGATCGCAAGCTGATCTTTATTTTCATATTTACGACGCTCATAGGAGCAGAAGTCGCAACTAGGCTGTGGATTTCATACGTTCGTAGCGTGTCTAAGTATGTAAAATGCAACTTGGTCGGAGAGCATAAGTCTTCATTTTCAACTTTCTTGACTGCACGAGTACCACAACAATAAAAGTGATCTAATGTTTAGATTTTCTAATTTACAGATATCATAATGTAAATTAGTACAATTCGCTGTAACGTGTTAATTATTTGATTGATTACTTTTGTAATTCCTGGGCGTCGAATCTTTACGCACTCGTGATCCTAGAAAATTTCCAACAACTTTTCAAGCATAGATTCCAGTAGGACATAATACAGTCAGTTAGAAAAACAGTAAAAACAACATTTCGCAATCTGCTAATTATTCTCACCACTGATTTGTCATTGATGCAGTCACTTACAATTGATTTCACTCTTACAAATCGAACGGTGTAAATAATGGATTCGGTTGAGAAATCGTGAAAAAAATAGGAAATACATAATTTACAATGACTCACGTGTTAGCGCAATAAATGTCTAATGACGTCATTGGATCATACATAAAGTCATTGGATCTCTAGACGGGTAAAGACGAAATAAGAAACGGATTGATCCCTTTTTAAACAGAGGGAATTCGCACAAACATACATTAATTACTTAATAGTGCATCAAAGAAAAGTTTTAAAATCTTGATTTATATAACAACCCCGATAAAAATGGTTAAATTACATTACTGAAAATAATTTCGTTGTTTCAATTTTTTTAATGCTTTTTTCAGCAATTTTTTTAATGCTTTTGTTACATCTTTTGAAAAGATTTACTCGCAGCAATCTCCTTATGAATCATTTATAATACTATCCGATTAACCTCTCTCTCTCTCGATGTGTTCTTAATTTATTTCACCTCCTGCGGCTACGCATAGTTCTCGATTAAGCTAGATCTATTGTGGAAAGTTCAACGACCGTATGCAACAATCAAAACGTGACGAAGCTGCGTAAATCAGGTAGCGCAATTTCTAGTTAGCAAGTACAATCAAGTTTTCGCATTATAATCTGCAATTTTCCCGGCGACTTTCACTTATTCCCCCGGAATATTTCCGTTCGCAAACATACTAATGATCGTGGTCAGGCCGTCCCGCGGAACCGAATACAAATGATTAAACGCAGTCATCTTCGTAGTCACGTTGTTCGATTTCTTTCCCTTAGCTTGTCAGTAAAGTAGCATTAGCTTTTGTCCGCAAGCTGGAGGAAACAGTATTTAGTACTTTCCATTGCGGTAACACTTCTTTCAAGCAACGCAGGGAGCCCAGTTAACGCCAAGTCTTCATACTACGGAGAACTATCATCGGAACAACTAATTTGCTTTTCAAAAGTTCGTCTAGCTCGTAAAAGTAGGTTACATGAGAAAAAAATCAGAAACAGAGAAAGAAGAAAATATAACCTCTGTGTAAATTTCTGCCTAAGGATATTTCGAATGAAATATCTTTCGGAAAGATCTAAGAGAAGAAAGTAGAGAAATCAGTTTTCCACTGAAGAAAATCATTGCAGCATCTACTTAGCATAATGACCAAATAGGGAAATAAGAAAATAGACTTTTTATACAAATTATTTCAAAATCTCTTTCAAAAAACTTTTCTTTTAATATAGCTTTTAATGTCGCATCGACTGCTTGGTTATGGGACACCCTGTATAATGATTGCCACCCTTCTCAATGATTTCGTGGTGGATTTCAAAGAAATGGAGGATAGTATAGTTCTTATTGTTAGAGGAGATATCTTGTAAACCTGTAATGGCACTTTTGGAGTCGGGAGTGATGATAGATTTTTAATAAGTACCAAGTATTAGTAGCATTATATATGTATATAGCATGAGTATTAATAGCATAAGTATTTGCATAATATTTTTCGAGACACTGCGTAAAACTATTTACGCACTTGATTAGGGTAATTAATCTGTACAAAGAGACGCATCCGTCTACATGCATAACAGATCTTTACCAAAATCAATTGAAACTGCACAAAGGGAATTCAATAATTGGCGTGTGTTAATCGACTGACGAGTTCATTGACTTAGGAGATTCGTCAAACAATTTATATTTCATACGATAACGTATGCGTAGCGCGCATATGAATTTTTTTAGGCGTTTAGATTCATTGTAAAAGGTGTCCAAGCATAACGAAAGATACCTTTGTTTTAATAATACCGTGCTCATGACTCATTTATTATTCCATAGCTTTGCTCGGGGCATAGGCGATACGAGACAGAAGTTGCGTTACTTCGAGAATATGCATGTCTGCTAACTCGTTATACGGATCGCATAATGATAATCGAACTATAGTATTATAACCTTCCCATTATGGTTTAAGTGCTTGGACACCCGTTTAGATGCAAATTACATACATTTGTATTCCGATCGTTTCCCAAGATATATTTTTAGTAAGCCACGTTAACCGTATAGATAAAATAGGCAAAATGGGAGACAGAATTTCTTATGGACCGCTGAAAATCGGTATATCTCTTTAGCAATCTTCGCCGAGTTTCACGTAAGAACTTGTTTCAATAGAAAATATCAATCACGAATATTCAAATATTTTCGTAACAAACGGCTTTACACGTTCACACCAAAGTCGTCGAATTATCTTCCTGGTTCGTTTCATTATATGTTAGATCTTCACGGAAAAGATAAGAACTTTAGCATGACTTCTGAAATGACCAATTAAAGCAAGCAACTTAATTTTTCAGATTATAATCTTAGTACAAATAAAGAATTTCTTTCGTGCTTTAATTGGGTATTATTTCAACAGAATGTAAATTTAGTGCATAACTTGACAATTTTTAGTGCGTTTGATGGTAGAACACGAACGAAAGTGCCATAAGTAACCGAACTTTAAAACATAGTAAGCTACACTCTAAATATTTCGTTTTTCTTTGCTGTAATAATATTCACTAAATATGATACTGCCGTTAATACACAATATTACAAGAATTTTTCTTTCCTATGATACATGGACGTTGGACCAAATTAGGCTACATTCTCATCATGTTTCTTTCTAGATGAGAAAATATCAATCACGAATATTCAATGAGATATATTCGTAATAAATGAGATATATTCGTTAATAGTATGAAAAGGAGCCTGGAACGACCTTCTAAAATACTAAAGAGTAGCAAGTGTTACTAAAATTAGAATCGAGTATCAAATGTTTCGTTCGATCAAGCACCAGAAAATAGTTTCGTCTCTCGAGAGATGAAATCTTTCCTGATGGCCCGTGCGAGGAGTAACTGTAAATAAAGACGTGGCCGCGTGTATGTGTGTAGGCTTGTGGGAACGCGTGTGGTATATCGTAACTCCACGGGACTCGGTATGTAGGTTTAGGTCGAGAACGCATCGATTATCTATGTTCCTTCAACTACACCTGGATGGAATGCCGATCAACTTCTCTTGGGTCTTAGATCTTGAGCAGAGTCGCGATAGCCAACCGGTTCTCTATGATTCACGACCTGTTTTCGACGTCTGTAATGTCCGTCATATTACTTGTATTCAAAACACCGTACAACTATTTCCATAAAAGCTCACCTGTCCCTTTACCGAACCTAAATCGACGCGATCGTAAAAAGCTCGTATAAACTTTAATATGAAATCGAGAGAATAAAAGGAAACTCGATATTATTAAAAAATAAATCGACGAGTTTGCGTATCTTTTTACTGAAAATAACTGTTGAATCTCCTGTGCATTCAAGCATATGTACGTATGATTAATTGTTTGCACACGATGGAGCAATATTCAGGGCGAACTGCTTTTTGTATTCATTGTAACATGCACTTGCAATGAACACGAGAAGAAATGTTATCGAAACGAGTTCATTTTGTAATTGTTGTCTGACAAGAAATGTAAGAATTTTCATAAGCGAACAAGAAAGTTCAGTCAACCAAATCATTGAAAATCTGAATAAATGACGAATAAATCGCCATTGTTAGAACAATTATTGATAAAACCGGAAATAAATGTTTTTGACGAAGAAATGGAAAAAATTGTTCAAAATTTCTTCAGAAAAATAAGAACGACTGAAAATTCTACCACTTTCCTTCGCTGCGTCAAGGGTTCACAGAAATTGCTTGTTATGAATGGCGAGGACAGTAATTCCGGTAGACTTAGTAACTCTCGCGATGATCGACAGGAGCTAATCAATGGAAAAGGGGACTACCAACATCTAGGCAGAGTGCCAGTTAGCGTCGATAAAATTCTCACGTTACGGTACAGCAAAACTACCGCAAGATCGACGCAACTTGTTTCACGAATGTGCAACAGTGGTAATGCGTACACAAAAGTTTGCGCATCTGCGTGCCGAACGGCTGTTCAACCGTGTGACGTGACTGTTTCGCGACCTTCTTTTTATTTAATGGGAACGGCAATGAGCCGCTAACATTTTCCCAGGTCCTTCGGCGAAACGCTCTCCAGTGACTACATCAAACGACTGAACAACTTCTTACCGATGATAATTATTGGACTTTGCATCATTATGCATTTATGGCACGCCCGAAGTAAAGCACCTATTAAACAAAGCGTAGTCCAACCAAAATTAATATCAGTTTCATTTGATTTTTCTCTAAAGAGATCTTTTTCTCTGCACAAAGATCACCGGTACGGCACGTGCCAAATTATATTAGGTCTACCGGAAAGTTCTGTCCGTTTTTGAATTGAAAGGAAATAACACAATTTTCATACATTTAATAATGTTTATTGTAGAATATACTTTCCATCGTTACTTATGACTTCTTGTCAGCGTGATGGCAACTTGTAAATGCGATTTTTAAAAAATGATTTATTTTTAGAGGCGAAGAACTCAACTAGTGCTTGGTTGACATCGGCTTCAGTTTTGAATTTGTTTTCCTGCAAAAAGTTTCGTAAAGAGAGAAACAAGGGATAATCGGAGGGTGCTAGGTCTGGGGAACATGGTGGATGTGACAGGATTTCCCAGCCTAGCTCTGCGATTTTCTGACGAGTCGCCAAAGCAGCATGTGGTAAATGAACTTTATCGGTAGCCACGTTTTCGCGATCGCGTCTCACTTAATAATGACACGAGACATCTTTGTTTCAGTTTCTTTAGGAGAGTACATGTGCGTAAATGCAGTGATAAAGAGAGATAGTCATATATGTCTCGAATCAACATGTGCATATGGATTGAAACTTGAAGTGACACTATCGGACAGAATTTTCCGGTAGACCTAATGAAATACAAAAACACTTTCACGTTGCTAGACATTAACAATGCCTCCGATTCGTTTTTATCATTAGCAATCATTCAGATAGTAAAATAAACTTCCCTACACTAGTTTTTACAAAATACTTCACGAAAGTGGGAATTTACACAGACATCCGCAGTTCAGTCATTATACTACACATGTTTATGTGGAATAGAAATTCCGTAAAGCGTGTTATAAATGTGTATTTATGATTTTCATTCTTGCAAGCAGAAGATTATTTGTATTATTCAAAATTCAGTGAAAATGTACTCACGTGAAAGTTATACAAAGCTTGATTTTAACATGAATTTCGCACGTAAAATACGTGAGAAGAGGGGAAAGAATAAAACGTATAAACAAACTGAACAAAATGTGTGCAGTACAAATATGTAACAGCATAAGGAGAAAATTAATTAGAACCAGATCACTTTTGTGGACTAAAGGACTTACAGCGAATAATATTTTACACTCTGTTCTTAGAGATTATGTACATATAATTCGCATCTACAAAATAATTGTGGTTTAAAAGTAAAATCGATTTTGCGCCGGTACATCTTTCCACGATTTTGGAAAAAATACTTTTGAAACCACTTGACAAAAAAGAGAAGCCCATGAAATTCTCAATAAAAAACGTTTTCTCAAACGCGGGTAATAAACGGAATACAAACAGGGATGCATAATTGGCGAAGTATTAACCCTTTGCACTCGAGTGGCGACTCTGAGGCGCCACTAAAAATTAGTACAACATTTTTCAAAATATTTGTAATAATATCAGATTCGTTTACGTTAATCTTTATTAAAAGATTGTTAATATTGTAAATACTGTACTTGCGAATAGCCTCAATTTCATATGGATAAATCGCAATAAATCATATAAAATAGACATCATAAAACATGTTTTGGATTTCGAATTAAACTAGTTTCGAGTGCAAAGGGTTAACCAGATAACTAGTTTCGCGCGCGGTTAGAATGGCAGAGTGATTTAAATAGGGTCGAAAATGTGATATCCCGTATAGTTTGCAGAATGCGTACACCAGGAGCTAATGTGACCTAGGATTTGAACATCGCGAGCACGTGTCGGAAGTACCGCAATTTGGGCGGGGCAGTTCCAAGTGTACAAATAACTAGGAATGCAATGGAAACTAAGAAACTAATTCGTGCTTCCCATCGCTTATTCTGCCGTCCACTTTTTCGTCGTGTGAACGGAAGACAGCGGGAAAGAATGTCTCCGTTTGCGTTTTAATCGTAACGGGGTACAGTTATTTCAATTACGCGATAACCGTAGAAATATTCGTATAAGGAAAAAGGTAATTCGACTTCTTCGGAAAATTAAAAAGATCGTAGTTGAAGATGATGTCCTGTTAAAGTAATTGAACAGCACATATGCAGGAGTAGACATTTGAATTTTACGGATGTGGCAATATACAGGTATTTTGACATTACTAGACTGGAAATGTTATGCATTAATTATGCATAATATGCATTAATTAATTAATTTATAATTAATTCGAGACAATAAGGAGATTAAAAGAATTGAACGGTGTCGACGTATTAAATTCATCTTATTCGAATTATTAAAGAAAGAGGAAAATTTCTATATGGTTTCTGTTTCTTAAAATTAATAGTTTCATTTTCCATAAAGATCCTAAGTCTCGCCTACCCTTGTAATTCGATTGTTTCAGATCAAATTGAGATAATATTTACACACGATCAATTTAATCATTATCTTTGCTTTTACTATTAAAGAAAATGTTTTCCACGACTAATATATAAACATTTGTTCTAACAAATGTTTGGTCTGTTTGATGAGATACGCTTTATCGGTTGTAGAGTAAAAATAGACATTTAATGGTACGACCTTTTTGCCATTACAGTTTTAAATGTTGCGGGAGGCAAAGCGCCGATGCAATCTAGCAGTTCGGAAGGTGGAATTCCACAGCGAGCAGTAGACGGCAGCAGTGGACAAATCTACACACCCCAAACCTGTACTCTAACGAGACCGGAACTCAGACCGTGGTGGTACGTGAATTTGCTGGAACCATACATGGTGCAGCTGGTTCGGCTAGATTTTGGAAAACCATGTTGCGGTGAGTAAAGCCAAAAAAATTTTTTAAGTTTCCCTTTAGAATAGGTATCGTAATAGGTATAATCACCTGGACGTCCAGCACACGTTCTTCCCTCCCGCTAATTTTCTATTCTAAATTGTTCTTTCATTTTCACTAGACAAACTGCTTTTCGTGATGTTTCAAAATATATTTTTTAAACTGAAGGCGCACTTTCAGATATAATTAACAGCAGTGTAAAAGGTTCAAAATTTCGAATTATTTTTTAATACGATTCGCAAAAGTTACTAAACAACACAGGTGAGATCAGAATACACTTATGAGAGCCACTTGTGCCATAAAGAAACCAAGGTCTGCTATGCGAAACGTTATTGGTACTAAATAAAATTGAATTGCTTTCACGATTGGTTACATGGTACTAATAGCAAAGTAACGCTGCAGTAAACGTGATTATAAAGTTCATTTAAGTATTTTATCAAGAATATTTATCAGAGATGTCAAACTCAGGAAGTTAAAGTATACGATGGACAAGTAGTTATTTACAAAGCCGGGGTAAAAGTGAAAATGCTTTATTTGCGGAAATTCAAAATAACCGTGGTGCAAGTATATGCTTGTATCCAGAATTTGTTAACACCGAGATTGCTTGATACGTAAGAAATACTGTATGATTAATGCTAACCGGAAGAGCACGTTAGAACTTGCAAGACAGCGCATAAATACTGCGATGCATTACTCGAACAAAATCATTTACATAAGGGAAAGTATTTGCTACATTTGCTTCGGACAGACGTTTCAATAAACGGGAAAGGAATGTAAAGAAGAGAAAATTCGTCCGATTACGCTGACGTTTCAAAATGATGGGACTTCGAGATGACTTTATTCATTTATGTAATTTACGCGATACCTCGGAATATTTGTTACAAATTTTTAATACCGATCTTACGTAGCGTTCACGGGCGTATCTTGAACGACGAATTCACACCGCTCCGCTATCAAAAGCAAATCTGAAAGCTACTTTCATGGAAGAGCGCATCGGTATCAATGAAAAAGTGCCGTCCAATCTACCATCTAATTTAGCAAGCTTTATTTATGCCAAGACTCCTAAAAGCAATTATAAAACCGAAGGATAAATTAAAATATCAAACGACCAGTTTCTACTACATATTCAAGCAGCAAATAGCTAGTTTTCTTTTTTACTTTCATAGACTTACGTGAACTATTTTTTGTGCTAAATTCGATAGACGCTTATTACGAGAATGTTTCGCGCGTTTCTTACTTTTTTTTCTAGCTGGGCAAGGATTGCACGATCTTTCGTGTTAAGATTTCACTAAGTACGTAGATGTGTAACTTACTCTGTAAATTAGATACTCTCTGCAAATTGGATACCTTTCGTAAATTAGATGCTCTCCGTAAATGATATTAAAACCTTATGTACAGATATTCGAGAGAAAATAACTTTTCTAACTATTGCTAAATTTCATTCGGCAACCGCTGTTACAATCTTCATTGTCCGAACTACTAAAAAGTGCTGTCATTAGGCATTTTAGCATATTACTTTCACTAAAACAGTAAGAATACAGGGTGGGATTTAGTTGTCGTCTATTCTTCGACCGTAGTTGCCTCAGTCTGTGATAGTGTTTACAAACATTAATTCTTGCGACATACATATGTAGTAAACGGAATGTCTCCACCATTGTTATTATTTCTAAACACTATCTCGGATAGAGGCAACCACTGTAGAAGAATAGGCGACGACTAAATCCTTTAGAAAAATCAACAAAATTTAAAATCGATTTAAATCGGTTAAAATTATAAAATTTAATTATCGGTTAAAAAAATGTTATACCAAATTTGTTTCTTATTTTTTCACGTAGGATTACCCCTGCTCAGTTATACTACTGGTCCACTGGAATTCTGGTCCACTCTGTATACTTACTGGTATAGAATAGTGAAAGTAATATGTTAAAATGCCTAATCACAGCACTTGTTAGTAGCTTGGACAATGGAGATCGTAACAACGGTTGCCAAAAGAAATTTAAATTAGGAGTGATTAATTCAAAGTGAGAACCAAATAGGATTATTATTGGATTAGTATTTTCTTAACTATCGTACGTTAGTCAGGGTAAAGAGGATCAATCATTTTCTTATGGTGTAAAATATTTTATTCTTTTCTATATCTATTGCAACATGATTTAGTGAGTCAATCTAGGTTAGAATTAGTTTTACTGCGTTATTATCAAACCTTTGTCCTCCTTTGACGAGTCTAACTCGTGGAGATTCCTATTAGATAGGAATGTTACTTCGTTCTTTTAAATTAGTATAAAATTCTTTTTTCTAATCGCCAATATTTAAGCATTCAAGTAAACGCAGGTCTACGATAAATATTAATCTTCCTTTTCTTCTAAGAAGTTATTACAATCAAGAAAGTTTTAACCATTGCAACCGTGAAGAAAATGGTACCGCAAGGGATTAACGATAATGTTGGGTAATGAAATATATAAATAGTTATCACGACAGTCGCTTAGTTCGTTTAATTATCAAATAATTTTTGCCGGGGGTAGCAAGAAGTCAGTTTCCTGAAGCTGTCGACTGTGCAAAACCCTGGAAGATATTAAAAAACTGAAATTTGGGGTACTTTACTTTACATCTTCCGGAAAACTGACAATTAGCAATAAAACGACACTTTCTATGAGCAAAGTTGGCCGTCGCGATTAATGCCTACGACCGAAACGCGAAAAATTATGGCGTCTCTTCAGCAAGCCGTAAAATATGGCCGTAAAATTCGCCTATCGCGAGCATTGTTCGGACGCGAGAAATATTTAGAAACTTTCCAGAACGAAAGTGAGAGTCTTTTCACTTTTGATCGCTGAATAATGGTGCATCGCTCTGCAGTCCTGCATGTTATTATCGGCCGCTGTCATTTTCATTTTCTGCCTCGAGCTTCCATTTTACTGTTTCGTTCGGAATGAGTTCTTAAACGGCCAAGTTACACTCCTTCATTACATGCATTACCTAATTTGACTAGCTGTAACAATTCTGTTTTAATAACTTCCTCGATCCATTCACGATGATAAAATTTAAACAATGACGAAAAGGTAGATTTTATCATAATAGTTATTAAATAATAAATCGGTTATTAATTTTCATTCCTGTGAGTACTATTCAACCATGACGAGTTATAATATATATCACAGTTCATCATATTTCACACGAGCAGACAATCGTTCCTTCTCTTAAAGATTATGTAATTGTTCAGATATTTTAAACCAATGAGGTGAACCATTCGTTGGAACCAACATTAGACTCTACCAGCATTAAACTATTAATTCTTTTTACGGTCTTTTCCTAAACTATAAGTGCACAGAAGAAGTCAAAACACATTTTGTTATAACAAAGTCCTCGAAACGTTATTTATTGCTGCAAACTCACTCTCATAAATGATGGAAGAAGTACAATTAGAGTACAATTTTATCTAAAACACGGTACAATTCAAGAAGCAGCCTGCAAATTTAATGCATTTATGACAAACATGAATAAATAACAACACTGTTAGAAGAACTTAAAAATGTGGGTGTATTATTTTCGGTTCACTGAAAATTATAAAAAGGAGAAATACTTTTTCATTTAACGTCACCTTCTTACAATCGACTTAGACAATTTTGATTTTACATAGACCGCAGTTTACTCATAGTCCGCGGATGTTTATGCAAAACAAAAATTTCCTGCATCGGTTGTAAAATTCGAGAGCCAAATACGAATCTCTTTCTTTCATTAATAATTGCAAAATATTACAAAATACGTATACATGTTAATAATTGCTCGCAAATCTTCCATAAATTTGCTATAGTCTTTTCTCGGAGACTATCAAACAAATTCATGAAATTTTTAACGCGGTACAGAGAATGTCTTTAAAATGCCTTCAGAGTATTTCACGGGAATAGTTATCCAAGCATTTACGATCTCGGTGAGACGTGCCGTGTCGATGGTTTCACGAGTTCCGCGATTTTGTCGCGGTGTCTGGAATAGATTTCCACGGACAAATGGCTGATCAAACAGGGGTAAAACTTTCACCGTTAAACGAAACGTCCGATAATAATGACAGACGTTCACGTTTACACGGAAATCAAGAGTGAGAGTGCTCTGTTGTTCACAGAAAGGAAACCCATTTTCTATCCTTTCACGAAACACCGCAAAAGCTCCGGCACTAAGGAATGTTCTCGAAACATTTGGCAACATATTTCGCCAACCAATTTTCAATTTGAATCATATACAATCATATACAATCATATACAGCACCATCTTTAAATAAAAGTTGTCATATTCATCGATATTTCACAATTTTACCAGATTTTAATTTTTCTTGGCTTTGTATTCTCTCGAATTTTTATTTCATCGACTAACACATATTACGAACGAACTTGAATGGTTTGCGAAGTTAATAATTGCTATGGCGTTTGTGAGACTGGAATTACAGAACCTCGGCTTATAATTGCAGAATACACTGATCTCCATGCACTTAAACTCATCCAGAAATGTTCCGCTCAACGAATGAGATGATTCGATGCAATTACCATGGTTCAATGTTACTTTCATTAAGTTTTCCTAATGCGTCCGAACGTAGCATGTTACTTCTTATTCATCTCGGGACAAAAACGATTCTACTCTGAATAATACAGCTTTCTTCTATAAGGATTCAGGTAGCATTCGCAAAGAGGATCGCCACGATCGCGATCGCGATCGCGTTTTGCGGACTGACTCACGCATAATGATGGCCGTCGTGATCAGATTGGTTAACCATTTTAGAAGCGTTTCTGCCTCGGCAGGGAAGAACAAGGTGCAACTTTCACGATGCATCTTGGTGATGCGAGCGCGTTACACGAGCACGTTTAATTGCGCAGGAGTTCGGTTATCGTTTTGCTATCGTTTCTTTTTAACAGGCTAACAGAGAAGAACTCGACGATGCTAGCGTGCTCACGATTCGTGGATCGTCTGCACTTCAATAGTGAACAGGTTCTTAATAACAGTAACAATAGTATTGTTTGATGTGCTAAGCGATCTTTCGGTATCTTCTTAATTGCGTAGCGATCGTTTCATCCTTCCAATCCCATAAACGTCTAAATATGTGCAGATATACCATGCACAGTGTAGCATGAAACTCGATGAATGTCACTATATTCAACTTTCCTTTCATCGAGAATTGGCTCCATTATTACTGAAAAGTTTATCTTTATTCTAAAGTTTAAAAAGAAACATTTATTATCCAGTTTATAGATTTCTTTTGGTTGCTCGCTGTTGCGTGGATTTGCACCAGATTGCGATCAAATATTTAAGATTAGAATATATGTACAGCTGTTTAATAATTTTTAGTTTTAGTTTTACTTTTGTACTGAGTCAATTTTTGTTATGGGATACAGGAACTCCCATTAATAGTCGACATCTTTTAAACCGCGATGACTTTTTTAGAACTGGACTAAACGATTTGAATCTTTTTTAGATGGTAGAGGGACCAGTCTACTAAACCATGACTGGAATGATTTTTCTTTAATTTTGCTGTTGCCCAGAATAACGGGAAAAAAAAATACAAAAATCGTTTTTTAATTTTTTTATCTGAGTCTATAACGAAAATTTAAAAAATGCGTTTCATAAATGTCGGTAACTCGTATGCATCTTGAAAATTTCATCGAAATCGTTTGACATTTGTACGAACTGTAAACAATTAAAGATCGCAAAAATCGCAGTTTTGTCCTGATTTTGACACTTAAGTCTGAGACGAATAAGTCTGAGAAATCTGCAGTTTTTAAAAATCTTTTAACACTTGTAACTCGACTTTGCATTAACCATTTTTTAAATTTTCCTTCTAGGCTCCGATAAAACAGTCTTTTTTATTTTGTCTTGTCAGTCCAAGTAATAACGAAATTGTAACAAACTATTTTAATCATAGACTCTCTATCATCTAAAAAATATTAAAATCGTTTGGTCCATTTTAAAAAAGTTATTGTCTTTTCACGAGCGCAGATGCTTTGTCGTTATACTTCAGATGTCTTACCCCTATATGATCACACTAAAATATTGAATTGCTTAAATTCATTTTATCATTCACATAGTTATAAGCTGATACATAATAATAACAGAATAGGATAGAATAGAATGGAATAGAATAAATGATACATAATAATAATGGGAATACTGAACGATTTCGCTGAATAGAAAATTGTGACCATCGCGTAGGCGATTACAAGGAACGAAAGGTGGAAAGCATGTAATTGGAGTTGATGGTCGTGGACGAAACGACGGCTGTCCATCTGGTCACGCCTCAAGTGTTTTCCAGGTCGAAAGATGTAGTACTCGCCGAGCTCCGGATTATTTCAGACGAGTTTATATGTACATATATTCGTTCGAATGCCAGATTTCTCGATCATCGATTACACTGAACACAATAATCGAATTTGTTCGTGACAAACGCGTTTTATTGTCGCAAACCGTATATAACTGATGCAGCGCGCGCTTTCCAAATCTTGGCAACATCTTCGTTTCATTTTATCTCCATTCAGTTTACACGAATTTACATTACTGAACAACAACATACAAAAACAGAAATTATTGTCTCTATTGGACACTAACGCTATGCTTATAATAATATATATAATAATAATATCGTTCAGTTTATTGTATCCCGTGAAGCAAAATATTGCACGGGACTGTTTAAAATCGTGGTGCGATCAATTTATCGAGTCGTTGAAAGTTATTAGTAGTAGAATGTCGTGCATACGATCAGATAGCGATTCGTGACTGCAAAAAGTATGCGTAAAGTGAATTTATAAATTTTGAGACGTAGCGGAACGGAATTGCTAGATCATTAATAATTGAAACAAGTTCCTGAATTTCTAGGAAGTGCTTCGCAGAGATAGCCGTTCCAGTCTTAATTAATGTTACTGTTCCTTATTTAGGAATCCTACGTCTGCTCTTTCAGTATACAACGCGCCGAACATTCTCAAGTACATAGAAAGACACTCTTCTTGAACACAATGATTGCCACTGCTCTCAACAATTTTATAAAACTGAAACAAAAGATTCCGCGTATCTAATGTTTAAAATCAGTTTTACACGACTATGACACGATAAATATATGACACGATCACAAATTTATACGTATATATACGTTATCGATATTACGATAGAGGTCAACGTGTTAATAAATCTTTTTTTATTATTATTGAAGGAATCTGTTATTACGGGTTTCTTATTTCATGCACTTTTCTCTGTTGCAGGCGATGGGGTACCCGGAACAATTGTCGTTCGTGTCGGTAATAACCGTCCGGACTTGGGAACCAATCCAATTTGCAATCGCTTCACCGGTCCCCAAGAAGAAGGACAGCCTCTATTCCTGCCTTGTAATCCACCCATGCCCGGAGCTTTCGTGTCCGTGCACCTGGAGGCAAACACGCCAACACCTACACCGGTGCAGCTTTCCCTCTGCGAGGCTTTCGTTTACACCGATCAGGTAAAGTCCTAAAATATTCGAATTTCAATTTATATTTCCGCACGCTCGAGTACCTTTATTTAAAAGCAGCCGTCTCAATCATTCCGATTCATTCGAAATTGTTGTTGTTACTAGTTAACACCTCATAGACATTCAGGATAATCCCTCTCTAGTGATCGAACGAAAAGCAATCTTTGTAAATCTTTGAAAAGCTCAATCCTTTTCAAACTGTTGTTATTACCGCGAAGACGTTCAGGGTGATCTGATTACTATTTATTATATAAATATAA
>CM052148.1:9473101-9568390 GCA_028455555.1 Augochlorella aurata | reverse complement strand
CCTGCGCTACAAGGGTTCATCTCCTGGGAACTGTGGAGACGCCACAGGTAACATATTTATTACCAACATATTAGCAACGAAGATCGGTACAAGACTGTTTTTACGCAACATTATTTAACGTAATAAATTGATTAAAATATGCAAATTTTAACCCTTTTAGTGTCCGAGGCCGGTATATCGGCCCGCACCTTGTAGCGCTTTACTATTCGCATTGCGAGAGATCTCTATCTCAAAATAAATTTATAATACGTTATAAATAGTCTAATTTCATTACGAGAGAATTAAAATAAATAATTTTTCAGTTTAACTTTCCCTTATATTCTATGCCAGTTGATGTTGAGACTGCTTATTTATACAATATCTAGATATAAATATTTATAATGAATGTGCAAAATTATATCACAAATATATTTATTATAACATAATTTTGTTTCAGCATTGTTACATTACCTATAACAATTACTTGTTTCGGATGAGATATACTTTGCAATAAACGGTCTATATAAAGTTATGATAAAAAGATGACTTTTTATGACTTTATGTAATTTTCAATGAATATAGAAAAATTAGCATCACTGTTTTATTCTTATTTTGTCCTTAATACGCTGCTTTTATGAGCCTTTTTCCAAATCCTAGTAAAATCGTAAAATTCGACCGGTTATCTTCGCATAAGATAATCTTCGGTTATCTTCGCATTTTCCTCTCTTTTTCGCCCGGCACCAAAAAGGTTAAGCAACTCAATTTCACTTTTCAAAATTTCGATGAACTTTCGTAGTCCGAATATCTTCGATGCGGAGGATTAAAATGTTGCTATCGAATCAGCATCGTCTACGTAAATATGTTTTTATGCTAGTGCCTTTCGCAGCTTTATATTTGCCATTCGAATGCGCAACATCCTCAATATGGTAGTTTGCATTATGCACCGGAAGAACTAAACGCAATATGATTTCTCCAGTGTCGCACAAGTCTTTGCTTACAAACACGTTTCGTTTTCGAAGGAGCGACACATCGAGTCAGTACTGGATGGGCGCGGTAAGGGACCAGAAGGATCGGTCGGTTTGGAGATGGACAGAAAGCGGAGATGAGGTTTCGGTTTCATTCTGGAGCTTACCTCAAGGAACGGAAGAAGATTGCGCTCGATACGACGGCAGCAGAGGCTGGCTATGGTCTGATACACCTTGTACGGCTCGATTAAATTTCATCTGTCAGCATCGTGAGTATCGACTTTCGAATCACACTTTTCTAATACATCTTTCTCTTCCGTTACTACTGGCTCATATGGGAACACTGTTATACTTGATCCATTTATAATAAAATTTCTTTAGATCTAACACTTTAGAATTAAGTGCGTTCATTCCACATTTTGCTTAACTATTAGCATGGTAAAACTGCTAGTACAGATTTCTGATTTTTGTTTACGAGTTATTAACGAAAAACACTGTTCGATAAGCTGAGTTTCGCGCATTGGTTAGGTTTATTGATCGGCGTTTTTCATTAATAATGCGTAAACAAAGCCGCGGATTACATTTTCGCTAGGAAAACAAATTACTTCAAATGACCTCAGGAACCCCTCATTCCTCGGAAGTACCATAATTTTAGGGCACCCTATGTATTGAACTCGGTCGCCATCCTTATTAGAAAATGGGTATCACCAATGCTGTTACCCCTTAGGCCCCAAATTTTAGGGAACCGGTACAATAGTACGATGACTTACAGAGCCACGTGCGTGCGGTCGTCCGGAACAACCGCCGAATTCCACAATGAGCGTGACCACAGCGACGGATCGAAATTCAGCGAGCGTTTACGAAGTTGGAGCAACGGTAGAGTACACCTGTAACGCGGGCAGCCTTCTTATAGGACCGTCGAGCCGTACCTGCCTGGACACCGGCTTCTACAACGAGTTTCCGCCGGTGTGCAAAAGTAAGAAACCCGCAATGTCAGCCAGAAGTCCCGTGACTTCGTGAACCATATACAGGTCGCTCGATCTCAAGTTCGAACTTGCTCGTTTCAGGCATCGAATGTGGCTATCCGGCGAGCATAAAACACGGCGGTTACACACTTATCAACAATACCGTTACTTATCTAAGCCAGGTGCTTTATTCCTGCGAGGAAGGATACGAGATGACTGGTAAGAATCGGTTCTGGTTCATCGATATCCGACATCTGTGACTCGATCTTGACTCGAGAGAAACGAGGAAGATAAATTCATAGTTCTGCCGTTTCATGTTCTTATTCCGCTGTATTATTCCTCGACCGAGCAAATTTTTCAATGGTTAGCCGAACGAGCCAGTGCTCACGAAAGTATAGTAAAGCTGATGCCATTTAATCAATGAAACAGGAACTGTTGAGTCACGATTTGTAATAGTGATTATGCTTAATCTTTCTTGCCGTCTTCGATCTGTTGCCGCAAGTAATAGTATCTAAATCTGGACAGAGAATTATGGCATGACTGTATAAGTGGGCCGGTAGACAAATTATAGTTTTCTTTAGCTGTTTTAGAACTCGTTGTGATATAATATCTTGGTTTTGCGAGAGCGAAATAGTAGAAATACTTGTACTCACTTCATTAATTAAAAATAGTAATTGAGATCACTGAGCATGTTCATACCGTAATAATGGCCTATATTTTACATGCTTTCAATTTTTAAAGGAACCAATTTGAAGTATTAGGTAAGATACAGTTTTTTATAAGAATTGCAGCGTAATATTTCCTCCATTGATACGTGTAGATTGCATCGATGCTTCCAGATTATTATCAAAATTTACGTTTCGCAGAAGAAGTGATCAATCTTTTCTATTGAAGGCCGAGCAAGACTGACTTGCGACATCGATGAACGTTGGAACGGACCACCACCTCGTTGCGAGCCGATTCTCTGCGATCCTCCGACACCTGTTCCTCACAGTTATATTCAAATAGACGAGATAGACGAAACTGAGATGATATCAGGAAAGGCCGGTTTGAATCGAAGTTTGCTCGTAGGCAGCATCGTCACATACACTTGTGAAAAAGGTTACAGGCTTACCGGATTTAGACAGATACTGTGTTTGCCAACTGGATTGTACGATCATGTCGCGCCAACGTGTACAGGTACACCAATTACTTCTACGTAAAGTCTCAGCTCTTTTTTCCGATTCACATTAAATAAATCCTGTGCATCCGAGTGACTCCGAACATTGATATATCGCGTTCCAAAATAATGTTCACGCTATCAAAAAGAGTTTATATTTAAAAGAAAAACTGTTATAAACGTATCAGTCACAAGACTCGGTTTCATACGCATAAAATGCAGTAATAAAATGTAAATACTGTATATACATATTTTGAATCTAGGGTTAAAATGACTTCGCGAGTAGAGGATTAATATCTCCTTTCTTTCAAAACTAAACTTCTCAAAAATTGGATGTGACAAAACTATGAAAACTATACAAAAGATACTGTGATTTCGCAAGATAAAGATTTAGCTGCGAGCTGTTCAGACACCTAATCCCAATGTTGCAGAGGA
The DNA here is from genome assembly GCA_028455555.1 of Augochlorella aurata. Taxonomy (NCBI): domain Eukaryota; kingdom Metazoa; phylum Arthropoda; class Insecta; order Hymenoptera; family Halictidae; genus Augochlorella; species Augochlorella aurata. The sequence continues at coordinate 9,564,887 of CM052148.1, read as the reverse complement.
ACCGCGAACGACGGTGACAGTTCCTCCAAGGGTAACAGTGCGACCAACAACAGCAAGGACACGACACACGTTCCTGCCTCCAAAGGTGCGTTCTACCACTACCACGAGCACAACCACTGTCGCTCCACCTCGAAAGATAGCCAGTACAGGCGAATTGCCAGCGACAGTCAGAGAGACGGTTCCGAGAAAACCGAGTGTCGGTCTGCAGAGGCCGGCAGCTCCGCCTCCAGCTATCCTGAACGGCGATAGCAGCGATCATCCGCAGGACAACGAGATTTCCGGCAGCGGTGTGGATAACGCGCAAATTGGTATCGGTTCCGGCGTGCCGGAGCCATCCGGGCCGTACAGAATAAACAACACGGATCAACCAAACAACACCCACCAGGCGAAACTAAACCTGGGTGCAGTGATCGCTCTAGGTGTTTTCGGTGGCTTCGTATTCCTCGCCGCAGTGATTACCACAGTTGTGATACTCATACGCAGGTAAATCTGTGTGCAGATCATTCAAGTGAACCGGAGGTTTTCGTTCGTTGCCTATCTCTGACAAGGGAAGTACACGATTTCGATGAGTCGCATTTTAAACGAATCCTAGCTACAAGCGGATCGATTTGTATGAACGAAGTTTACAAGCATTTGTTACTGATATTCTACCATTGCTACGTATTTAAGTAGTTTTTCCCTTTTTAATTCGTATAGTTTGATTATTTTAGTTTTTTTTTTATAATGGCAAATGTAGTATACCAATGATGTATAAGAACTATTATTTCATTTGCTCGTTGTTTTCAATGGTATTTGCTATACGCAAAGAATTATATTTTAAATAAAAATAAATAATATTTAAATAAAAATAAATAAATAATATTTTAAAGTACATTTGATAAATTTTCAAGATATCAGCGATCATTGATTGAAGCTTCGTTTATTGCTCTCGTTACTGTACTTCTCTTGCTCGATTCTGTGATCACGTTGCTGAGGTTGATCCAAAAGTAACGCCTGTTATTGCACATTGCCAAAGAAATATTCTGCATGATAATATTTTAGATTAGATACTGCTCAAGATCATTAGAGATCAGAATTTTTACGATAGTTCCAGTTGAATCTACGTTTTAGAAATAGCAATTACAGATTGAGCGAAAAGTAGAAAAAAATTATCGCGATATTGTAGGTATTTTAAATATTAAATTGCGGTATAATTCGTGAAATGTAACATTTAGTACATGCTTGTTATTATGTGTCTTTTTACATAATTTTCTGTAACATTTCGATTGTTATTGCACATTCCGCGAGTGCGTCAGAGAAGAATGGTATTAAATTAAAACATTTAACATTTATTAAACTTATTATTTGATTACTTCGTTTTATGAATGCTGTGTAAAATATTCGAAATCAACTTTCATTTACAATCGTTACAGTTATATAGAGAAAATGATATTCTAATCGTTTAGAGCAGACTTGTTTTTTCTGTTTATCACCATCACTGACATTTTTGTGAATATTTCGAACGTAACGTAGGTGGAGGTTGCATTATTCCCATCGAAAAGTTTGGAGCATTGCAAAATATTTCGCGTATTACCAGTTTTCGGTTCAGCATTTCATATTCTTGTTAAAGACTACGGTATCATGAATCATCCTAACAGGCATTATTTCTTGGACAAACTATACCTAACTAGCTTTTATATAAATATTCAGAATATATTTTATTTTCGATTCTACGTGTGTATACTGTATCGCTTGCTCTATATTTGTTTAAACTGTTTTCTACACCTTTGTCTGCCTTCTTACTATTTTCATGTCACCTGCTCATGAAATATTGTTATTCATACATCTTGAGTGTTGTAAGTAATGTAACAAAGTTCGCGGGATTAATTCTCCCAGAGATAAAACATGTACAAAATTGATAATCTCGTCGGAGGATTCTATTCCTCGACGCCTAACTAGTAATTGGTATCGCGAGATTAATTTCGGTGTGTACGGTAGAACTTTGTCCTACTTTAAGAGATAGGATGTCCGAAATGAATTTCAAGTGTTGAAGAAGAAACAAATAATAATTTCTTCAATGAAGATTACTATTCCTTAATGTACTTTTATACGTGCTAAGAAAGTAATTAGAAAAGTAGTAGCCACAAAATTACGATACGTATAGGATTCGCATTAACTCTTTCATTGCTGTTTCCGCGGAATTACAAATTATGTTGCTCCTCTGTGAATATTCCAGCTTGCCCAAACCAAATGAATCTGAACTTTTTGTAAAAATTAATGAATTTACCATTTCCGTAACGTTATCGTGGCATATGGTTAACTCTGCTATTTATCTAATGCGTACGCAATAATATTTTCCATTTTCAATAAAGCTAAAATTACTATTTTAACAATCATAATAAAAATTTAACAGTCATACGCTCTTAAAAAATGGTTGCGCAAAAGACCGTAGGATGCTTCATCCATTTTCGCACTTTAGAACAACAAACTGTGATTCTATTTGAACTTCCCCAATTCAATCGTTTCTGGTGCAAAGTATTCCCCGTCTCCCAGTTAAGAAACGTAACGTGTACACTATTGACGAATATAACGTAGATCAGTAAAACAAATCACTATATTGTAAGAGTCTATTTCAACATGAGACTAGAGGGAGTTAAAGTCCACTTTTCAACACCAACAAAAAGAGCTTACAATCAGACATGTCACACTATGTAAAAAAGAAAAGAAAATGGCTGAATCTTCATCCTGAGGAATTGAAATATCTTGCACAGAGTCGAGATCGAATTGTTGATTAGTCAAGCAATGAAGGGGTTAAGCATGAGAGTGAGTAAGCGCAGAGAAGGGGAGCGAAGGAGTCGAAAGAAAAGAAAATTGAAGGAAAGAAGGGAAGGGAAGTTGATTGATGAAGGATAACTATTAACACTGAGCCCGTTTGCGTTGCGGTGGCTAGCGGCAGTGGCAGTGTCAGAGGAAGGCGCCGCAGGGGGCTTGGTGGGGTTGGTGCGTTGAGGGGTGGCGGTAGTGGTGGCCTTGGAAGAGGTGAAACTGGAATGCCCTCGCGTTGGTATACGCTACTGGCGCTGCCCTTCCCCGACCAGCACCTGGGGCGCCGCGATTTGACGGCCCGCCGCGGCACCGATCATCCTTATTCCTTCGGTCTCTCGGCGGCCCATCGCGCTGGATACTTCTCCAACCCATCCCTCTAGTTCTTAATTACCTTAGCCCCCTCTCTTTCTATATATACATATATACAGCCAACCACCATCGCCCTCCACCCTCCACGCAACCACCGCCCACCACTACATCAACAATCACCACGTACCACTACAACCGCTCATGCGCCACCCACTAGTCAAGGTAAACGAGCAAGGTTTAATAATGAGCACTGATAGCGATAGCTCGTTCACCACCTCACTCGATAGAGGCTTCTTGAACGCACCGGAATCATGCACTTCTCCTCGAAGTTCCCACCAAAGCTTCTACGGTAAACGAGAGTTCCCTGGTAAACACTGATGAAAATTATCGAGTCTTACACTAATTGTCACTAGCAATTTATCGTTTTGTAATATTTGTTACAGTCAGGAAAGTGTTTGATCCTTTTCATCTATGATTGGAATCTTGTTATTGTTCTCGTCGTCTGCGTTTGAGTCTAGGCCAACCACTAAACATTTAGTCTGCTTTCTAGATATTACTTGTGAACTTTGAAGAAATTATTTGAATTTCTCGAACATGGAAGTTCTTACTAATAATTGAAATAGCTAGAAATTCTATTAACAATAGGAATCATTTGCCACGAAAGAATTTTAAGTAGAAATACTCAAGTGAACACAGAATATCCAAGGAAATGGAGATTCTACTTATAAATGAAAACTCACTTCCTGTTACTAGTACTACAAATTAATACATCCTGTATCTAATAGACATAAAGGAAGAGTAGAATTGGTTGTATATATTTGAACAATTACACACACAGTACCTACATACCTATTCCTATCTTCTATGCTAATAGAAACACTTTTTTCATAACTTACTAATGAAAAACGCTGCAATATTAATAGGTGTCTACTCAACTATCCTAAATTAATATTTCAAATTTCCTTTCGAATTATACAGATAATGATTATGTAGAACAATGACTGCATCTTAAGTACTTTCGGTAAACGTAGATTTACTTATACAAGTTTGATCCTAGAAATGATAGATTTATCACATTTCTTCTCATATTTTTTCTGCTCCTCAATTTTTCAGCTTGGTGATGGACTGTAATATACATATGTACGGGAAAAGCTGTTTAATTTTATGATTGACTTGATCGATTTGGTTTTCTAGTTGAAACTATAACACGTAATATTCTCTTACGTGGTTTTTCTTTTGTTAAAATTCGGTAAAAAATTGTATATTATTTTAAAAAACTGAAGTTGAACTACGTGATGCCATACAACTTTTGTTTAAAATGTTTTTTCTTATTTCGTTTTTAATGCACATCTTAAAAAATAGCTGGATGAAAAAAACCAAATCGATACAACGAAATGCATACTGTTTTTTTTTTTCGTTAGAAGATTTGTTAATTAATCTGACTATCACGTCATTGATTCGACGATAATGTATTACTTAAGTTTTTCTATCTCACACAGAAATCGTGGTGGAAGCAGCAAACACTATAGGCACCGTGCATCCCCAGATTGCAACACTGTGGCCAGTTTTGGTAGCAGTTCTTCCGAAAGCCGAGGTGGTCTAAATCGATACTACCGACAAGCTTGGGAGAATCTGCACGAAACTGCAGGCCAAAAAGCTGGTCATCCTCCGCTTCGTCGCAAGGAAACCCTGGATGAACCAGGTTATCGAGAGAACTATCGTGGTAATAGCAACAACACCGAGAGAGACGGCTCAGAATTGGTGATTAGCGACGTGGCCACGTATCCGTCCAGCAAACACGCGAGTATTTCAGATAAGAAACGTCATCATCACCACCATCACCATCATCATGGTAACTCGACGCCCGAGTGGAGGCAGTCTCAATCGCATCACAGATACTGAACACCGGATTTCATAGATAGGAACCTTATTTATTAGAAATTCGGTGAATCAACACTCTAGCGAATCACGATTGGATTACGTGGAAGCTTTTACATTAATTACTAGCTCTGGCGAAAAGCTGTTAATCGACCGGTAACTTGAAACTATCTGAAAGTAATTATATCTTGCAGTAATGTTAATTTTGTGTAAGATAAATGATAAAGTAACAAACAATTTCGGTTAGAAAAAAGTAGTACAGAATATTGTTTGGTGTAAAATGTTTTGTCGGTAACTGGTTGAAGTTGTTAGATAAAAACATTTTTACAAGCAATATTTTGTTCCGTTTGTCTATTTTTTCTACTACATGATTATTTTTGTTATTTTGTTATTTATTTTATACGATATGTGCATATATATAGTAATATAATAATACTTTATACCTCTAAGGTATCATTACATTTAGATAGTTCCGTATTACTGTGACTGATTAAAGATGTTTTGCTAGGTTAAATGCGTGAATTCTGCAATAGAATTCCTAGAAACGTGGTGAATGATGAAATATTGCGTAGCGAAAACTTTCAGCGCGATTTGTGGACAAGATATAGAATGAAATCGTCCTACAATTATTATTCTGTTATACAGTAAATTATTTACTACCACATTGTTATCTAATGTAAATACAGTATATGGAGTAATATAAGTGAGAGAAGGAGAGTTGTTCGCGGATGTTGGAGGATCACTAGTTGATCAAAGGACATGCCAAAAAATGAAAATAATTACTAATTACTGATCAAACGATTTCTAAGAGATATTTATAGGGATTCTTTCTTACAACCATATTTCTCAGCATGATGTTCATAAAAATTTTGTACTCGACTCACTGAAAAATCTGATATGGGCACCTTGGCCTCGCCTTAAAGAAGTTAAAATAATTTCTTACAGCAACACGAGGTATTTAAGAGAAGTGTCGTTAAGGAAAGGTTGATGCTGTCCATTTCAGAACCAAAATCCATGTAGCTGTGGTGCTTACTTAAGAATATAAAACATGATTTATATCAAAGTTGACGATACTGATTTATTTATATATACATAGTATTGATACGTTTTATCTTAACCAGTTCAATATTGTCGAAACTATAATTAGGGAATGATATCTTCTTATTCATTGACTGAAGTAAGATATTTTCAGAATAAGTTTGTACATGTATTTAATATCTTTGTAATCCACAAAAAATTGTAATAGTGCCATTATGGGCAAACTTGTTTAATATATTTACACATACGTTCTTGTCATTTAACATAGCACAGGATGACTAATGCTAGTAAACATCTAATGTTAGTTTAGTCTTGTTAATGCACAGAAATACGATCGAAAAATATTTATGTAGCCTGATTGTTAACAGTGATATTTAAGCAATATATAAAGAAATAAAAACTTAAATTTTTTAAAAAAATTTTTGAAATCTTAATCATTATTTGTATTTTCTTTCACTAAAAACTAGAAACGAAAATCCACGTATCATTAAGCAGTCTCACTTATATTATATTGACAAATTAAGATATATTAATTATCCAAGCCATTGAGCAAGCAGTTGTGCAACCTCAACTCTGGCTTTCTTTAAATCAGGTAGATCATTTTCGGATGGAGGATACATGTTTGCACAATGAGCAGTACCTGTACATTTTGGAAGTAAATAATTCAATAAATCGACAATCTATAAAATTTGCACGTGTAAAATATCTGATATTTACATACCATTGATGTAAATGGCAGGTGCTTGCGGATCCAATGACTTTGTAATTCCTAACACATGCCAAGGGTCCACTGATCCATGTACAAACACTACATTTGTAACTTTCAAATCTAGTGCTCCGTACAAAGTGTTTGTTCGCTCTATTGCCGACTTTAACAAATCAATATTGTACCTATTGGAAAATAAAGTTTAAATTATTCTGTATAGTAGTAAAAAGTATTAACAATTGTACATGACCGAACCTAGGTCCAAATACATCAGTACACTGTTGTATAAAGAAATCTACTGGAAAAGTGTCACTAAATAAATTCGATTGCGCAGTAGAACTTTGGAAAAATCCAAACTCTGTGCATGTCTGATACATCCATTGACGTCCTAAAAAATTGTAATTACAATATAAAGATAGAAGAAATATATTTTTAAAAAAATAGTAAGTTTAATGCCAAAATTAGTTACCTCCCTCTGCCTGTTCACTAGCCCAAGTAATATTTCGAAGTTCATGAATCATTTTACTATACCTATAATCTAAGCATTTCTCTTTTGATGCATTCAATATTGTATTGCTTAAGATTGCAAGTCTATTAATAGCAATACCCAATGACTGATTTGTTAGAATATCACATGCACTATCAACAGTCAAATTAGCCATTGCTGAATTATTACGATTGTCCTTGTTATACTGTACAATGCCAGCAAAATTGCTTGCTATTGTTTCGTACAAGTTTGAAATATCGTTGTGTGTTGTGTGTCCTGAGTCAATAGGATCACATAAACTATAAATTAACAAAATTTTATTAGCATGCTTGAAGATCTTAAACAAATAATTAAGTTTCTACCTACGTAAATTTTTCCGATATACCCCTCTGACCGATGAGGTGACGTAACATTATATGAAACTGTTTATTTGCTTCTACTAGTGAATCTACACAAGCCTGAGAGTAATTTCTCAGAGCATTTTCAACAACAATGTAATACTCTGTAACCATTATAAATTAATACAACTTTCTTTTCAGTAAAGTACTGGCTTTTTTTACATTTACCTTGAAAATCTATTTCAGCTAACAATGGACCACTTGTAGAAACTGCCCCGTGTACTAAGTGAGGGTATTTAGCACGCATCCAAGCAGCCAATGAACCGGCATAAGATCCTCCAAATGTAATCCATTGAGTATTATTTGGTAATTTAAAATTATTATTCATGCTTTTTATAAAGTACGCTAAATCTGCAAGTGCCTGTTCTGATGATAGGTAGACCATATTTTTTACACTTAAATCTCTGTAAACATTGAATCTGTTACATGGAACTGCTTAAACATTTAAATATAGTGAGTAGCAATATTGGATATCATTACGATGTTGGGTGACTCTTTCCATAGTAACGGTGCTCCACTTGGAAGCAAAGAGCTTTAAATTTTTTAGCATATTCAATCCAGTCGCCCTCTTTCATCCATTTAGTAGAAGCTGCACTTTCTCCTCCAATCATTAAAAATACTGGACCTCCTTTTTTATAATAATCTCCATTTACAAAATATCTCTGTAGATGATTTATTAATTATATCACTTTAATTATAGAGTAAAACCTTATAAATTCTTCTTTATAGTACCTGTTGCCAAACGATTGCATTGGTTGGATTAAAATGGTCCAAATATTGTGTAAACCATTGCTCTTCCACTTCGTTTTGATCTTCTGGCAAAATTGGAGTACCTAAATTACCATATCTACTTCGACCTCTCATAAATGTCCGCCAAGCCACAGTAATATTTATAACACTTACGAAAAGTAGCAGGAATAGTAACCGATTCATTGTTCAAAATATTCTAAAAAGAATGAAGCATGTAAAAATACTTACAGTATAACTGTTATTTGAGATATTATTATCACTTACAAATTATAATATTGTTGTTATACAATATTCTATAGAAGACAAATAGATAAAAATAATAAATACGTTCCAGAATTAATTCAAGATTTTAGAATTTATGAATGAATAATATATTAAATGTGTATTCTATAGCAAGTGTGCTTTATGCTTTATCCTGCTGATAAGTCAAAGATTAAAAAAGGGGTCAAACTTCAAAACACTCTTTTTATAACTGTTACTTTTAATTATCATTACTAGACGCACAACTATTTAAATCCTATAAATAAGTTCATCAATTATTTACAAAATAAGATAATATATTGATAATAGCTATAACAACATAAGATTATATTATTCAAAATTAAACTAAATATGATTAGTGAACACATTACGCTTACTTAGCAATACGAATCTTGTCCGAATTCCGAATGCATGTATAATATTCCGAGTACATGAATGTAAATTTATTGCAGCGCCACCTACGATTTACAACTACGACCTCTATATCTACAAGCTAAATTTCTATTGTGTAGCCATGTGTACGATGTGTATATACGCAATTGATGTGACAAAACTGAAAATTTTTAATAACTAATCCTAATTAAATGAATCTACATATATAATTACGCATACTTCACGAAAGTATGACTATGTTTATAATAATTTTTGCGAAATTGAACGTACATTTTCAACCTGTGACTGAAGAATGAAAATTTCATACAGCAATTGTTGTTCTTAACTAAAGGTTCATATTGTGTATTTTTATATATTAGTTACGTAATTACTTATATTTGCGTGTTATCTCGTGGGATTAATGTATTATCTTCATAAAATATTTCCATATGCTTTAAGCGAATATTTCTGTTAATTCTTTGCCTCTACTAATAAGTTTATGCTTCATTATAGGTATGGATCCAGAATTTCTTTCAAGACTGATTCCACAAAATAAAGATCATATTCGTCCAGCTTGTAAAAAATGTGGCTATGCTGGACACCTTACATATCAGTGTCGTAATTTCATTAAAGTTGATCCTAACAAAGAAATCGTGTTGGATGTCAGTAGTACAAGTTCTGATAGCGACGAAAATTATGTTACTCCTTTGACTGAGTTAAGAGAGAAGGAACTGCAAAGAAAGCAGAGAGATGCGAAAAAGAAACACAGAGAGAAGAAAAATAAGAAAAAATCAAAAAAACATGAAAAGTCTGAGACAAGTGATAGCGAATCTGAAACAGATGATTCTAGTGAAGAGAAAAGAAAACACAAACATAAGAAAAGGAAGAAAAAGTCAAAGCACAAGAAACGTAAAAAACATAAGAAAGACGATGGTTCTGATAGTGATCATAATGACAATAAGAAATAATTTTTCTACAATTTAAACTCATAACTCCAATTTATAATAAGAAATGTAAATATTGATCTCATGGTTAACATAGTGTATACAAATAAAGTTACATGCTCTGTGCATGCATACAGCTACATTTATACATGTAAAGACATTGAATAAAATTTGTACGAATATGGAAAATTAATTTTAAATTCACTGTGAAGAACCATATCTGAGTTTAAATAAAGTATAAAAATTGATTAAAGTAGGTTATCAGTTTATGACCATATTTACATCACATATAAATTATACAGTAATTTATAGATAATTTTATTATCATAAATATTTTACTTTTTTACATAAATACTATACTTTTCAAGACTTCGTACAGAAGTCCATCTGAGAGTAAAGCTCTCGGCAGTTGCTGTAGTTTCGTATATACAGGACCTGCCAAGTCTCTTACCTTTCTCCGTATCTTGCCTAGCTATACTGCAGAGTCTCGAGACTCGAGTCGTACTAGGACTATGTCAGAACAGTTTCAGAATTAAATGAATAAAAAAGTAAGTATGAAGTTTTGAAATATCTACCCTATTCACCCAATCTATCGCCAATTTTCATTTTTTTCAAATACAGGTAACCCTTCTATAACACGGTAGATAGGTTCCTAGAAAATGCCGTGTTGTATGAGACCCAGAGCCAGTACAAAAAGTGGGTTACGTTCCGAAAACTTATTAAAAACAAATATTTCTTTTTAATTCTACATAAACAACTTAATTTTTATTAAAAATATAAATTATGTACAACGCAAAACAAAGAAAAAAAACAAAAAATATTATTTTAATTTCAGGTAACTCTAACTTAATAAAGACGAAAAAGTTATTATTTAACGCACCGTGGCTCGACGCAGACTGCGGACCAGCAGCGTGAGACAGTTTCGTTTCGCTCACTGAGGTAGAAATATTTACATCTCAGTGGCAACATTGTATCTTTAAGACGGCAAGCCTCGCCGCGGCTGTAGAAGTACAGTGTTGTACAAGGGTTTTTGCAATTTTCTTATCGTGTCAGAGCGAAACCGTGTTATAAGATGCTGTGTGTAGGAAGGTTCTCGCAATTTATGAATCGTGTTGTAGCGAAACCTTGTTATAAAATGCCATGTTGTAGGAGGGCTACCTGTACCTATACAACTCTTTTCACGGAATAAAGACTTTGTTTGCAGAAATGGTATTGAAATTTCCATAACCGAATTTATTCATGCAAAAGATCAGAATTTCTTTAAAAATGGCATTTATACATTAAAAGCTCGTTTGGAAAAGTGTATCGAAGCAAGCGGTACATATTTCGAACAAATAAGCATCTTTCGGAAAAAGATATGAAGTTTATACTATTTACTTGCACTATTCATTCATTCTCTCGCGTTAACATTTAATGCTTAATTTATCGTAAAATTGCCTACAAACAGTCGAAACATCTCAATGTGCACTAAGCATCGTTCGCAAATATGCTGCATGATGTGGTCAAGAATTCTACGAAGCGACTAGTGCAAGTCGAATATGTATTACGCCGTGTGTTTCAAATGGTGCGCCGAGCGCACAGATGCGCGAGTAGAGTGAAATCGCAAGCACGGATGAGTGAGACGGCCTAGGTTTCTCGTCCGTGCGGGCACTTACACATAGAGCTTTCGTTCTGTCTCTCTCGATCATCTACCGTTCTCTTTCTAAACCAACTGCGCAAAGCTGGATGCGCATTAAAATGGTGGGGAAATGGCTCAGTATGGTGAGGCATCACTGTACTACGAATCTCAAGTTATCGGACTCGGAAAAAGTCGGGTGCCCGACACAAACGTTCGGGTACATACATAATTCGAAATTGTCGGGCGATCCGATGTACAGTAATGTTTCGAGAAATGTCTCAAAGTAGGAATCGAAAATCGTCAGTATGCGTAGACGAAGGTGTCACGGGACTGGTTGGTGATGAATATATATATGCCTCATACGCAATAATACTAAGCCAAGGTATAGCCTCCGTAGATTAGCTATGCTCGGACAGAGTTTCGTAAGATATTCGCAGAGGTCGGATACAGATTAACGAACACTATGAGGTTTGGTAGAAGACTAACTTTATTCTGGTTTTGAGGGTGGTATTTATACTCCTTAGCTTTCGGGTCCTATGATATTAATGTGGGCCTGAGTGCTCGGTTAATCGGGGTGATCTGGGTCTGAGTGCTAGGTCTTGTCTAGGTCGAAAAGGGCTGAATAGTTTTAGTGGCGCGACGATATGGCACCGAAAAGGGGGTCGCGGTTGTCCGTAGGCTCGGGCGGCGCGACAATGCGGCGCCGAGGGTAGCGTTATCTTGGCGGTTCGGCAGGCCCAAAAGCATGGTGGTGTCGCCAGGGTACAGCAACGCGACGATGTGGCTCCAAGGGTGACACTATGTTTGACGATCCGGCAGGTCCAAAAGAATGGTACTGGTAGGATGCGTCACAAAGGCACGGTCATTCGATCCTCGCGGCTCGCCTTTATAGTTGGCGACATCTCATAAAAGAGAGAGACAGAACGAAACTCCGGGCGAACGAAACTGGAAAGGCAGCCGCCGCATGCCGGTGTAGATTACTATGAATATGTACATCGTAATGCTAGCATAAAAACGATGACTTAACTTTTTTATTTCTAATTTTTTGTATATGAAAATTTTTTTAATATATTGATCAGATTTTTCCAATTAAATTGATACCAAACACGACATACTTTACACCGTATTTAGTCATTATACGAATCAAGTAACTTATTTTATTTACGAAAACAGCATTAGAAAAACCGATTCGTAACTATAAATAAAGTGTTGAAGGTAATGCTAAATATGGTATTGTGTAATTCGAGAAATATTCAGAGTGCAGATGGTTCCGATTTTGAGACGGTAAGTGCGGAGATGGCTTCGACTTCGAGACGGTACGTGTAGAGATCGCCTCGACTTCGAGACGGTATGTGCAGAGACGGCTTCGATTTCCAGACGGTAGGTGCAGAGGTGGCTTCGATTTTGAGATGATAGGTGTAGAGATAGCATTGGTTTCGAGAGGGTAGGTGTAGAAATGGCCTCGATTTCGAGACGGTAAGTGTAGAAATGGCTTCGATTTTGAGACGGTACGTGTAGAGATCGCCTCGATGTCGAGACGGTATGTGTAGAGGTAGTCTCGATTTCGAGACGGTAGGTACAAAGATGGCTTGTCAAATAATATTTTACAACTGATCTTAATATTGGAAATCTTGTTTTATTAGATTCCCAAGAATCTAAAATATTAATTTAATGTCATAACATGTCTTCCGAAAAATACAGTTTATTTATTAAGGCGTTGCGTTACATATTCAGGTGATGCGTTAGTTAGTCGAGTTAGTTAGTCGTAAGTTAGTTGAAATGGATAATTACATCGAGCTAATGGCTATGAAGTAGTATTGGGGTAAAATGGATTTTTTAAATAGTTTTCAAATACGTTTTCGAGAATCCTATGAGATAACAGATTTTATTATTTGAAGCTTCTTTAAAAATCGAATTTCGCGCTGCGTGATGGCAGCACTGTCTAGCCAGTAAAATGCCAACCAATCAAAAAAGAAAATTTTTATGCTAACCCACGCTGACAGATCGAGCTGTAGTCTGGAGGTGCGCACGAGTAGGATCCATTTCAGTACATACGTAGAAGGCAGCCCGCACACTCCTAGCAGAAGTAAGATCCATTACTGTAGTCAACAAAACATGACGCGACACGCAAGAAATTGTACTGCTGGTGCTGTTTACACTTATCACGAGAAAAAGAAAGATGGAGCAGCGTCTGGTTACGGAACAAATACACAAAGAGTGGGCAAAGATTCTGTGAAAGATTTTGATTGTTGTTGCCTTACTCTACAACCATGTAGAAACCCTATAATAACGTTTGTATCTTCGAGTTAATTCTTATTCATTCCCTTATTTCTTCACATTACTGATATTTTATTTATAGGAAGGACGGATATTTGTTTGACAAGGAGGCCATTTTGGAATACGTCTTGGCGAAAAAGAAAGAATACACAAGAAAGTTGAAAGAATATGAGAAGCAGAAACGACAAGAAGAGGTTAGTGTAAACACCATCTTGCCGCCCTAGAATGAGTTACCGCCCCATAAAGCTGTAAAAATATTGTTTAGATTTTTGTAACAAATATTCAGAGCATTTCTGTGTTTTTTCTTACCCTTCTTAGTCTTATATATTTTTTCTTTATGGAATCAAGTCATTATTGGACGACTGTAATTAAAATAGTTGTACATGAATCAAATATAACATTAAATTGTATGGTATTTTCAGGAACAAACTCATGAAAAAACTGCTAATGAAGAATTACAAAAGCTACAGAATTTTTTGAAGGGGGAAAAAAATATTGTTTCTAGGAGTCAAAGTAGTGTAGACGAATCAAGTTCTTCAGTTTCTAACATGTGCAATGGCAAGGACAAAATACTTCCCAGTTTTTGGATTCCTTCTAAAACGCCAGAAGCTAAAGACTCGATATTACGAAAGCCAGATAAGACAATTTACTGTCCTATAAGTGGAAAGCCATTGAAAATAAAAGATCTTATACCAGTAAAATTCACAGAAGTGAAAGACCCAGATGATAAAAAATCTCTTATTGTTAAACAAGCACGATATATGTGTCCTATTACTCATGATATTTTAAGTAATAGTGTCCCATGTGCAGTTATAAGAACAACGTATGATTACATTGGAATGAGTTAGAATCATGATGGTATAAGTCACATTTTCCCCATTGTGAGAAACAAGGAGTGTTGTTTACTAACATATGTATTGTTTACTGTCCAAATTTATTGTTAAGATAATTTAGAGTTACGTTAATTTATAGTATAACTTTATAAGTTACTTCACTTATCTTTTTATCATCTTGACATTTTTAAGTATAACTCAAAATTTTCGAAAATGTGACTTACGCCACTTGATTTAAACCAACTCATATTATTCATACTACTACTTTATTTAATAGAATTAAGCAATAATTATTTTATTTCTAGTGGTGATGTAATAACTGTGGAATGTGTAGAGAAGATTATAAAAAGAGACTGGATAAATCCTTTGGATAGCACAAAACTAACTGAAGCCGATATTATACCACTTCAAAGGGTAAGTGTTGTACATTTGATCAGAACTCGTGAAAATAAAGATATTAACAGTATTATTTACAGGGTGGTACTGGATACGCTGCTGTTAACGATTGTTTAGAAGGGAAACATGAAAGACCAGTGTTACAAGCGTAAATTAAAAAGATCAAATTTATAATAAATGATAATGTACATAAATTATATAATATTTATTTGTATAATAAATGAAGATCATGACCAATAATGGTCATAAATTGTGACTATAATTTTAGAAACTTCTTTAACTCTACCAAAGTAAATAAATTATATAAACATCAACTTTCAAAATGATATGAGGCTAAAAATCTTGACTTTCAACATTAGTTTATTGATATTGCGTGCTTAAAATAGTATTTAAAATTACTACTAACAAAATACCAGAAAGGAAATCTGTTACGAGTGTCTGTGAAATCAATATTTTATCATTTCATATTTTTTTATCACTCTCTTATTGTTAGTGTACAATTTGAATTTCGCGCCATTCTAAAATTGTATCGTGTAGGCCATCTACGTGTAACTTAGAGTTATTATAATTACCTGAAAGAAATGTGAGCTATTTGTTAGACACACACTATTCTATTATGCACTGGCGGAAGTAACAAGTCAACAAATCAAACTGTGATTACTTTCTGATATGTAGCAGCAAGTATTCCTTGGTAACAAATACATACAGCTACATTCTGAAATTAAGCTTTCATGATTTGATATTTGAAAACTACATATGTATCTAATTGTTCATAATGCCTTTTTATATCTATAAATAAAGATCATTTTAACAGTAAACAGTAGTTATAATGTTTTCATAACTTTGGTCGAATACAATAATAGTTGAATTGGTTATTTTAAATAACTTAAACATCCATCAAATATGGCAAATACAAAATTACGAGTGAGCAATTATTAAGAATTCTATTTAAGTATAAATTCAAATGAATACTACTTTTATGAAATATATGTTTTAGATACTTGCTATTCATGGATATGCTCAATCAGATTCTATTTTTTATACGAAATTAGGATCTTTGAGGAAAGGTTTCAAAAAAGAAGTGGAGTTTACGTTTCTACGAGCTCCACATAATGTTCCAATGAAAAGCAATTTTGGCATTGATGAATCAGAAGAAGGTACGTAATTTAGAAAACTTAGTCTTTATGAAACAAAAATTTGTAATATAAGATTTTATGTAACTACTACGTATAAAGCTGTGAGTGAATAAATATTAAACAACACTTTATGTTACTTGTTTTAGGGTATGGATGGTGGTTTAATACAGAAGATCATATATTTAAAGCAATTATACCAAGTCAATCATGTGTAGGTTTTGAAGATAGTATAGAAGTAATAAAAAAAGAATTTCAAAAGTCTGGGCCATTTGATGGTATTTTGGGATTCTCACAAGGAGGAGCATTTGCTACTATACTTTGTTGTATGCAACAGAAAAAATGTAAGCAAATATGACAAGTATAAACTATGCAAAGATATTTAAATAAAATTATTTATTTTTCAGTAGTGGAAATTCAATTTAATTTTGCAATTATTATATCAGGATTTAAGTCACTGTGTGCACCTCATGCAATATATTATGATGACAAAATAAGTATACCCTCATTACACATTTTTGGAGATACTGATCAAGTTATACCAACAGGTTAGTCTTCCATATTTTATTGAAGGAAATAGTAGTAATATATTATTAAAATACTGTTGCAAATAACTATGTTACTGCTTTACAGAAATGGCAGAGAAAGTTAGTGAATTATTCATAAATAAGAAAATAGTAAAACATGAAGGTGGCCACTATATACCCAGTAAAAAAGATTTCTATAAAGACTTTATTATGGAAATGTTAGTGAATAAAACCAAAAATAATGACTAATGTTATTATGGTGTATACAAAAATTGGTACAATACATAATAATATTACAGCACTTAGTGTATTTATTCTTTCTTTTAAATAGACCATAGTGTAAGTACAAAACCCAGTGGTGTTTATAATAACTCCAAACCAATGTACTTTTCATTACACACTAATAATAACGTGCCTTTTAACCATTGAAAGAAGCTGAAATTATGAAAAGAAATCTCAACGAAACGAAACCAAGTCTTTTTAGTTGCAATTTATGTTATATATAGGAGTCTAATTTTATAGCCGAGTTAGTTCATTGTTGATCTGTATTTTAATATCTAATACTTTCAAAGTACATACACATGTACGAAATGAATTTTTAACATTAATTTTGTTATAAACCAAGTTTTTTACAAACAGATTTTATTATTTGTTTTTGCTTTTCTTTTATATCTAGAATCATCTTTGACCGACATATACAGTACACAATGTACCATCTGCTTTGTCATCCACTGACTAACAAAAATTAACATTTATATGGATGGTAAAATATTTATAATCACTATTGAACAATATTAGTACAATATTAATATTATAAATTATCGTAATATTAGTAAATTTATTTATACTAAATAATCAAACACAAATACCATAGAATATGTGCTAGAAAAATCATTAAAAGTTTATATTTAGACTTCTATATAGCAATCAAGTTAAGAACATTAATGCAATATGTTACAACGACTATATCTGATAACACAATCATCTACTATCTTACACTATTTTTAGAAAATGAAGTTTTTAAACCTAAATGTATGTATGCAAACAAAAATGTAATAAGTCATGCCTTATGTTGTCGAATAGAGTGGTGTACATTACTTAAATTAGTTACATTATTCAGATCATGCATGTCCTCATGAAAATGTATTAGATACTGAATGCTTAAGTAAATATTACCAATATTGGTTTGTATACTGTAATTCAGCATAATTTGTAGAATTAAGATATGCAGATTTATTATTTAATCTAATATTGCAGAAAAACATGTTATTAGCATTTTACATTTAAAATATCATTAGAAATGCTGATAATATTAAATTTCATTTAAGAGGGTCTTCGACTGGAAACTGCCAAAAATATTCAATTTTTACATCTTCTTAAAGGATATCGACTTATAAATATACATATATGCAAAAGCATATCACCGAACTCCCAAACTTAACGAAATTATAAGTATTGCTGAGTAGAGTTATATATGTTTGAACGGTTCAACCCTTAGCACTGTTACGGCAACTAGATTTTTATACCGCTTCATAGAACCCACTCTTTCTTATAATCTGCGGTCGAAACATGAAGTATATTGTATCTTTTTAGAGAGCACATCCTCATCCATGCAGACCGACAGAAGAAAAGAAAAGAAAATTCAGGAGTAATCAGTATAGCATTGTGTTGGAAAATTAGAGAATAGAGTAGACAACGTAAAAGTCTTATGAGCACTGGCTAACAGTAAAACATATACAGGAAAACTTTAAATGCGTTTTTCTCAAAACCACTATTTTTAAACTGGCTCATTTAAAATTCAATTTTTTCTATTTCTTTTCAGTCTGCTAAAGTTGAAAACAACAAAGAAATCGTTTTTTAAACTATACCTCATTTTAGTATACTTTTGCGGTACACAATTGTGTAGGAGGAGTACAAATGAATCTATACTACCACGAATTTCGACTATTTCTCGTTGAAAAAATTTGTAAATATCATTGAATTGCAACAAATATTTACGAAAACGCCTATGTAAGAAGTTGCGTAGTTTCTTTATAAAAAAGATAACAGTAAAGCAAAAAATCGCGTTTTGCAGTAGAAGATCCACTTAATAAATTCTATACCATTGTGTTTTAGTGTACACAAATCGATGTATATGTATATTATTGTATAACACTATGTGAATACTTCGATTCTGTAAATTGTTTTCAGTTCGGATCATTAATAATTTAAATCCAATTTGTTCATTCAGATATTTTATCTATTTTTTAAACTGCAATATATTTTAGAACATATTTTATACGTGCTGTATCAAATTCGTATTTATAATTCTGTATGGTGGAAGTATTAATCACATTTTTCATGTATAAAATGTAATAGGACACAACTGTAGAAACTAATATCAAATGCTTTTATAATCAGTATATTTTCAATGAACGAATAAAATAATAAATATCATTCTTATCGATACCTTGTAAAATTTTAAAGATAATCTTTTATTTCATGTTTCATTGAAAACATGGAAATTTTTAGTAAATAACATATATTGAAAATATTTGAGATAAATAATCAAAAACATCTTAAAAGACTATAAAACTAAGTTATAGTAAATTTATATTAATATGTTATAAGATTTGCGTATTGCTTACTTAAGCTTTTTTTGAATATTTGACAATCATAAAATTATAATGAATTCAACACCTTATTGTCAACTGACTCAATGCTTAGGAATGATGCTAGGCATATCAAAGTCACTATTTTCTTGAGACTTCATTACATCTGGTAGGTCAGGTGGTAATGAGTAAGGTGTCATCGATAAGGGTTCAAATCTACCATTTTCTTCACGTATGGCTAATCCTACTAATGCAGGATTTTGGGGTTTTGCTGACACAGGCGTTATTCCATATGCTGATAAACTTGATCCATTTGACATTACTATATTATCCTTGTACAACTGTTGATCTGCAGGTGGTATTTTTATTATACCTGCAAAATAATGATGATTAATCGGTTACTCATCACATTATGTATTTTACATGTTTAGTTTGTATAATATAATCAACAAATACTTGTTAATCAAGAAAGAAAAAAGCTCCTGATTTAATAGTAATGTTTACTTGAAACAATTGTCATATTTAGTTTCTTTAATTTGTACATATATACATTATGCATTTGTTACCTTCAATCATATTTTTAACTTCCAAAACTGAAGTATGTTCCGTAGCATTAGTAAATATCGTCATATTTTTTCGTCGAACCATAAGAAATACATCCTAAAATGAAAATTTTCTTTAAAGATGAGGTTATGTGATTTAGAAGTAAATGGAAGCAATATTATGAAAAATAATGCAATATTAATCGAAACTTACCATTATATATTTAACTATATAACTAACACCGATAAGAATGACTATTATGCAGCTTTTTACAATACTCTTTTGATTGTTATTGTGTTGCTGATTCGCAGGTTAGAGTGAAAAATTGAAGTAAGGGAGACATTCATGGACATCTGCGTCATATAAAAGAAGCTTTACGATTGGTTCCTTTTTTTGAACTGTGTATATCTATACGTGCATACATGTTAAAAATATGTATGTAGTGAATTATCTCATTTTTCAACCAATTACAAACCAATTTTAAATCTTATTAAAATCAGTGAATTCGAAATGAAAATAATATAATAAATGTTAATTGTAAATTAATATTTATTTATATATAATTGTAATTAACAACATTTTTAAATTCGAATGAAATAAATATTTCCAAGCTATTTGTATTGGACATCGAAAAGAAGACACCAATTACGTAGATACGTAATTTTTAGTAAAAGCATTTACGAACCTATGTGTATATAACATCTTAATGTCACTTTTATTTATAAAATGTGCTGGCACTGTTTGGCGAGAAAAACTTGGACACATTGCTATAAACAAGCCACATATGTAAATGGATTTACCTAAGTATTCGAATAGACAAAAATATGTATACTGAAGTGTTTGCCTACAAGCCTTTCTATGTTAAATCGCACTAAACTTGATCCATCATAGTTTTGTTTGTAACAATATTATGTTAGCATAGATGTTACAATTTTTAATATTATTTAATTATTTTCACAAAACATAAACAATAAAGTGGACAACATTATTGAAAAACACAATACGGTTTAAAACATGTTTTAGATCTTTTTAGTCCACGAACAATGCAAAAGGTAATTTTAAGTAAATAGAATCCAAACAATTTGAATAATATTTCAAAACAAAGCATGGAAACCACCCCAATCTTCATCAATGAAATAAAAAAATGCAACGAAATGTAATCGCTTAGAGACGCAAGATAAATTTATTTAAAAAGTAGCTAATAAAGAGATGATCGATGTGAGGTAAAACCTACTATTAACACTTTGCACTCTGTTGTCCTCTCTTAAGGGACATCGTAATTCTAGCATATAACTCGGATGTCCCCTCTTAAGGGAAATTAATATTTATTGGTGATTACGGGGAATTAACTTATTCCAGCGCAACTTTTTAAGACATGCATGTTTCTCTTAAGTTTTCTCTTGAAATGGCACAAGAAATCAAATCAAAATATAGCAATTTTACGACTACCTCCGCCACTCGCCAGCAGATGAATTCCTTTCCCGCAAGCTACCTGACCCGTCCCGATTCGTTTATCATACTGTACAAAATTATAAAAAATAAAATATTGATTTTTTTGCAAATATATATTTCTCGATGTCAATCAATTCATATAAGTCCGATATCATTATAATACGTTTATCGGTTGCAAAACTATACTAAATAATATGAGGGTTTGTAAATACGCGTTTCTGTCACAAAGTAGCGCTGAGTAACTGGTAGATAACATCCAGGATGGTTCGGAGTGCAAAGTGTTAAAAAGAAAAGTAATTCCATTTGTTTTTGTATGAAAAATGTAGGACACGTTACAAATTGTTAGCCAAGAGAAGAAGAAATTCCCTCTTAGATGAAGTATGTACCTTGAAGGAACACTGTTGTGTATGAAAAGAAACATCATAGAATGAAGAATGTCACGCTTTTTTGAGTTTACCAAGCATTATCTACAAATTGTATTGTATTTAAATAAATTACTAAAATTCTCATTAATCGGGCATTTACCTTTTTGGTAATGTTCATCGGAGAACAGTATAGATCGTGCTTGTTTACAGCATTCTAACTGTTTAATATTTGTGCAGCAAATTGGCAAAATCTGAAAAGCGTAGATCGATAATAAGTCTGTAATTCACGTACATCTGCAGTTTCCAAGGGAAGATCCTTGGCCTTAGGAACGCGACAGTGTCGAACATTCGTGAATGAATTTCCCTTCCGTGATGACGTCATTGGTTACCATCAGCCCACCAGGTTCGTCCATGAGAAAAGCGCGATCTATGAAGAAGCGCTTGCGCTTTTCGGAACGACCCCTGTGCGGCGCTTGTGAGCTTTCCAGCGGAGACTCTGTGGAGGCTCCGGTGCCTTTTCGGTCGCAGCTCGAGTTTCACTGTGACGAGACGAGATGTGACCGTGGCACCTGTTGGCGGACCACTTCTTCCGGAAAGTAAAGCGATCATGAGACCGTGAAGATATTTGACAAGAGAACGTCGCAGTAATACGTGACTGAATTCGTCGCGATATATCCTGGTGCACTCTGGATGTATCGTGATTAATATTTCGAATACCGTGCGGCTTTGAAGCTCTTCGAGGGGGAAGAAAATTGCTAGAGAAAAAACAAGAAATAACAGGTATCCACGAATGTTTTCACTGTGTGTTGAGATACCGTTGTTATTCGTGCGACCACTTTTGAGTGCACGAGCACGCTTTACTTTCGATTGATCGATAACCGTGAATTAGGTCGTCCACGAGTCGCGCCCCGAATAGTGGAAATATACGCAAAAAACCATCGAAGGTGAAGAAATTCGTTTCATTGGTGTTGGAGCAAGCACCGGCCGACGTATCTGACGATCTTACATGTCTTTGAGCTACGTTCGCGTATATGATGAACTTACAGCTGCTCGTAATCAAAACGGATTACTGTTGGAGGCTAGCGTACTTTAGGTAAGCTGGTAACATTCTCACCAAGCTGCTTATGCTTTCAGCACTTGTCTGTTAATGTTAAGCTTGCTTGTCGACATTCCATGTAGACGTTAATCATATCCGTCGAAGTTGGATCAGTTACAACGTAATCGCGTCATGTTCTTATTTCAATAGTTTACCACACAATTCGAAGACACTCGTTTAACTGATCGAATGATTCCTTCATTTGTCGAGCTCCAATTTGTAAATCACTAGCTTAAAAATTGTTCAACACATTTATTATTAAATAGTATGATTCTTATTGTCTTTAATAGTTTATATAGTGTAACAATAGTTTATTGACCGTATTTTCTTTCCACTAAGAAATCATATGTCTCGATGAATTTTGACGGAACATTAAATTGAATTTGCCGCCAGAAATGTAGATGTCGATAAGGTTGCTCTGTAACAACCGTCGGTAATAAATTCTGTTTAACTTCAAAGATCGCCACTATGCGCGTGACGCTTCGAAAGAATCGGATGGACTGTGCGAGAAGAAAACGCGACGATGATTCAGAACGCTTCGAGTTTCTCGACCTGTCCCTCTCGGTCTTCTCGTTCGGGACTGTCCGGCTGACGCCATCTTCTTTCTTCTTTTTTTATTTTTGTTGTCAACTAAAGTGTCAACTTTCGGGAACTGTACGGTATACAGTGAATTGTTCGCGGAGTACGTGTTGTGAGTGCGGATAGCAAGTGCGATGAACGAATATTGAACATTCGTCGGAATCGAAAACGATAGTGTGAACACGCGGATATGAGTTGCGTCGTAACTCTAGCCTGCATCCCTGAAAGATTGCGAGCCATAAAGAAGTCGTTAGCCATCCAAGTGTCCATGTAAAAGTCATTCACTAGAACTCTTCCCCCTTTGAAGTATTGGTTAGTTTATGTGTTGTTTGTTAAATGTGTTTTTTTGCCTTCCTGTTGCACACTCGTGGAACGCATTGTCCCGAATGGGTCCGCGAATCGGGCCCTCTACATTTATTGGTTATGTTTCTGTTAAAATCGTTTGCCGTAAACCGCACGCTTCTGTAGCACATACCGAGTAGTGAGAGACTAAAAAGATACAGTAGTGCGTGTATGTAGCAAAGTAAAATGCACAAGTTAAGATTGCCTGTCAAGGTCGAATTGCCCAGTGCTTTAACAAGGTATGGTGGATATTTGATCTAGAGGTATCGATACTGTTGCTCTTACTTCTCGTTTTTCCTTATTATAATATTCTTCCGTTGGCGTGGTGCTGTTAAGCTCCTTACAACCAGATTGTAAACAACCGTGTCACAAGGATGACCGAATGGGATCCAGTCGTTCCATATTTATATTGTAATTGCATGACACGATTTTGTTTCGAATACGCAGTTCAATCTATTTGTGTTCTCTACGAAACTTTAAAATAGCTATAGGTAATTGTACGTTTTAAATAGAAGAGCAGCATTGTTGTTGCATGGTTGGAACAATTTGAAATTTTAGGCTGCTTTTTCCTTTCCTAAATAGGAAATACTGGTACTATATGTTATCATTCGAACTTTTTAATAATATCGAGTGCATCGTAAAATACACCATATTTTAAGGTTTGTATGATACAGCGTTTTATACGTTACACGTGTCAGAAGTGTACGCGTGTGCATTATTCATCTTCGCAATCTATTCAAGTATCAGAGTTCACCGAATTGTGATTATTAACGCATTCTGATAATTCCAGGAATGATATTGACAAGCTCGTGATATTTAGTGACACAACTTTAGCGTTTTTTCAGCGCTATGGTACCCAAATTAATATTCAACCAAAATATTTCCTTAAATATAAACAATGTCGAATACTATGCTTACACTGTTTACTACTAAGATTAACTGGTAGAACGATGGCTATATCGTTAATAAGACGAAGCGATAATTCATAATATTTATGCATCATTGTGTGTGCGTATATTTACTATCATAACGATATCGCGATGCGTGCAATCACAAATAACATAGGCCTGAATAACTGCCGGTTTGATTGTTTCTCGTTGCAAACACCTTATTCAAAACCAGATTGGTCGTTGACCGTCGTAAAATTAGTATCTCCTCGCAGGAAATTAGATTAAAATGTTTACTATATGTATACTTACTTCCCTTCATTTAGATTTGTGAAAAGTCGCAATTAAACCATGACTAACGTGTTATTGTATTCCGAGTTCCGCTCTATTCCAAACTGGAAAAAGTTAAAGAGAAATTGACTAATAACTCGCGAGCTTTCAAAGAATCTTCTTCGGTCGTGTTCGCATAACGAGACAAATAACTCTGTCGTTCCGACGATCACTGGATGCTTGTTCCTCTCTATTAATTGAGCCACGGTGTTGAAACGTTTATACCGCCATTTTTATGAAAAGCATATGGCCTTGGCAGTCATAAAACCTATTGCAGGCTGCATGATTCCGCCCATCTAACTCTCCTACCACCGGGTGTCTCGTTTCCAGCGACACGACGAGAACCTTTCGCGTAGTTTCTTTACGGACAAGATACCAACTCGGTGTCTCTCGCGTTCTCAGGGGGGCTGTTTACAACTGTGATTTCTTATTTGTCCTTTCAAGTAAGTCAGTAACATGTAACTGCTTCGAAACGTCTTTCCTCTTTGACGGACCTACAAATATGCAAATGAATATATCGAATAATTTGTTACGGACGTTATGATAGCGTGACACAGTTGAATACGAGTACGAGTACGATAATTCACTCATGTTGTAGAGATTTCAAGCGAATAGTGTTATTCGCGTTACGTTTTTTGGGTAGACACGTTCCCTATACGCGGATGAACTAATCTCGGACTAAGCGTGCATCATTATTTTTTAAACGTTCGTGCCGGGGAAGGAATGGAAACTCGATTATCGGTGCACCCCGTGTACTTCGGAATAAGTGATCGATCGTTTGCGGTCGCCTGTCGAAGGGCGGCGGAGTACAATCGAGATTCCTCCGAACCACCTGTGCGTGTTTCCGAGTGCGCGCGTGCTCGCGGTTTGTCGAGTGCACGTGCACCGAACGTACCGAGCTGAAAATAAGCGCGGTCTATTTGACTCGTCTCGATTCGTCTCGGCTCGACTCGAGCGCTCACCTACGTTACGATTTGGAAGTGTATTTTCGGCGTCGCATCTATCACGAGACCTTGTACGCTCGCATCCAGCCTCCTACTCGATTAGTATGAATAAAAATCGTCGGGATATTCGAATACGACTCACGTAAAATAGCGACCCGTTCGGTTTTCCTTCGATGATTCAATGCAGGCCAGACAAGGCGGGACGAATCCAGTGACACGTTTGACTTCTGAAGAACATCGCTGAGCTCGTACGCACCGATTAAAACGAAACTTTAAACGTGAAAGATGAAAAGTGTAAGATAGTGACATTTAGTAGGGATATGATATGGAGTTGTCATCAAACTAACAGTTGAACTAAAAAAGACAATATTGAGTCACTAGTTTCTCATACGTAATTTCGAGTTACAAAAGCATCAATGGTAGAAATACAATCTAGGAAACTTCAACTTTTTGCGATTCGCCTGTATACGAAGCGTGATAAGAAATTACATAACTTTTAGAATTACCTAACATTTCCCCGAACTCTAATCACAGAAAGGAAGCTTGGTTTTTCACGAACCTCTAGGATAGTGAAGTTGGTTACTGTGGAGTGATTAATTGCTGTGGGTTTGCTTCGGTCATAATTATATTCATATTTATCAAATAAGACATGTGAAATATTTTTATTTAAACGCAAACAAAATAAAAGAATAACAAACTTTTTTTTTTATTCAAAACCAAACGAACTGAAAGACTGAAAAAATGTAATACATCTTATTCGATAAATATAAAGATAATTATGTCGGAAAATAAAACGAAGGGACAACCAGCAGTTGGTTACCCCACAGTAACCGGCTCCACTATTCTACCTTCCGCAAGAATCGGCGTGAGCGAGACTGTGCAGCGTCTCTCGTTAGAAGTCGAAATAATCTCGTGCATATGTGTTTCCGGGTGCCGGGTATTTCGAGAATCGTCGGTAACGCAAATCATGCAGACACCTTCGAACGTGACCGAGCTCCGCCAACGTAGTTACGGGAACCGGCCAGTTTTCTCGACGTCGTACCTTTCGCGAGACCTTGCAGGCGCCCGCTCGAATCGGACTGCTCGTCTGAACGCGTTGAATATTCACCGTTGGAATCTGGATTGCGTCGGAGATCGATCGGTGGTGTCGTTAACGATGCGAATATAGACATCATTGATACACAGTGGTTGAGCGTCGGGAGCGTCGAGTACGGCGCCAACAACGCGAGACGAATCACGACGCCCAAACGTGATTGAGTAATTACGATCGCGGCTCCGAACCGATTCCTTCTGCCACTCGAGTCTCGTCCCGTTCCTCCTTGAAGTCGGTCGAATTTTTTCGCGCAGATCGACGTGGTAGTTCTCGATCGAGGGCCTGGGTTCGAGGCGCACCCTCGACCCGGGTGATTGAGCGTCAACGAAGTTCTCAATCTCGATAGGAATTCGGAATTGCTCGCGTCTTCGAGCTTCCGCTTTGTCGGGAGCCTAACGAAGTGCATATCGATGCGCATGTAGAACGACTATAGTTTTCAGTAATATGGTCGCTGCGCTCTTTACCGGTCACATACCATAACGCAGTCTCTCTCTCTCTCTCTCTCTCTCTCTCTCTCTCTCTCTCTCTCTCTCTCTCTTGCTCCCTCTTCTCTTCGCGCCTTCGGTTTCTTTTTCCGTCTTCCTCCTTTTCCTTTGCCTACTTACCGCGAGCTCCGCGGCCCGTAGTACATATTTACGTTGCGCGCGAACATGAAGCCGGTGCAAACTGTTATTTTGCTGGACGCGTAAGTAAAGGATCCCGTCGGACTAATTTTCTGCCTGCTTTTGTTACCTTTCTCATCCTTTGTAAAGCTACCATAATTGCAGTTGACGAACACTACTTTTTGTATTACTTGCTGATTTTGAGTCAGTTTTTTCTGGCCCGCTAGATGAACTGATTTACACAGAGGAACGTGAATAGGGAGTAGTTGTCACAGAAGATAGTAGCGCATCTTTGAAATTATTTTTCTCTATCAGTGCTGAGTCGCTCTTTTGTCCAAACTCGTTAATGTTGTTTACTAAATATGTTTTATAAATTATATTGTATAAGATTAATTTTACTGGGTCGTGGTTCGCGATTAAATGTTTTCATTTTTTACATTTGGAATTGTCGTTCTTTCAAATTTGTTCATGTCGAGAATTACGAGAATGGTAACCGTTAAATGATTTAAAAGTCCTTGGAAAACCTTAGGGAGTGGGAAAGAACGCACGGAATATGCAAAAGCGATGATATGCATAATGTTCACGAGGAATATGTGCTGTTGCAAGTTTAAAAGTGGTCGCAATGGAAATTGAAGTAAGCACCAAATTACAGAATGTGTAAACACTTGGAACTAGAAAAATGATACATCAGAGACCGTTAACAAAGGTACACAAAGAAGCTTGTTTGCAATTTTTCGAAAATTTTAGTGAAAAATATATTCGTACATTTTGAAATGTTCTGAATATTTGGAGGGCAACATGGAATAAAACGAACAAATAAAAAAATACAAATAAATATTATGAAAAAACTGTATATAGCGTGAACGAAGTACTATCTGTTGTTAGTCATCACTGCCTCGCTTACTTTTTGCGACACGTTTTAGGACACACTTTTTAAAGAGGTTGCAACAGCTGATTGGTAAATATGCTAACAAATAACAAAATAGTTTGCATTTTAGCCTAAACACGATAAACATCGAAGACAATGTAATGTGTTACTTCACAGGTTGAAAAGAGTGGTATTTGTATGATGCGCTACCTTTTTGTTGGGAAGTGTACCTATACGATTATCGCTTTAACTGAATTGCCGCGTGATTCATACGTTAATGACACAGTTCTTCATCTATCAACAAATTGTTGTTTTATATCAATTTTAATAGAATTATTGATGAAAATCGAGATTTACTCAGCATCTAAAGACAATTAATAACTATGTTTTATGAAATTTTGTCCACATTTCGACGAAAAGATATACAGTAAATGAGCAAAGATATAATTTGTCTATGTTTCTTTACAAAAATGTCTGCAAATGCTTTTGTTTCAGATTTTGGAATGACAAAGATTGACCCTTTTCAAAATATTGTAATAATTTCCTAAAAATACTTTAATTATGTCTAATAATACAATTATATTATACACAATAATTATATCTTAATAATTATGTTATACACAATAATTATATCTTAATAATTATGTTATACACAATAATTATATCTTAATAATTATGTTATACACAATAATTATATCTTAGTAATACAATTATATTATACTCAATAATTGTATCTTAATAATACATTGTCCAAAAAGATTTTAGAAGAGCGTCATGCATGCAATTATTTCTACTGCGCGCACTCCAATTATGTCGGTCTCATAATTAGACTGGGAATTTTATGCACTTGTGGCAAGATATGATTGGACGTAGTTAAAAACAGTGGAGTTAGGAAAAGAATTGGAAAGTTAATGCAAGACAATTTTTTAGGCTAAATTTGTCTAACTCTATGCAAAGGTCCACAGTCTGCACACAATAAAGAGTCGGTGGACAATTACGGTGACCGCGTCTTCCAATAAATAAGCTCTGGCGACGTTTATCTCCTCAACAAATAATATAAGTGGTATCAGCTCCTTGGGATGTTGACCTTTCTTTTTGTTTGTCGTGAAACAACGGTTCGAGGAACGTGTCGGTCCGTTTTTCTAGACGCTTTTGTGGGAAATGTTTGCCCGGCTATGGCTTACGTAAGCGAGCAATTATTTTCTGTTTAAGGCCGAGCATGTGTATGCTCCGCAAGCGTTTTCCATGTATGTAAAAAGAGGATGGAAATAAGTATATCGTCGTGGACAAACGATGCGGGTGTGTTGCAAGTTATCGACGGCATGTGTCGCTACAGTTGACACAGTTCGTAGTTTGTGGGAACCTTTCCTTGGAGTTCACGCGTTGTTCATCGCCGTCCTCAGGAATTAATTCGACACGGAGTATATAACATCGAGCCGTTGCGTTGCAGCGATGCCTGCTACACTCGATCGGAAATCATATTTCACCGACTGTATCACGATCGGCCGAAAATAAAATTGTATACACATAATCGAGTGCGCTGTTGAGTCAGCAGGAACAATAGTAGCGCGAATGGTCGAAAGTACGAAAGTTGAAGCGGGCGTGGATAGGCTCCTGTTAAATGTCCGCATTTACGTCGAGCTAGAACGGTTAGAAGCAAAAAAGTGTCTGCTTGTTAAACGCGTAATCAAGAACGCAGGAAATAAGTGACGCAGAGAAACTCGTTTCAAGTGCAGCGGAATTCAATTTGCAAAATAATATTGCGAACAGTTCGCGAGCATTTCCTGGTGATTTTACTCGCATAGCATCATCGCTTTGGGGTTCTGGAATTTAATTTATTTATCTTGAGGATCGGTGATGACTGAAAACAGGTATTTCTAATCTAGCTTCTGTAATACAATGTCTCCAAGTAATTGCAAATAATTTGTACTGTCGTTTTTCTTTTGTGAATAATTCTTATAATAGGGAAGATGCGATCAATATGGTGTCGAAGTTAATATTTTCGATATAACATTGTTTTGTATAACAAAACTATTAATTAGTATAATTCTTTTATTAAAATTCTTAGCATAAATTCTTTTATTAAAATTTGAAGGGTTGAAGATATACTAATAGCAACTAGAAGATCCTTGGATCTTATCCTGGATGTAGAATAATAATACATTTAATTTTCATAATAATACATTTTGCATTTTAAAACTTTGCACGTATCATAAATGCATAAAGATCCGCAGTCTGGTTATTATAAAATGCAGAAAAATTACCTTTGAAGGTTTTCATTTAATAAAATTGGATTAACAAAATTTTAGATTTTAGAATCGTGTCGTCGTAAAAGTAGTTTTTTCATAGGAATTAAAGGAGTTTCAATTTTGAAATGTCACATACGAAGGTCATTTATGTAGAATAATCATTTAGAATGTTGTGCAAGATTTTCGTGTTCCATAAATGCATAAATTTCTTGATATATAAAGTATTTGGAAAATTCCGAATTATTTCGCATCAAACGTTTGTAGCTTCATCAGAACGTTAAGGTTATATTCTAACTTTGGGTTCGCGTAAACGTAATCGACGTGTGTTTATCTCGGTGGTTAATACGATTCCCCGCGTTAGGAATTATTAGCATCGATTTATTCTATCCGACTGCGTAATTGGTCGTGACCTCCACGGTTTCAACAATTCCTCAAACAATGTTGCTCTGTGGAAGTCGTGCCCATGCATTGCGAAAACGAATCAATATGGATGACAATGCGCATCGACAATAGCGGTAGACAAAAGTTCGGATCGGTATTGCTGTACGAGGAAAAAGAGTAATGAGGCGGAAACTCGTCCTCTGTTGTTGACAGAGTTACTTAACAAAGTGTACGTATTAACTCGATGAATTATTGTTGTTTGTTAGCACCAAGACATTATTTGTTTCACGATCGATGAACACACTGGACTTTTTCTGACTAAAGAAATTCGAGTCTTTACGAAATATACCGTAAAAAAATTTCGAAAATGCATTCCATAGTGGGTTATAGTTAGACTGCAAAACAAAAGTCTTCTACATTAACACTAGATTGGATTTACTCAAACTTCATACGATTTCTATTATAATGCATGAAATGCCTCTGTAATTTTAATAATTGTGAAAGACAAAATTAGAAGCCATCCATTTTGACTGGTTCGATAGTTTTAGTATTCATTATAATGATATATTATAGTATTATACTATATATAGTATTCATTATAAATATATTTCTTCGTTTAATAGTTCAAGTAAATTGCTATAAATACTAAAAATACACAATTTAACTATAACGAACTTTAGAAAGTTTTAGATAGCTCCAAATGGTAGTTTTATATTTCTAAATTATTATAAAAAGTAAAATCATGTGTCTTTTTGAACAATATATGGGCTCACAAGGAGAAGTCTCCAGGGTTGAGGCTCATTTTTTATGAGATTTAGTATAGTGATAGAGCTTGCAAAGCTGGTATCCGGTTTGGGGGCAAAGAGCTTATAGTTTTTGAGATAATTACTGTTAAAGTTGTTAGTATAATAAGGCTTGATCGAATTTCCCGCCTTTACCCGTTCCTTAATATTTTTAGTACTGTGTTGATATGATGCTCTTTCGGTTCGGACCGATATTGCCCCAACGATCTACCGCTTCATAAATCAATTAATATATCCGTGTATTAACCAAATCAAGGAAATTTACAGAGTTAATTCACATTTGGTATCGATTTTTGACCAGAATTTTTCTTATCACTGTGCCTCACACGGTTATACAATTCGACATAGCTGGCTAGTATGATTATCGATATCTCCGAATATAGACTGTTCGTCACGTGATTGTGATTAGTAATCGCGAAAAGGGACGTCCGTGTGACGCAACTTTTTGATACATCGGAACTGATTGCACTTATCTATGTATACACGGCGAAGATATCCAGGACCGGTTCGTCACCGGGACAGGTATCTGTCGTTATGGAAGCACGTTTCGAATAGAGCAAACGAGTGTTCGACTTATTCGAGTACTCGATTTTCGAGTTACCGATTGACAGAAAAAGTGCAATATTTGAAAAATCCAAACTACTCGAATACTCATACTTTAGTTCAGTGTTCGGAATGCTTCAGCATGCAACCTCGCGCATGCAACAACGCTTGTATCAATAGATTTCAACATCGCCCGTGAGCTACTATTGTTTGCATCTTTTGTCTTCCTCTCAAATTTTAAATTGATTTTCGAAGAATTCGGCATCAACTGCGATTTTGATAACCATGTTCGTATCCTTCATTCGGTAAGAGATCAATTCAATAAGCGTATCACGGATTTCGAATCGTTTATAAATGAACTTATTCGGCGTCTGAGGTGCTATGGACCGATTGAAGTAACGCGGGAAGCGAGACACTGCGGCGGTAGTCAGGAGGCGTGGCTCTGGCAACAGCGATGTTGCGTGCTAAAGCGTTCCGAACACTGCGTTAGTTAACACGTTGACTGCTGGGCGCATTTTCCATGGTTGGGCCAAAGCGCCAACGTGAATTTTTCATTATGCGATGCATATTATGTCGAAATATTATTTACAGCAAATAAAGCGACTTATAAAATCAAGTGACAATAAAGTGACCCCCACGGCGCTGTAGACAATTTTTGCGATTAACCTTTATCCATATTTATTCTAATTATGTACTTTTATTCAATAACAGATTCGTAGATAGATAAAGCACAATAGGTATTCACAATGATGAAGACACGATTTATATGAATTCTGTTCGCCATAAAGTGTACGGTGGTCTCCTTGTCGGAGTATTTTCGATCTAATAGACGCTGGTGAATGACTTAAACAAAATAAAGCCAGTAATTTCGGAGAAATAATGAAGTTATTAAGTCCCTTCCGAGCAAAGATGATCTCACATATTATGGCTCTCCTTTCGAGCGATGGGAGATTAAACTTGGACCATATTAGGCCATATTATAGATGCATATTCCAGAATAGAACAAATCAATGAGGAACACAGTAATCTTAGAGTATTTACATTCTTTAAAAATCTAAAGACTTGCACAGTTTGAAAAGTCTTGTTATATTCTGTACGCGCATCGTAAAAGATAGATTAGTCGAAGAGCTGAATATCCAGATCTCGAATATCGGTGTAAGAATTTAAATTAACGTAGTCCAAAGTATAGTCATATCTATTCTTAAGTGAGAATCTGATTACAGAGCACTTAGAGATATTAAAAGATAATTTGTATTGTATCACCATCTCTGAAGGTCGAATAAGTCCGATTGTAAAAGTATCGCACTACGGGAAGATTCAATGGAGTGGAATATCTTCAGCACATCCGCGCACAATGCAAACTTAAAGCAATCGTTGGATGCATCTTCAAATACCTTAAAATCTTACAAATGTCCGAGTATTCGAGTCGTTCGGATCTTTCAAGTAGCTTGCATTATTTCGAACAGTTCGTCGATTTCTAATAACTTGAAACATTTAAAGGATTATCACGTTGAGCGCCGCGTCACCCAAATATGGGTGACGCTAAGTTTTAAACAATTTTGAAAATTCATTTTCATTTTAATATATCCGGACAAACTGAATTTGACTAGCATGTTTTGGATGCGAAAGAATTCTAATGTCATCCCCTATGATCAATTTTAATTTTCTAACTTCGCTTTAATTAATTCAATTGCTTTGATTTTGTGAAAATTTTTGTGGTCGATTGTCGGCGATGAACTTGGTTCGAGAAATCTAACCAATTTCGTTTCAGCTCGTAAAATCCGAGTACGTACGTACTCGCACAGTTCTAGTTTAGAATCCTCGCAGCAGGATGTTCAGAAATCGCGGGAACGTTTAGATAAAAAACAGGGTCATCTGGGGATTCGTCGAGCCAAGATATCCGCATCGTGTGTAAATCGTTGTAGGTAGAACTGTGAATCAGTTACGGGGAAAGAGGAAATGAGTCACGAGCCAGCTCCGTTTATTTGTGACGTAAACACCACTTCTGTATCGATGCCGTGTTTTCGCGACTCGCCATGAATCGTCACATTATGACATTCTTCGTGTTCGCGAGGGAATGCGGCTTCGATATGGTTCGTGCTTGCCCGCCGTTCGACGGTATTTTCCGGACCACGGCTTCCAATGTCACGTGTTACCGTTCGGACGGTGACTATTAACCCGTTGCACTCGGAGCACTTTGATTCTAAATCGAAAACAGATTTTCTCACTTACAGTATTTCTGTTTTATTTATTTATTCGATTGACGGAAATAGAAATTTTTCCATTATAAGTATAATTATAAATATTCTAATATTATAAGTATAATTATAAATATTATAATATTATAATATTATAAATATTATAATATTATAATATTATAAATATTATAATATTATAAATATATAATGAAATCCTTACGATGACGGCAATACGACAAGACGTCATCCTTACAATGACGGCAATACGGTAACACAAAAAGGTGATAAAGTAAAGTAATCAAGAGTACGTAATACAAAGTAAAGAACAAAATATTGTAGGAAAATAGGAAAAAAGAAGCTGTAACAATTATTTCGAATATATTTAAAGATAGTATTTAAAGAAGTCAATACTGTGAAAAGTTCGTTTTAAAGGGACGTTTTAAAGGGATCGACAATTACTCACCGACTGGATTTTCCTCGACTGTATTCATTTACGGACACATTTAGATGCCGACAGTCACCTCATTGACAATCACTTCACCGACCCATGTAGATCTCTGACAATTACTTTACTGACACCGAGTTTTGCCAACAATGTTTACATCCGTGTCCCTGATCTCCGAAGGGCATGGGGGATATCCCAGTTGTTCCGTCTGATATGAATATAACCTGTACGCACGTAATCCCCACTTTTCTACGACCTCCTGAAACCCACTTCTATTGGTAAATGAGAAGACTGATAAAATAATCAACGCGAGGAGCAAGGGGGAATCGGTCGCCTGCTCCACCTGATCACGTCTGTTGTTCAGCGTATAACTTAGCCAATAAGAATCAAAACAAAATGGAAGAGTTTAGGTAGAGCAGACGACCGATTTTCCTTGCCCCTTACCCCTTACCCCTTGCATCATTTAGTTCATGCGTAATACTTCTTCTCGTTTCCCAATACTATCTTCAGGTTGTTAACATTGTACGTTTAACATAGACGTGAAATATTCATAACATTCCTATACACGAAGAATACATTACAAGCCAGCGAACATGAAAGTAATACTGCACGAGCAAAACATGAATATTTTCGCTCGCACTTCATAAATATTAAACATTTATCTAAGGCGTGTATGATAACCGTTTAAAAACCTCATATGATACAACATAAATATAAGAAATATGTGTATAGTACAGCACGTTTATTGCATAATGCAATGAAAAGTTAATCAAGATGTTAATTAGCAATTAGTAATTACAAATAATCATGTGTTCATCGAAAGAATCTGAAGTTAATGATTTAGGTATAGGGAGCTTTAGGGAGCTTTAGGGAGCTACAGCGATCAACGCTTTTGTATCTTGTAATTGTTGCGTCTGTTTCATTGTCTCAATTGTTCTACGTCTCCAGACTATACCGTCGCGCGTCTTGCTCGCCCGTGACGCGTAGATAATACACGCATACGCCGAAACAAAGCACAGGCACAGGCGTCTGATGTGCTCCTAGCCGAAAATGGCGAGAGAAGGCGCTGTTTCTTCGTAATCGGCTGGACTCGAATGCCTCGTTTCGTGGAAATTGGGGCTAATAGGAAGGGATCATTTTCGGCAATAAGGGAAACGCGTTTACCCTACTTCTGTCAGGGCGTTAACATGGGTGGGTTGGTGGGAATCGGTCCTACACTTTTCTCAACGGACTTCTTCTGAGCAAGGGCGGTATGTATTTGTTAATAAAGTTAATACAATTTATAATATACTATCTATTTATTTGTTATTAATAATATGAATTAAATACAATTATAAATACAACAAATGATTTACGATATCATTTGTATTGCTGTTTCTTAATGAAATGAAAATAACAAGTAAAAATTATCGACGAAATTCGGTGTCGATGAAATAATCGTCGGTGAAGTAACAATAATTCGTTTTAAAAAAGATAAACTTTTTATCTTACTTCTCTATCTTACGCGTTTAGGTTATCATACTGATGTACGTTTGTCTCCTTTCTTACCACTGTAATCATACTCCGTTCTTGTATTCTAAGATTAAAAGTAAATTTAATCGTGCGCCACTGATACAAGAGCATGGATGGAGGAGCGCGCATTACCATGGCTGGCCGCACGGCTCTGCGTCGGCCACGTTTTGTCAATTGTCAATCAATTTTGGTCAATCACACCGGATTACAGAGCTGGCCGCACGGCAGTCGCTCTTTTAGTCGTTCGATGTACGGCCACGACCAGCCGTATTTTGGTCGTCGTCGTGACCGGGTCGGTGCCTAGCGCGCGTTTCGTCTCGAGGGTCGATTTCGTCCGCGTCGCGTGGTGCTCGTTCGCCCGAAAATGAGTGAATGCTGGAGTGATTGTGAACAGAAGTGCGAAGGATTTTGTTAGCAACGAGTGTGGTGAAAACACGAAGATTCTCGATAATAGCTGTAAGAACATTAAAACGCTCAGCGCGTTCATGTTTTCTATTCTTAATTATTGTTGGTCAGAGTTGAGCATTGTTGGAAGAATTTATTCGAATAAAATTTTAGTCAAGAAATATTTCGAATAAATTCTTTGAATAAAATTTTATTCGAGAAATATTTTCAAAAATTGTATTCGTAGAATGTATTCGAAATGTTACTCGAATAAAATTTTATTGGAAATGTTATTCGAATAATGTCCAATTCTGGTATTGATCGGTGTTTGTTCCTTTCAGATCTTATCATAGATTGTATCAGCGCTTTTTGATTAATCGGGGCTTTATTTATATTTGATTTTGATTAAACGGAGTTTTATTTATCCGTGGTTTCAATTAACCAGAGTTTTATTTATCCGCGGTTCTGATTATCGGTGTAAGAATCGCGATGTAATTAAGGTTTATAGTATTCGACGAGAAGAGTACAAAACGTCCAATCAATATGTTTATATCAATATAAAAATCCAATCGATACCGAATATTCGATAACACAAGGTTTTCAACACAATTCGATAACACAAGTTTTTCCTCTATATTCTTTGATCTCTGTATTCTTTGATACACATTTTTTATTCGTTCTTGTAACTCTTCTACTTTATTTATGATTGAT
The DNA here is from genome assembly GCA_028455555.1 of Augochlorella aurata. Taxonomy (NCBI): domain Eukaryota; kingdom Metazoa; phylum Arthropoda; class Insecta; order Hymenoptera; family Halictidae; genus Augochlorella; species Augochlorella aurata. The sequence continues at coordinate 9,527,237 of CM052148.1, read as the reverse complement.
TAATAGGCTTCGCAATTTTACAGTGTATGAACAAGTTGTATAACTTCCTAGCTTATTTCATCCTTGGATTACTAAATTTTATTTAATATTTGGGAATTTTAAATTTCATATTTTCATAAATTAAATCATGATTTTTTAATAGTAGTCAACTGATTTCTTCGATGTTAACTGATTTCAGTGAATCTACAAAATCTTCATGTTGTAGAATGGGTACCGTTGACAATCGTTTATAATTTCTCTTCAATACCTGAAGACAGTTTGATCCATTATCTGTATAAGCGAAGTGGTATTTGAAGGTAAAAATATGATTTCGATTTCGCTTGAACACAGTTTCTCGTTTCTTGTATGCGAAAGTACGTTATCTACAACTAACACGGCCTTTAGAGGTAGATGCTTGCTCGTATTTAAGAACGTTATTATAGCTGTTACGGGAGCCGGTTAATCAAAATTTCGAATACCCAAATGCCGAGTAATCAAAACCGAGAATAATCGGACGCCGGTTAAACGACGTCCCACTTAAAAATTTTATTGCGGCCAGGTCTTGCTTATCCGGTGGGTCTAGATTTATCCGGTCTGTTCCGGTCCCGATGGGTCCGCAGAATCGAGGCTCCACTGTATTTTAAACACCCAGTAGTACTTCGACTGCTGCACGTTTTCGGACCGCAGTCTGCTAAGCTGTTGATGACGAGGACAGAAATTGCTTTGTTCTAATTGGCAGACGATTAACTGCTCAGACAGGATTCGCTTCGGAGTTGAATGCGCAGTAAAATTGTGGGGATACAAATGATTGCTTAGGGAGCAAGAAAACGTGCAGGAGATTAGGTGCACATACATTACACTGATTGATCAAGTTGTTGGAGTCACTTGTACGAATTGATCGGTTCACCTGGAAACGATCATTTTCTAAATGAAAACCTAGCTACATTGAATTCTTACTATCCTGTTACAAAGTACTGATATTTGCAAATTGTAAATATACATTTAGCATTGCTGGGAACAACACTATCCGTCGCATCGACGATCGATATATTTTTCAAACTATACAGTGGTGCGCATAATTATAGACTCAAAGTAACTTTTACATTATTACTGATACCTGCACGAAAACTTAAAAAAATATCATATTTGTTTAGAGTTCTAGTCTCTATTATTTTAAATTTATAAATACACAAATGTGTCGTTTTGTTAAGTTTTCGTTTAAATATCGCTAAAGATATAAAAGTTACTTCGAGTCTATGATTATTCACATCACTGTAGCTGTAGTAATTCGATCACTAAACTGCAGATTACACGTATCTGTAGCTAAATAGGTGAAATAGAAAACTGTGGAGATATTAGAAAGATTGAAGACTATTTCGACATTATTTTCGACTCGTTCAAGTTATTAGCACGAAAAGTACAATGTTATCTAATTTCTGTTTCTTTGACAATTGATTAACAAAATTTTAGTTTTACGTAAAGATTCACAGTCTGTTGATTACCCATACTAGTTCGTACCAAGTCATGCTGAATCGGATCGAACGACGGTTTCGTCGACGCACGCATGAGCACTTCAGTCATAATGTTATTGCGCAATTGCAAGCTGCAACTTGTGGACAAACTGCACCAGTGATTTGTTATTCAATTGTGGTGTCGAGTCGATCTTGGAGGAGCGAACGCCGATCGATAGGTCTTGCGGTATCTGCTTTGCACGGTATCGATTTGGGGAACTGAGACGATTGCTTTCTGACAGTTTCACGTTACGCCTTTATTGATTGCGTCTCGACGATAATTATCGGTCGGGGAGATAATAAATACGCGATAATAAATAACCGATAATAAATAAACGATAATAAATAACCGAGATAATAACTTAGAGGCGTAAACGAAATTTAGCGTTTGACGTAACGGAGACGATTCCGATGATTGTTCGGATGACCGTTATTGTAGCTCGTTGTCGGTAGTTAGCCGAGCAATTTATGAAGTTTCTGTAGCACGACGCATGAACGCTCACAGTATCCGGACACGTGTGACGTTTGTATCATACTTATTTTCGTTGATTGGTTTTATGATTTTTTTGCTTTCACCCATCCGAAGTCTTGGATTACCATCGCTCTGCCATATGTGTAATTGACATAATGATTTCTTATCTAACCGGTTTGTCTCTGGCGTTTTTCACCGAGTAATTGTATCGAGTGACGTAGACAAATGCCACGCGTTTCTGTAGAACATGGAATAGAACGATATCGACGCGATTCGACAATTCTAAGACGAATAAATATTTTAATGTTGCACTGTTGTACAGGTAACCCTCCTATAACACGGTAGATAGGTTCCTAGAAAATGCCGTGCTGTACGAGACCCAGAGCCAGTGCAAAAAGGGGGTTACGTTCCGAAAACTTGTTAAAAAAATATATTTCCTTTTAATTCTACATAAACAACTTAATTTTTATTAAAAATATAAATGTATGTACAACGCAAAACAAAGAAAGAAAAACAAAACATATTATTTTAATTTCACGCAACTCTAACTTAATAAAGACGAACAAGTTATTATTTAACGCACCGTGGCTCGACGCAGACTGCTGACCAGCAGCGTGAGACACTTTTATTTCACTTACTGAGGTAGAAATGTTTACATCTCGGTGGCAACATTGTATCTTCAAGACGGCAAGCCTCGCCGCGGCTGTAGAAGTACAGTGTTGTACAAGGGTTTTTGCAATTATCTTATCGTGTTGGAGCGAAACCGTGTTATAGGATGCCGTGTTGTAGGAGGCCTACCTGTACATGTTTTCATATCTAATCGCTAATTCGTATCATTTATTCGAAGAAGTAATTCGAAAAATTGGTCGAATAAAATTTTGTTAGAAAATTGATTAAAAACATTTATTTAAAATGTTGTTCGAGTAAAATTTTATTCGAATAATGCCCAATTCCGTGATGTATAAATGTATTTTATAAAATTTGAAAAATTCTTCCAAATAAACGAATTGCAATAATTAGGATGTTTATTGAGCTTACATTACGAGTTTAATCTCACTGAGATTTGAACGAACCTGTTTGTACGGTGGTCTGCCTTACGTTTTCGCAAATTAAGAATCCCACATGTCACGTCAGAACACGAAGTCCAATAAAGACATAATACTTCAAACAGAATTTTGAATTTTAAATTAAATTTTATATTCATGCATATGTTATCAATGGATGCGATCTCCAGACGAATTACAGGCACGAACGCCTCCATAAAGATTCAGTCTAGAGCTACCACTTTGAAGCTATATTAATTTTGTAGGTGATCATTAACCCTTTCGTTACGGCGCTCCGCTCCGCCGGAACGACGCCACGAAACGGGGCACCGCGCCATCGGTGAGTACCACAGCCGGCGCCCGTACACACAGGGCATCGGATGGATGCCGGCTAAATCCGGCGCCCGTACACACAGGGCATCGGATGGATGCCGGCTAAATCCGGCGCGCGTACACACAGGGCATCGAATGGGTGCCGGCTAAATCCGGCGCGCGTAACGAAAGGGTTAAATCTGCCATATATGGACGATAACATCAGTGCTTTATAAACGTAGAATAGAATGTACCGAAGTAAAAAAATTATAAAATTGTATTATAATTTAACAAATATATGTTTGGTTCGTAAATGATAATACATATAGGAAACGTGATATAAATTGTTCGTGAACAGATACAGTGTCAAAACCTTTCTTCGGAGAGTTATGTCAATTTCGTATTTTATTGACAACCTAACTGACCGTTGAAGAAATCTACTAGCGGAAGTTGTGCTCAGAAAGAGTATACATCAGAGAAAAATTACATCGTCCTAGTTTCAGGCGATATTTCATGTCCTGATGAAAACTGTTTCTTGATCGGAGCTCAACACTTTGAGCGCGACCAGACAATTTATTATAAAATTGTTGTAGGATAACTGTAACAGTACGTACGCAATCATTATTATGATTAGTGTAGAAGCTATACTGATTGCGATGTCAAATATCAATATTTTCTATCTTAGAACTTTAACACTCATAAATGGATTGCAGATCTTTATTCAAAATAAAAATTTTCATCGTCGTTTGCTATAAGCAGAAAAACAGAAAATCTTCTTTAATAATCTCAATTAACCTGAAAATAATATAGAGCTGTCCTTAAATACTTTTAATATTTCTGCCTTTTTAAATCGCAAGTGCTCGTTCTTATCATAAGTGCATAAAATCTGTAGTTCACTCATAAAGCACTATCGTAGCTTGACAAAATGTGTGCTATTATCATTTTCCTGCATTTCAGTTATAGAAAACTTTTATCTAATCTGTGTAAACGATTTGTATGCCATCCGTTAGATAGATAGAAAGTTCCAAGGCATGTAGTATATTCATCAGACCTTACACAATCAGATTATCCCTTGTTCCAGCTGCTTAAACATCATTTAGCTAATACAGATGTTAAGCCTTTTTACGTCTCCAGTTCTGTGCAAGATAATTCCATAAGTTTATTAATATAATATTTAATATAAAGGTATTACAATTCTTTTGTAGCATTCATTAAAGTCGTACACTTTCAGGTTTTAATCGCTTGCAAACTATATAGTAATTGTCAATGTTTGTAAACTCTATCTTGGACGGAGACAACTGCAGTAGAAGAATAGACAAACAGAACAAAGATAAAGAAACCAAAGTTATACCAAATATTTTTCTTACTTTTTCACGTAGAATTACCCCTTGCTCGGTTCTACTACGAATTCGGACCTACCCTGTATAGTATATTATTAAATGTTGCGTATAATAACAAATTAATTCAGGAGGTGCAATTTAGGTCATTAATAACACATTCGACAACTTTCCCCTAATTCATGATGCATATTTTTCGTTTTCCCTATCTCGTAATCGAAACAAAACCATACTGTACGACGTTATGCGATCGAAGAGGGACAGTCGATGCATGCAACAACGCGTTCAGCAGCTTTCACCGTGCGTCGGTAGCTAATTAAAAATCGTTCGCCGCGAACAAACATCTCGCGCTTTCGAAAAATCGCTCGAAAACGACGGGAGAGGTGTTCGTATTGCGTCACCACGTCCTTCGATTTACGAGATGCGCGATTCCATCGATTTCCTATACGTGTTTATTTCGGTGCTCGTCACGAGTGCATCGTTCCGCCGATATTAAACGCCAATCGCTGAATAAATATTTGATATAACTCCTCGTAGAATCGGCGAACGTTTAGATCTCGACAACGGATCGCGACGAACGCGCGAAATGATTAATCAATGCCAAACTGGTTGAAAAATGGAGTATAGGATCAACGGCACGATAATTTTAAAGTATACAGACCGTGACGTTGCAGTTACTGATCGATCTTGTTGAACTAACGAGAAAGTTTATATATATTTTTTTCTTTTTTTTTTTTCGAAAGTCGACGGTCGATCTTCATTTTGTACGATGATTTCAGCGGAGAATTTTATAACGATTTACTAGTGGGAGAAAAAGTTGAAAATGGAAATCAGTTTTTCTTCATCGAAGTGTAATAAAATTTTATGGAAACGGTTGGCTAAAGTTTTCGTTGAGAAGTAGTTTCATTGTAACGTTACACTATAGTTCTCATTATTTTCTATGCGTGTAGAATAATTTGGAAATTGAAATTTACATGGGAGGAATAATTTACCTTGTACCTTCGACTTATTGCTTTTTGAATATTGCTTCATACGCTGTATAGATTTTCCTATTGCTAAGAAAGAAATATTTAGTGATAGCAAATGCTTTAAATACGTTTTCATTAACCATAATTAAAAGGAATCTTAAGAGGGTGGCTCATCGTTTAGTTTAATCGTAAATAAATTGAACCGGTTTCCCATGCCCAGTGAATGAACATAGAATTCATACAACGTATAAACAACAATAAATCATTTTGTTTAAAAAATTTAATTTAAACTTTAAAATAGAAAGGTGACCCATTGCTTATAATAATATACAGGGTGTTCGGAGGATCGTAGTGCAGAAAATCGATTTATTAGGGTAATTATTAGAAACGAAGAAGTGCTAATCAGAGTAGCTATGGAAGATATTGCAAGGGGTTTAAGTATAAAAATATCCCACATTTGCTACACTTCATTTAAGAATCATATTTAGGCATATTGTTAATTATAAATTGGCCAATAAGCAGAATTATCATTTTTCCACCCGGTGATCTATCCGTTTTCGATACAAGCTTGTATCGAACGATGCAAGTCCGGCAATGAGACGACGAGTTAATCCCTCGAAGGAAAGTTATTTATTGGACAAAAGGAAAGAAAGCGACGATTGTTCGCGAGTGACTGCAACGAATATTTATAACGTCGCATTATGACCCCTCGATTGTTTCGTTTTGTTGGAGCATCTTGAACTCTTTCTATTGTTTCTTGGAGTCTTTGTTCTTTCGAACCAAGGTGAAAGTCTAATTGGAAATTCGATTTCGTATAGCATAATTCCTGAATCGATTGTTTGTAATAGTTTAGTGCCTTTTTAAAAATTGTTGACTAAAAATTTTGGATTCTTCATGGGATAAAGAAGAAACAAGTGAAGTTTAGAGAAGAAATGACATTCCAATTCTGCATACTGCGATATGTAACAGTATCATTTAAATTTTATATCATCGATATTTTCGAGCTTTTGATGGACTGATATTATAAACTTTTTGACATATTGGTGTTATGACAATAAGAAACTGCTTTTTTTTTATTAACATTGTTTATATATGGGAGGTTTTGAAGATTCAAATCTGTTAAAGTTATGCACCGTGGCGTATTAGTATTGAATTAGTACTGCGATAGCAGCAAACACTGGTCACGACTCTGCGATCGTTTCCTCCTTTGTCAAGATCTGCCTATTGTCAGTGACGCATTACGCTGGAAGTAACTCGATACATATAGTAGGGGAAACAGCTACAGCAACAATGTTTATGAATATTTTTTCCAGACGTATGTCAACGATATTTCAGTCAGAACTGTATCTATTTGACGACATGACAAAGTTCAGTAAATCTCCACGTTGTGAAACATGTTTCGTTAGTAATTAAACGAATTGCAATAGTTCACCATAAGCAGATAAGCTTTGCACTAAATTGATTGGTCAAGCAGAATTATGGATCTGTTATTTACTTATCGTTTAAGTTATGTATGGTTTGAAAAAGAAGTTTAATTTAATTAAAATTAAAAAAATATAACACGCAGTGATGCGTCCAGAATTTTTAGAATACAAAAAATACATTACTATTTAATAATATTAATTATTTGTGAATATAGTGTTTATCGTTTATAGCATCCGGGCAAGTTTGAATCTATTTGTGACCGAAAGTGTAGTTGATTAGTGTAAACGATTACAAAATCAATATGTGCGCTTCACCTGTGCACCTTCAAATGGTACCGTTAGACGGAAGGTACGTTGCTGAGTTTGCAATTTTTATTTGGATTATATGCAGTTCCTCAAAAAATGCAATTAAGCACGTTACTATTCAGATAGTGCTACATATTTCTATTTACAGTGCCGTTTTGTATAATCTACAAAAAAGACGAATTGCAGATGAAAAATGCCTAAAATAATTTCTTTCTTATGATTATTATCTAGTTGTGCAATGTATTTTAACAATTATTCGCATTATTGTTAGAATAATTTTACAACTTCAATTTGAATAATTTATTCGTACAAAAAATTAAGAATTATTTAAATGAATAGATAAAATTATTTGTTACTTATAATGAATAATTCACTCGAATAAAAAGAATACAATCGAATAATTATTTTAGATGAATATTTATTCGAAACAATTCGAATAGTGCTAAAATCTGTCTCACAGTCATCGTGACAGGAAAGGAAGCTGTCTCGAATTCGCATAAAATTATTAGTGACCATTTCACCCTCAATTATCATCGATATATCGGTTTTCTTGGTGTGCGATTCCCTCCGCTCGATTAGATAATCTCGATAATACGCTTCATTCGTGCGAGGCGGACGCAATTACACTCGCTTGAGCCGTGGTGTCCCACAGCCACGTTAAAATGTTGCTCACCTGTTGCAAAACTATGCGAATTCTCGTGCACGGTGTGCAGGTTGGTGGTCCGATCGTCTTGCGTCCGATTCCACGAACGCTTCCACGGCATCGAGTAGACTTTCTCCGCTCGATGATACCGATTCGTCAGACTCGATTGAATAATTCGACGACCGTCTTTTAGATGGTACCGACCGATGAATATCCTTGCGAACGAGCTCACGATCAAACTCCAATCTCGTTCGACCGTGTTTCGTACTGGATTAGGCTTGTGAATGAAATCGAGTGCGGGAACAATTGATTCTCATGACGCTACGAGAACATGTCTAACCGCAAGATCATATAAGATCATATTGAAACGAGTGTGGAGAAATATGTAACGTTTAAATTCTGTAGATTTAATTAAATTTCTACATCTTCAGAAGGAAAGAGAGCGAACTCACTTTTTCCTTTTGTTTGATAACCAAAACAGGCGTCTGTAGAGGCTGGCCACTGAATGACTGAACGATATGAAACGAAAATAACTTACACAAACACGTGTTTCTTTATTTTCTTATTATTCTCTTTGGAAATATAATCAATGGATATTGTGTGTGAAAAATAACATCCCTGAAATGACTACCATTTTCTTGTTCACAAGTGCGGGTTCTTTCCACAGCATTTTCAATGCAAGGTTCCAAATTCACAACGTCGAACTTCGGCTATTTTTAAAAAATTTAATGAATTTTCCTCTCTATTGGACGTCACACGTAGCCATTTTAATCTCCAAGGGATGTTTATAACCTACAAAAAAAATTAAATAAAAGAGATTGGAAATGTTATGACTTGATCAAACCTTTCAGTTTTTCAGTGGTCACCTTGTACAAACAAGAAGATTCTTTGTTACAATTTAGTGAACAAAAGTCTTAAAATTGAATACCTCAGAGATCGAGGAAGAACAAATGGTTTTATAATTCGCATTTAGCCTAAAACAATGTACAAGTACCACTTACTGGTTACTGGAATACGAAGTAGGCGTTAAACAGTAGTATCAACGTTTAACTATCAATTGGGGCGTGAAACCGGTTTATGGAAAAGTACTGAGAATCGACTACTGATTAACGTTTGGATATTTTATTGATTTTGAAGTTCCAGACGTATGGCGATATCGATTGAGATAACATTGTATTTGATACGGCTAACATATATACGTGTATATTTGCTCTAAGAAGATACGTACATTGAATTTCTATAATTTTATAAAAAATTAAAGTAATAAATAAATTTATAAAAAATGATGAGTAACGATAATACGATAACCACCTTATTTTTAAAATTTTATTCTGATCCTCTAGATTTCTCTGATCTGATTTCATAGTTGTTTGTACAATTGTCTAAAGACTTCAAAAAAGTATAATAAGAACGTACGTTTTAACATAATATACTGTTAGCGAATTGGGCCGGTCTCCTATTTTTCATTTATAGTTTAATTCAACAATTGTGTATTATTTGTAGCAATATATTCAATTACAACGTAAATCAAGTTCTTTATAATTCAGTCACATTGTAATTCGTAATTTAGATCTCTATTTGATCAAATTACAACGTAATTCGTAATTACGATTGGAATACAATTATAAAAGAACTAAGTAATTAAATTACTTTAATTGCGAATTAAAAAGATAATAAATTGATAGGTAATACGATGAAAAGATACGCAGAAGAGATAAAAAATGGGTATATCAGAGAAAAACGAAGTTGTACAGTAAATTCTCTCCAAGTGTCCCTCAGCTCGTAAACAAAGAGGGACGATTTGGGAAGTGGAGATACGATTATTTGAGCATTGCGGCTCGTTTTTATAATCATCAATTGCCAACAACAATAAAAACGAGTCGCGAGGCTGAAATAATTGTATTACAAGATAAGCGACAGTTGGAGAGAATTTGCTGTATTTCACTTCTTCAAAATTCTGAGATGTAAATTGTAGAACTGTATTTTTATTACATTTTATTTCAATTACATTGTACTTTAATTACATTTTATTTCAATTGCATTGTATTCGAATTAGCACAACTCTGTTATATAGTATATTCAATTTGTAGTCGAGAATATTATGATTTGAAAAAAAATGCGTCTTATATCAGGCACCTTTAGTCTATTAACATATTATTTACCGGCGATTATATTATAACTTTCGAGTCTATAATTTACAGTCAAAATTTTCTTAATAAATTGTTTAGTTGAATTCACTATTTAAATATAACAATTTCATATGGCATTATAGTATAAAAAAAGACCGTTTAGATTTCTTCTAGTGTAGTACAGTAATTGAATATACGATTAATAGGCGGCAGCTGGAAAGGTAAATAAAGTATTAAGCATCTCTCCGAACGCTGATATATTCTTCGCACACACGCATGCCGCTGTTCTCTTAATGCTACCTTATTTTATCGAAACTTCCACGAAATTAGAATCGTTCGAAGGAAGCCGTTCATTGTGAACCGAGTTCCGAGAAACCGTAATTCGTGAACAATGGGCATCTTTATCGGCCATATAGAAGAATAGGCAATCGATACCACGAGCTTGCTAAAGCTTGGTAGTTCCAGTATCACTGAAATATCCATGCGGTTGCCCTCGTAAACCTTTATTGCATTAATCGAACTAAATTTAGCCAACTGTTTACAGATATTAACATTCCGCTTACTACATAGTTCGCAACAATTAATGTTTGTAAACACTGTCTCGCAAAGATGAACGAACTTCAAAGTTAATTTTCTCGAAAACGGAACCGCGGATAAATAAATGTTATACCAAATTTGTTTCTTATTTCATCTTATTTCACACTGAAACATAAACATTGTTTCGAAATGGATGCTTCAGAACAACAATTATTATTGTTCCAATCTAAGATGAATACGTCAAATAATATGAAATAGTTGCTATTCTCACAGCCAATGGTATGAGGCTCAAGTTTCCCATATAATTACACGAATGGTAAACTAATTTCATTATCGTTCAAATCATTAACGTCATACATTTCTTATAATTTCTTAAAATGGCACATTCTGTTTTATTGCGCGCGAATCTGTCATATTTTTGGTCAAGGTTATGTCAAGGTTATTCTCTTTCATTTATTTCTATGTATTATTTACATATTATTAAAAAGTGTAGTTTCCACTTTCAAAAGTTATTCGGCGTTTATTCAAAGAAGGTTACATAACGGAAACTAAATTTTTAATATCGGAACGAAGCGCTTTAGCGCCATGAGTCACCTTTTGTCAGGTATGTAAGTAGACGTTTGACCGAGCTCCTTTTCGTTTGGTATTGTCATAAGTTGTGTCATCCGTAACAAACAACACAAAGACTTCGCGGTCATATCACGCATTGTGTAAGCACTTCTTAAAAGCTGTTGCGCAAATAGATAATGGCCTCAGTGTCCTTCCACGTAACACAGAAAATTTTCAGCCGTGGATCTTGAATGCACTTTGCAAATTCAAGTATTCTTCTTTAGTAATTATCTGATACTCCGACGTAACAAAATTCTTGAACATCTCATTTCAGTTCCGACACTTGTGCAACGAATTATACAGGGTGTCTCGCCAGATTTTGATGTCTTGATTTTCTGACTATTATTACTCCTATGAAAAATGTGTTCGAGGAGATTTTAATGGTATTGCATGAAGCGTATTCTGATGTTATCAGTTTTTTTCGCGAGTGCAAACGTCATATAAAGGTTATATAAAGGTCATCTTTTGTTGTTTTCTTATGGATCCATGCATTTTTTAATAGATCAATCGATGCATAGAAAAGTTAATAGTTCAACTTAAATAATTCTAAATAACCGTTACTGTCGTACTAAGACATTTTCTTTTATTTATTATTGAAAAGGTTCAATATAACGACTATTTACGTGACGGCATTTTTTAAATCGACAGAGTAACGATTGCCCTACATTGTTCAGTGTACTGGCTGATGTTTAGCAACATGCGACGAAACATCTCAATCTAAAACATTTTCCGCAGCGAATAATAACAAACAGTTTTTATTTTGGACAAAATTCGATTTGTCGGAAATGAAATACCTTTTGAAGATAGACATTGGATCGATGGATGAAGTTCTGTCGCTTTCATAATCTTTCGTTATGCACACGTTTTAAAAATACCCTGAACTTTTCTAACTTTGTGTTAGGTTAAAAACAATGCAGCTACAGATTTAAAAACCCGAGGTCTCCAGTAATTCAATTTCTTGTATACGTTGGAACTAGATTACACGTCGCGAATGCTCGTTCTTTTTTGTCGCTGCATCATTTGCAAGCTGAAACAAAAGAAAATCTTATCAGCTTAAAGAACGCAAAGCGCGTTTCGAAAATGTAGAATTACAGAATTTCATGAAAAGCAGACATATCTTATCTCGAAGCTTATTTTCGAGACAAATTTTGCTTGAAACATGTTGTAATACAGGTTTTTATACATCATTTTAATTCATGTTTTCGTATTTCTTTGTATCACCAAAACTACATTTGGCAGAACAAAAGTGTTTACAGCAGAAATTGAACGATATTTATGTCTTACGAAGCATTGCTATTAAATTGATAGAAACTTTTTGTTTAAATAAAAAGTAATTCTGTTACCGTCGTTTTGGAAAAAATTTGAATTTTCTGTCTTGTCGGAAACATCTCGAACATCATACAAAATGCAAACGTACATGTATATCAAATTTATCGAACGATGTAGCATTGAAGTAAGCATTAACCAACACGCAGTTATTTATTGCACTTCGAACATTGTGTTATCATGTGTCAGTCACCAAGTATGTCTGTATGCAGATCTCTTGTATAGTTTCATCGTACGAGTGTAAACACTCGGGAGCATAGACCTTGCTTTCATACAATATACGTAATGCGTACTCATAATTACAATAATATTTGGGCATTTTAAGTGTCTATTGTTAACCTTCTAGATATAAATACAATCGTCGGTCTTTATTATTCTTAGCAGAAAATATTCGCTCGAAATCGCGAATGTAATTATTGAAAAAGTATAACAAGATACCAATGGTTAATTTACAAAAATTATTAATGGGGGTAATAGGTTTTTTCTATTAGTAAAAACACATTTTTAAACCAACGAAATAAATAATTAATCATGAAACTTTGAAAACTCGGTAAAAGATTTCTTTTCCAATTGGATAAGATAGGATGAAGTTTAATTTAATGTAAGATTTATTATAATATAATTATAATAAGTTATAATATTAATTAAATATAGCTATTAATTAGAGTTTAATCGAGAAAGAAGAATCTGTTAACTTTTTGTGGTTACGACGGAATTATATTTTGTCGTGAACGTTACTCAGCTACAAATTTTTGAAGTTATTAAAATATGTTCGACAAGTGTCTTTAGGTCACCTATAGAAAGGTCACCATAACGCATGTATAGTCACTATTAGTATGAAACGAGCATTCCACGTTAGATGATTATAGTATATGTATTGTTCTCTTTCATAACGAATGGATTAGTCCCAACGTTACAAAAAGCTTTAATTCTGACTGAAATCATGAGGATGTTATTGTTGGAACAGCAAAACTGTAGTAAAACACCATGACAAAAGTCAAGGTGAAACTCTAACATCTAGCCTCAAAACAATTATATGTATATCACGGATATTTATGTATTTATTAAACGTGCACATTTCTAAATTGAAACATAACTTATATATTAATAAGTTCTTTTTCATGATAAGTAGTCTTTCAGTTGGCGAATGGAACTGTCCTTTAGTTTCCGTAGTCTATTTATAGATAATTAGATAAGTGATGTGTAGGACCGTGAGAAATTCTACGTAGAATGTGTTGCACAAACTTCAATACAGTATACAACTTTACTATATTATACTAGATCTAGATATCTAGGATACTCGAACTTTCCATCCCTTTACCCTGTCTTCACCCTGAGGCACATACGAAGGTTGGAATTACAGTCCCGCAATTACTCGTGTACATATGTTAATTGTCCGTACCGTACAGATCGACACGTCTGATTCGAGGGTACGTGAATAACACGATGACGCGCAGTTATAATTAAACTGGCCGAACGCCGCCGCTGGTCAACAAAGAATTTATTGTCCGCCGATGAGAGGCTTCCGCGGATAGTTCGTGCACGATAACGACGTGACCGGTATTAGGGTTAAGCCTGGCCGGCGGCGTTGTCGCGAATTCATACGATCGCGGTTATCAAACCGCGAGCAAAGCGGATATCGGCGTTCCTAGTTCCTACGATTCTCGGTGTAAACAGACTTGCGTCGATCCGTTTACGCACCCGGCGACCGTCTTCTCTCAGGCTTTGAAAGTTCCGACGTACGTCTAATCTGAGGATGGCACGGTACCGTGACTGAAATGCTTCTAAAATTTTACTTGACGCGGCTCAATACCCGACCCCCTCTTCAAACAGATTATGGAGTTCAGACAGCCGCGCGAAATTGTTACTATCATCTCCAAATCGGAAGAAATGGTCACCGTTTGTAACCTGACTGTGATACTTCGCTTTCAAGAGAAAATGTAGGTGTACTCAATACGCGGAACTGGTTCTGGAGTATTCAAACAAGAAACGGGTCCGGCTGTGTACATTTTAGTATTTGCTTCTTTTAAGTGTGATACAGGTTTTGCTCGCGTTCTTGTACGAACAGGTGATTTTGAAATTCGAAGATATTGGAGATCGTGAATTTATGCGTTTTATTCTTTATATGAAATTAATGTTCAACGTCAATCACATCATCTCCGGTCGCATGACGATTTGGCAATTTTTATTCTACAATTATTGAAATTATGCAGATATTTTTATGCAGAAATTATTAAATCTTCATTTCAGTACATAGGAACATAAATATTGCAACAAATCTAAGTGAATTCAATCTTGTGGCTTTTATAAGGCAACACATGCCAGTCACTTTTCGCACTTGGTACGGTCGGTGTTAACATAATGGTCACATGTTTAATTAACACAAACTGTTAGTCAAATACAGCACGCATTAAAGATAACTGAAATGTTACTTAATATGCAAAAATAATTCGTTCCGAAGTGTACTTCTTTGGTTCAAGAGTGTGGATGACAGAATCTTAGTTTTCACTTTTCAATCTTAGTTTGTTTGAACGATTTAATTGAACGATGACTTCAATTTTATTAAATTTTTGTCGTTGTTTATGTGGTAGAATTGAATTGAACTTTGCGATCGCTTCGAATAAGCAACTCGTTGGCATTTTTCATAGATCGTTCAGCCATCAGGCAAATATTTCTGTGATTAGTAAATGCTCCCTTTGCGAGTGACCTTCACGGAAATCAGCGAAAGTGAATGCTTTAAGGATAACGATATCGAGATCGATCATGTCTTGTTGGCATGTGTCGTCAGCCCTTTGTTATTTCCCGCAATGAATACAGATCGCCGTACAATAGGACAAACTACAAAACTAACTGAAAATAACTCCCACTCATCGGTGACGCTATTTATGCTAACTTGTATATGGCCGATGTGAACAGGGGACTTTAAACTTTCATTTTCTGTTGGTTTTAATCGGTCCTACACTTTTCTTTTTTCTCAACGGACTTTTTTTGAGCAAAGGACGGTATTTCCCGACATGACTTTTTTTTCTACCTAGATTACCCATTTGTCCCACTGTGCTCCGGTGGGTCCGGGTCGTAAAATTCCTCTGGTTTCGACATTATGACGTCGGAATCGTAAAGGCCTCATTTCGTCCATTTATCGGAGCCCAGGGGTCAAGACTCTGTCAACTCGTAAAAGGATCGTATAATAGGCCGACGTGAATGTTCCTTCTTACGTTTCCTCTTTCTCGTGAAGGGCCATTGTAACGAACGAGCATATTTAAATAACCTTGACATAACCTGACCAATTTTAGGAGAAGACGTAATTGGTGTCCGATCTCGTTCTAGTTTGTTTAAATAATTCCGTGTAATTTTATTACTCTGACAGTTACAATGACATAAAACTCGATGAAATTATAAGTTCACTTCGTGTTTTTTCGTTTATTGTTACAACTTGAATTATTATTCAGAGATTTATTTATTTATCTTTATAGGTCCATCGCGTAAAAAACTTTCTCGAAAAGTTTAATAACTCATCGTTGCTGCGAATTTTACAAAATTTCATTTCATGACAACATTTCTTTCATATTGGACGCTATTGACGTCAAAGATTTAATCTGTACAGCTGTGAAAATATCGTTAGTCAAGTGGTTAATATTTAATCTTCACTGCGAAGAGTGAAGATTCAAGTTCAATCTTATTTTAATAAGTCATTAAGGATGACGGGTGGAAGAATTAATGAGATGCAATATCATCTGTTGATAATTAATATGCTTGGTATTAATCAAAATGTTTCCCACAATTAGTCTCCTGTTTTCTGTTACATCGCAATGGGTAATAGATAACAAGCCCCAACTGGTGTTTATTATATATTAGGTACTTAACATACATAGTTCAAGGTCGCCAATCTTTCCTAACAAGTAAATTAGATTCGGTTCGACTCAAGTCTTTTGACATTCGACGCGGTTTGTTATCCTGTGTCGCGAAATAGGATTTCTTGTTTTATTGCGGATTCATTGCTTTAAAAAAGAAGAAGTTTCCTATTAGCTCCAAACAAAATGAGGGACTGTTAATCCTCGGAAGAGTAGATTTACAAATTAGTACTTTGTCGATATTAGGCTTCCAAGCGAGTTCCGATGTTCTTTTTTGTGTCATTGGAAACCGTAAAGGTTTCTGTGAACAGCGCAAAAAGAATTGGCTGCCAAGACGCGCCAATACGACTTTTATATTCACGTCGAGCAAAATAATGAAAAACGAAATAGTTTTGGCTAGCGAATTCGGGCAAATATCCGAGCGTGCGCCGATGGAATTTCCTTTGCTTATCGAGTCACATAAAGCATCTACGGACTCAGCATCGAACGCGGATTATCTGCGCGGAATTTATCATGCGTGCAAAGTGCAATGGGACCCGCCGACGTAAAGTCGCCTGTCCGCCCACGCATAATTTTTCATCGCAGCGGTCGAGCGTCTCCGACGGAAGCGACTGAAGTTACACGGTACTTGAACAGGCGTCAAGATAAATCAGCAATTAACCATGATTCGAGTTAATCATTGCAAACGAACGCAGCCCGAGTTAATTAAATTCGACCCGCGGTCGGGCAACCGACGGTTTCAATCATTTTCGTGCAAGCTCATCGGGCCGTGCGATAAAGTGTCCGCCTCGGGGCCGGCTTCTATGGAACACGTCATAGAAAGGGACGGGAAATTAAATTAACGGGAAACCTTTTCCATGAGACCTCCTTCGACACTTCTCTTGGGTTTCTTTCACTCGGCTCTTCTCTCGTATCGATCAGTTTATAATATTCGATGATATTCGATAATATCAGACTATAATATTGCATTGGACTGTGGATTTTGTGAATTTATGACAAAGCTGGATGGCTAAAATATAAAACTATGAAGATATTATTTATCAGGCTAGTGATGAAGATTTCATACGTTTTATTCAAAATTTTAAATACACAGATTTAATTGTCTTACAGAGATAAAAAGTCTTATTTGATGAATATAAAGTTAATTATCCCTGAAAACAAAGCAAAGACATAGAAAACTTATTAGAAGAATTTATTGACAATAATACAAGAATAAAATTTTATTTGAGACATTTCTCGAAGGAAATTTTATTCGAAGAATTTATTCGCAATACTCGAATCAGATTTTATTCCATATCGAATAACGTTCACCGCTGGTATAATGGATACTTCTCATTCGCAGGTTCTATAAAAGTAATTTCTCTTCATTCGTGAGATTCTATCTTTGAGATTGAAGTAAAAAATAAGAGGGAAGCTAGGATTATTCACCGGTCGAACATAATTTGCTGCCGTGCTTATAATTACGGTTCTCCAATAAACGATAACGCGAAGCAGGAAAGGAAATTAAACGAACGGGGAAACTTTTTTCTTCTTCCAATAGTTCGTTCTGGAAACCTGTTTATGCTAGTGCTTTTGTGGATCGGCGGGCTTGCGGTATCCGTTTCCTGCGAGCAATCGCGAAATGTCCTCGTGCTATTCACAGCCTTCGTCCAGATATCATGCCTCACCCATTCGCGATCTTGGGGAAGCCTGTTCTTGAAACAGTCGACAAGTATCCTTAACACGATAACCTTTCATTGGCTGCGAGGATAACTAAAAGTGGAACGTTAGAGCGAGACTGCATCGTTGAGCGTCAACAAACCGGCTGCATGCGGACTGCATGTTCCGTTGAACGATAAAAACCGACAGAGATAAGATACATGGTTATTGAATTTGTGATTTCGCAGGAAGTTGATTTTGATTAGGACTGATTAGAACGATACCTGGGAACGTACGTAATCTTTTTTGCAATAAAGAAAGTAAATATAGCAGCTTGCTAAATTAACTTCGTTGGTATGGTTGGTATGCATCATGCGGCATAGATAATGCTGTTCGATCTAAAAGTGAAATGTAACACTTGTTTGCTGGTCAGAGAGGAAATAGTATTAATCAAATTAATTAGTTAAGAAGTAGACTGTAAATGGTCGTAGAAAATGAATGTATGAGATTATGTTGTGGGAAACAAGATTAAATCGTTCAGTTCGCGATGGAGAAAAATCCTCGCTGAATTCTGGGTAAACGTGTATATGCTTGCGATTTGTAGGAACTAAATATTAGTTAACGCTGTCTTAATTGTAAAGACAACTTTCCTATACTCTTGTCATGATAATGTTTGTTTCCGTTATCACAAAAGTGTTTCGACATCCTTTGAATGCTTTGCCGATTTCAGGATCATGGATTTCGGAAATAGTTGTTTAGCTCAATAAGATAATAACTGAACGAATTAAGACTTCGTAATACAAGAACCTCGCTTTTATTTAGAACAATGCGTGTATTTGGACAATATATTAATGAAGAAATCTAAAAGTGACACGAACTTTCTTGATTACTTAATAATTGTGCCGCTACTGTGGTTTTTACGTGATTTATATAACTAAACCGTTGATGTTTGTACAAAATAAACATTTTCTGTATCAATTTGAAAAAGAAATTGAATAAATTCCTTAAGTAATTTTAATAAATTGAAAATAATATAATAGCACTCTTAATATATTCCAATGATTTTACTATGTGCTTTACATTTTATTCATTGATTTTTCTCGTAAATGTATAAAATTTGCAATTCGTGCACAGCAAATGTTAGTTAGGTTTCCGATTTAAAGAATAATTTCTGCAAATTGGTATAGAATATTGTGTATCTATTTAAAGAGAAAATGTTTGTCACAATGTTTCCTTACGCATGTATATTGAACATGTTTTATGAATACAAGATAAAATTCGATCATACACTTCAAAGATAGTACGAACTAAACGTACACGACTTTGGTTCTATGCTGCAGCATGCAACAAGGAAATAACTCGATCTCGTACGTCTATAAATAAATACTAAACCTGCATGCTCATTGATACTTTCGTACCGTTCTCTTCGTATTTACATAGGATCCTCAGTTGCGTAATGTAAAGTGACGAGGCAAGATCAACGTGTCAAACAGCGTGACAGGTCTCGGATATTTCATTTTACAATTATTGAGGTTGCAAAAATACTTTCACCGGAAATAATAACATTTTGCTAAAATAATTACTGAACGAACGTGGGCACAGATGTAGTTGCAGTTGAAACCAGAATTGGGCATTGTTCGAATAAGATTTTATTCGAAGAATTTATTAGAAATATTTCTCAAACAAAATATTTTTCGAAGAATATATTCGAAACGTTATTCGAATAATGTACAATTGTGATACATACTATCAGTTTTCCAAAATAATGTGTTTCAAGTCATAATAGCTGTCCATTCCATTTCTATGTTGAAAATCTGAATTAATAGAAGTTGCGTGGTCAATTATCATAACTTTATGCATTTTTTCAATAGATCATAGTAGTGCCAGTGTTAAGCGATAGTTTGCAGAGTAACAACCACAGCTTTTCCAAAGCTCGAGCTTCGTACGCTAAACGAAAATGGCTCTCAAAGTCTCCTATTACATCGCATTTTAATGCAACAGCTATTTAACACGTTCGCGACGGGGCCTGAATTCACAGGCCGCACCATGGGGCGGGGCCTGTTTTTGTGCTCGATCCCATCGGGCGCGCGGAGTCCCCGGTGGTACATGAACCATTGCCGCGTTGTAGCAATTGACGCGTATTTGCTCTCTTTGCTCTCGACAATCAGGCGGCTTTGTGTATACAACGTTTTGAAGAAATTCACAAAAAGAAATAGTTCTCTTACGTATATAAATATGCAAATAAATTTGTTAATTACAATAATCACCTTTTTATTAGATTGACACCGGTGGCTCATCCTGTCCCATGGGATAGGCAAGAATGTACCACCGGTGGTACAACCTGTCGCGTACGTGTTAATCAGTTTAAATGCATTATTAACTACAATTTCGATGCATGTACATATATTTCATCACGATTAGACTGCGAGAAACCTATTGGATACTTCCGATGGCACGAATACGTACATTGACTGAACTCGCATCGTTTACTAAAATCCATGAAATATTTCTTATGGTATCGAACATTACCGGATGAATCAATTGTTTAACAGGCAATATCGCTAACATCGAGCTACCATTTATGGAAACTTATTCGAGTCTTGAAATGACCGAGATACGAAAAGCCTGCTTCTCACTCTCCAACATACTTTGCTCCGATTCCTCGAACGACAGAAGGTCCGTGTGCATTAGGGTTCCTAGAGATTTCCATGGAATTCGCGATCTTCCATCCTCGCTGTCGCCGGGGATCGCGGAATCGTTCGATTTCCTTGGAAAATTGGTGTTGTCTCCGCTCGACGTACGGCTCTCGCGACTGTACGCGTGTTTTCTGTTCGCAGGATGGTATTGGACCCCAAGGTCAAAAGTCTGCATAGCGATTACGGAAGCTTCGATCGACCATTGGACGCCGGAGAGGGTCACGAGAGAGACGTCGAGGCGGCGGTTGATGGAAGTAGCAACGGAATGGCACAATCGAGTGACGTTTACCAACGGCAGCCATTGTTACCTGGTGCACCGACCAAGGGGAAGGACAAGTGGTCCGGGGTGGCATCCGGCTCGGACTATTACGTGGACGAGGAGGACGAGAAGATCGACAGCCTCGGTCGACATCCTGGGATACCGAACGGATCCGGGAATGGCATCGTCAAATTGGACATACCCGCGCCTCTCCGCGAGGAGCCTCGTTTCCCAAAAGAGAAATGGAAAACCTTTCTTGGTAAGCCATTTTCCTGTACATCACCGATCAACACTATTTTAACCGGAGACTCGATCTCAGTTGCGGTCATTTTAACATTGAACCTACCGGGCAGTTAAATTGACAAATTTGCATTGCTTCATAAAGTTCTGGTCAAATTTACGTAGATTTTGTACACTTTCTATTATAGTAGTTGCTCTAATAATGTAATTTATCGTGTCATTTCCCATGGAAGAGTCTTTATAATTCTTATAATTGTAAAATTAGAAACCGATCACTTGATCGCGGTAGATTTAATGTTAAGACATATTCTTAAACTGCATTATATTTTTGATATTTTGTAACACGGTTAAACATTTTCGATTAAAAGAGAATGTTTTTTATGATGAATCAGGACGAGCTTCATGTGTTCTAAACATATATAGAAAATCTTCAAGTTTGATTTACCATTAAATACAATATGAATGTACTTTTTATCGGCAACTTAAGGACCTTTTTCCACTTTTTCAACGTGCATGAAGACAGGTGAAAGACAATACGTACATGTAGATAATTTTCCGAATTTTTCATTAAAACTGTCCAATTGCCAAATTCTGCGTTATACGCTGTATTTTCAAAATACTTCGGAAACCAATGGATTCGCTTTCTACATCGCGAATCCGATGTAAGGGGTTAAAGTGCACAGAGTTCGTTTATTCTCAGATTATGAAACGAACTGTACGAAGAGCGAAAGGGAACTTTTCGTGTAATTTAGTCGGCAATGAACTTTTTAGGGCAGTTGCTTGCGCGCAATTCGTTCGCACGACGGAGTGTCGATCGAGATCGAGGTCATTGCGTGACCTGGCATTCGCTGTGGATCTGTACCAAGCTTGATCCAATGCGGGTGATGCGTTCTTTAATGATGAATCGGACGCGACCGATTCATCGGAACGAGAATGCTGGTTTCCCGTTTAACTGGTTGCTTTATCCTTTACGATTTTCCTCACTATAGCAGTGAAACAGCTTTAAACGGAATAAGCATATTTGGTAGTTCAAAATTTTCTAATGGAAAACGGACAATTTTTCACGAGATCGGTTTGTCTTTTAAAGGATCATTTAACTACATCTTCTGAAAAATTGTGTTTAAAAATACAATTTCATCAACCCTAAATCTATCGTTGCATACTACATACATATTACATTCTATTATATCAATACTATATCAGTATTGAATTAGATATTCAGTTGTTTGTCATTTGTTGTCAATAATTTTGAAATAGTAATTAGGAATTTAACACAACTTTCGTAACAGTCTCATAAACAAAATCCTTTCCCTCAATTTCCCTCAAAACATCTTTGTATACTGTGCAATATCTGTTTGTTCACATGCATACCGCAGTTGCAAAAGCAGTTTCTAACGTTATCGATGTTCTTTACAGTATGTTTTATGTGATTCAGCAACATGGTCTTCGCAACCGCATTTTTCTTCATTTCCCTACTAATCAATTCATAATGACTTTCTCTAGTTTTGTACCCCTTTACTGTATGCTATTTCTGTTTTATTGTTCTCCGACTTCTTCACTTCCTGATATCGACATTTTCGTCGGTTATGCAACGAAGAGAGAATATTGTTGTTATACTTCGTGGTTTAAACGATGAGTCAATAAAGCGGAATATACTTCCCGGAAACCGCATGTTACATCATCGTTACATTTTAAACAATGCATTTGCATTATATGTATGCTGCGATAGATCAATACTAAACTTGGGGTCTATTTCACGTGTATCTCATTTTCACCTGTGCACACGTACTTAATATATACATGTATAGATTCATGTCATTTTTAACATACGTGTGTACCTGTACACGTAAATCAAAATCCGTGTATTTCAATACACAGGAACGCTTGTATTTCAACATATGCGTACACGTGTATTTTAGTAGACGTGCACGCGTCTGTTAAAAATGGCACGTATTTATACACGTGTATATAAAATACACGTTTACAATCTTGATCTTTACTTCAAATGTTCGATCAAACTAGTCTAACGAAAGTACAGCATTTTATTCATACCTCTTCCCAAAGATCATTTTACTATTATTATGTATAATATAATATCATTATTTCACAGCGTATAATAAACAAATATGATAATTACATTTTGTGTTTTTACTTTACTTTGTTTTTTGTCAATTATCAATGCGTGTTGTCGAAAATTTAATGCCAGGGATAGTAGTTCTGTTAATAATTCAGTTGCTGTATTCACTTTGTATAATATAGCATATAATCGGTGCTTATTCGTTGGCATAATTATTATTTATTCCTTCAGATAAAATAATGCACGCAATTATTTCTAAAATTCATTTTTTCATTGGCGGTGCTCCACATTACGCGCTGCTCCGTTTTGCTTCGATCTACTACTCTACATTTAATTCTTTCCTT
The DNA here is from genome assembly GCA_028455555.1 of Augochlorella aurata. Classification (NCBI taxonomy): domain Eukaryota; kingdom Metazoa; phylum Arthropoda; class Insecta; order Hymenoptera; family Halictidae; genus Augochlorella; species Augochlorella aurata. The sequence continues at coordinate 9,503,536 of CM052148.1, read as the reverse complement.
CGCATTCGAATACGAAAGCCGCTTTTTCATCCCGTTCGACCGTGCCTCTCCTTTGTTTTGAAAATTCGAGCAGCAGGCAGTTCTGAAAATATACTTTTTCGTGTGGACGAGGTGCACAATACTTTTCAATGGTGGGACACGTGCGCGGAGATGTGTACAGGGCGCATGATGTACAGTAATTAAAAGGTTCGTCGCGACGTCTGCTACTACTACTGCGGCACACATTTGCAGGAAATGGCGCGATGCCAAAATTTCGTTCGCAGGCGCATTTTCTTCCTATCAGCCGGAGGGGAAACGCTTTTGAGAGAGATCGCCCTTAACCTCCTTGCTACGGCGAGTTTCAGATGAATGTAGTTGAAAATTTACTACGTCATTGCGGCAATACCAAAAACGTTTCCCTTTTAATTAAAGAATACCGATTTTTTAGAACATTTCATTAAAAACTCTGAAATTTTGCATACATTCCCATCATATTTGTATCATATTATTTAAATTGGTTCTGATACATTTATCTAAGAATATAGTTTGTATCGACCGTGAACTATAACATCTGTCTTACAGTTTATCTAACATCAAAAATCAGAATTGGGGAGTCAATGATACTATTTTTTAGAGAAACGATATCGTTAAATCTAAATATTTGATTTTATTGAGAAGCACGAGGAACTCGCGGCAATTGAACAAAATTTATGCAACTGTAGATAAAACGATAAAAAAACCTGTTTGCAGTTTTCCAACAAGTGTATCTGTGTGCGCAATGTGCTACTTTTTCCGTGAGCTCATAATTAACGTAAAACTTTCGAAGTATAATCTCTATGTGTGCCACTTATTGGTTGGAGTAAAACAGAAAATCGATTTTTTAAATTGGATAATCTTCTTCTTTTACTCTTCTACTGAATTTCTTCATTTATTATTTAATAAATAAATAGTGACGTTATTCTTGGGCTAGATTTAGAAATTAATCTTTTGTTTTTCGTATATTCAAATAAACGAACGCTTGTTGATATTTTGGGCTGCAAAAAGGTTACAATGAAGTTACATAGACTCCTATTGATTTGATACTTCTTCACGCGACATTCATTCACCTTGCAACGTAGTTTGTTAACTACTGATGTAACGAGTGTTCCCATTATATCAATCGTGTCATTTGCAGTTATCGATCGTTCTGTTGTTACCCATCGACAAAACATACGGTAATACATCCTTGTATGTAAACAACACACGACTACGTGAATATCTTAGAGCAAGTAAGTTTGCGAACAATAATGCGAGTGACTCATGCATACATAGGTATGTGTGTATGTTTTCAACAGTAATGGACACTGTTGAGTCTTTTCTCTTCTGTATAATGAAAAAGTTATTTTTTTCTGATGGATGTTCATTTCAAACGGTCAATCGATTAGTCAATCCTATACATAGTATATAATTTTGTCATCCTCGTTGTAAACATTGCGGTGATTTGTTTGTTTCTATTTATTTATAGTACCAGGTTACAATGGCGCGTCTTTACTACATTTTTCTACTAAGACATTGCGGTGGTATTAAGCTCTTTTTCATAAAGCATTAAGATAAAATTCTGTAAACGCAACATTTTACAGGAAATTTTATTCGGTCAGTTTACATCATTGAATTTTGTTGTTGCTTAATATACATATATTTTTGCACTGTTTCTTCTTTCACCCGACCTCAGGGAATTTCTTTGAAATTTACAATACATTAATTTAATTATAAAATAAAATTTAAAAACAGATGAGAGTTTTGTCTTGAATCATAGTTACATTTTTCATGTAGCTTTCGTATGAACTAGTTTTTTATACATCGAGAATTATATAACAATTTTTATAGTTCGACAACATAATACGTAAATTATTTTATTTGCGTTGTCACGTTCTTATGAGTTAATATATAGTTTATATACTTAGTTGCATAGAAGGTGACAACGTAAAAGTTATTTTCCGTAATATTTGCATACGTGCTTCTATACTTTTGTAAATAATAAGCAATCGTATAATTCTTTAGGAAGTAATGGGTTAAATTGAATGGTAACATCGTTCCTTATGTTGAACGATTTAGCTTTAGTTCCTTCCGAAGATACATTTGTGAAGTTTCTTCAACCCCTTAACGTTCATACCCGTTTGAAACATGGCCTGTTAAATTGATGAAGAACGATTTTGAATGTCTTAAACTTTTCTAAACTCAAAATCGTATATTATTTTCTATGCTTGTACGAAAGTTTTTGTCATTAGGGATTTAATAATGTAATTTTCTTTTGACAAACAAGAGGAAATAAGTTTAAAAATTAATTCAAACTGGACCTAGAAAATTATAAATGGAAAATTATATCATCATCGTAATTTACATAAAAAACAATTGAAGAAAATGTTCTTCAATCTTTTTTTATGTTAGCTACGGTTTTGTAGTTACAGTGGAATTTCGATTATCGGGCCCTGTCGAAACCGAAACAGACCGGGTAAATCTAAACTCATCGAATAAGTAAGACCTGGGTACAAAAAAATGTTGAGAACACACTCTATACGTAAATGGCTATTCAAACTACGACTCAGAAGAAGTCAGTTAAGAAAAGTATAGGACCTTCCCTCATCGGTAGAAATGGTCCCTTCCTATTACCTCGAATTTCCAGGAAACGAGGGACTCGAGTTTGGCCGATTGTAAACAAACAACGCCTTCTGACTCTCGTCACCGTCTCGCTTTCTCGTGGTCGGCACGGACAGTATATGCGAGTGACTAAACTATTTTGTTTACCTGATAGTCAAATAATTTGCTGCGTGACAATGAAAAACAGTTGACGATAACTTAACGGGTGGCATGATTTCTGTTGCAGCATTTTTATTCATGGTCGTGAACTTCATATTAACGACAGCATCCCTTGCAATGGTGCACGAAAGAGTTCCGGACAGAAACACATACGGACCGCTACCAGATGTGGTGTTGGATAATATTGCCGCACAGGATTGGGCCCTTAATGTGTCGGAAGTTCTGATTATGATACTCTCCAACTCAGCTATGGTTTTTATTATTTTCCACAAACATAGGTTTGTAAATATTACAGGGATTGTAGTAGTTGTGAGACAAGCATGATATGAGTGTTATGTCAAGTTACTATGTATTTTGGCAATAATTGCTATTTCAATTTTGAAACCACAATCCATTGTTGTTAACGAGTAAAATAAATGACATAAATGCATGTCTTATCTAAATCTGCATAATATTCAAGTTCGGCAAATACACTACTGGAGTTTCGATTATATACGTTATTCAGGTTTTTAAAAAAGTATGTCTTACGTCAATTTATGTAATTTCTCCAGTTGTTTCAATTCCTGTGAATCACATGATAAGGGTTTATTTCAGAAATTATAGCATTCAGATATTCTTTAAAAGGAAATTACTGACTTTGTTAAAATATTACTAATTGACTTGAGCTTTTTTATATATTGGATAATGATAATCAGTCTTCGCTAGCATGTACGTTTTCTCTAAAAATTGTTTCATAACTTAAATACTTCATGAAATTTTAAACATAAGGGAATATAGCTCATTATTCATAAGTAAAGATGACCTCGACCTTTTTCAGGATTATTTTAAGATGTACATACATAAGTTCAATCGAAATAGTCTTTCTTATTATATACATACATAGTGGTCCACTGTATAATGCGTTATAGTAATAGAGTAGATATTTCCATGCTAGTTTCTGTTTATAATTATCTGATCAAGGGAATATGCAGATTTATTGTATTTAACATTATCTATAATGCCATAGTAAGAGTATTTCTTAAGAATTATGAATTCTTTCATACCACACTTTAATAATAAATCATTGTCATCTCTAAACTGATTTCCCATTTTTGTGCTTAATAACAAACTACAAGAACTAAATAGTTTCGATATGTTACTTCTGTAATTTGCATTATTGTCAGACACTGAGTGTGCCAATACCTTTTGGATCCGTTGTAGGAAATTACTATTATACTCATGATTGTATCTTGTTTCAGGTTTATCGTTGTTAGGCGGGTGTTTCTTTTGATGGGGTTGTTGTACATGATGAGGAGTGTCACGATGTTCGTGACAGTACTGCCGGTAGCCAGTAAGACGTATTTCTGCAGCCCGAAAGCGAACAATACTAGTCCGCTTCTTGTTATGAAGAGGGTTCTGCAGCTCATTTCTGGCTTCGGCTTGTCTATAAATGGCAAGCACACTTACTGTGGGGATTACATTTACAGCGGTCATACGGTCGTGCTTGTACTTAGTTACCTGATTATCGAGGAATGTACGTACTTATCTCTGTAATTGAAACGTTTGGTTGCTACATATATTCCAAGCAACAGTTGCTACTGTATAGAGTTTCAGAAACTTCTGCCTTTGTCAAACTTTTGAAGTTCTTCGACCCTATTATAGTCTTTATGTGTTGAATTTGTAAACGTAGTTACACATTCAATCAAATGCTAATCGCTAGGCAGTGTCTTTATGTACTCGTGGCATAAGCAGTTGATATGATTTAGCATATCGAAAAGTTTGTCGACGCTTGCACTTTTGAATTTGATGGAACATTATATTGTTCGATATTACAACTTTCTAAACATATTTTCAAAGGTGCCTTCTCTAGATTTATTAATTTTCTATTGGATCTTCTATCTTTTCTATTGATTTCCTATTGAATCACTAAAAGCTGAGTAGTGGAAGTATGTTAATGATAAGTATCTTTAGATATTCTATAGTGCAACTTTTACTTTATAATAATATTGTCTAGTTTGTTGTAATATTACAAAAGTTTTTATTCGATAGTACACATTTTATTGCGAGTAGTTGCAGTCAATTCGATAGAGCTAGCAAACAACAATCTTCATAGTATTCAAGCTAATAACGCTGTAATTATATTTTCTTCAAACTTATCAAGGCGCAAAAATTTTCCGACTCGACCTGACTCGTAAATTCGGGTACTCGATACATCCCTAGAGAAATCAAAAACAGTTTATCTTTACCTGTCTAGGCATACTGTAACTTTTTGTTTCCATATTCGACTTATGATGTTCGTGCTTATGATATCTGACTGGCTAGATAATAATGCAAATCAATAGTAAAAAATGAATTCTCCTACAGCACTGCCATTTTGTGCAAAAAAGTTAAGCAAATGTGAACAATTTTGTTCATTACCAATTTCGATACGGTATTCTACTCGTCTTTGTTAAATTTTACAGAAAACTTATGTAACAACCAATCGTAAAATTGATGATCCTGATATTATTAAAGTGCAAGTTTTAAGAGAAATTTGAAATTGTAGATTCTCCAAGAAGGTGTAAACCAATTCATTGGCTAGCAGGCATAACGGTTCTCGTTGGGGTAGTAATGGTCTTGGTAGCCCATGGACACTATACCGTGGATGTCCTCATAGCTTACTACGTAACCACACGCTTATGGTATATTTATCATACGTTAGCCAATAATTCGCATCTGAAGGTAAGTGAATGTATATTACCGTAGAAAATTCGACATATCATAAAACTGTAATTTTCTATAATGAGATATGCCTGTTATAAAAAGAAATGAAATAATATCAGGTTGGTGCAAAGGATTCTTGTTTTCATAAAACATTATGTAAAATTTTATTGCAAACACTGAACATTTTATAGCAGAATTGAAGGAAACTATTTGAATAACATATTTAAAAGCTATAAATTTAGAAGAAACTAAACTGAAAGCTATAAAAATGTGGAACCAAGAGGAAATTGAGTCGTTGAACAGCATTCAGTTTCAAATGTACGATTCTAAGAATCTGAAAATGTAAAATATATGACTTGGACTGGTTTCACAGACCATTGGCATATGTATACGTACAATTCGTATTATAGATTCAAATGTTTTTCGGCATTATGCCTTCTTTAACCACAAAAAGAAAGAATTCTGCTTAACTACAGCGAATATACGTACAAGCATAATATGTTCCATTTGATCAATAAATCTTTGGCACCAACCTAATGGAACAGCTGAATTAATGGATGTATTTTTGCTTTTCCAGCAATACGAACCAAACAACTTCTTAACCCGGCTCTGGTGGTTTCGTATGTTCAAATACTTCGAGAAAAATGTGGGCGGCACGGTGCCACGACAATACGACTGGCCTCTACCCTGGCCCCGACGATTCCTTGCCAAACACCCAAATCGGGACAGTTAATGTTCGTCGTGATCACACGATAGAGGCTCTCAGACAACAGAGTTAATTTGTTGTATTTGTATATATACAAACATATATAAAAGCTTTACTAGAAGAGTGGTACAAGAGATGCGCCCAAGCTTCCGTCAAGCTTACGTTTCAAAGTCTTGACAGAAGTTTTCAGCAGTGTTCACTTCCTCGAGAACTTTACGACACGAACGATAGACGACGAGATGAAAAAGAACGGAAAGTAGAAAAGAGAGATATAAGAGAAAAATGGAAGAAAAGAACATTAACCATCGGAAGACGCTCGTACTATCATGTTCGTTATCGTCCAATCGCGAAACCTATTTTTCCTTGATTTTGATACGACTTATACATAATGTAAGGGATAGGCAACTCGATAGTACTGACGTTAGTCCTTATCAGGAGAATCCATATTAGATGAACGAGGAGGTATTCAAGAGTTACCGGTCAGATTAGTATATGAAAAAGAAAGAAAACAAAAATAAATGCTTAGATATCTCTATTTTCAGATACTCCGAAATGTGAAGATACTTAGGATTAATCGCTGATTGAGCGTGTTTAAAACTCGCGAAATTGTACTAATTGTTAATATGTAGAATCATGACGCAAGATGGCGGGCTCTTTTGTAACTTTCGAACAACGACACGATTCGAGAATTCGAGGCGTCACGATGATGTACGCGGGACGCAATTTTCTTTCAGGTCTGGGCGTCGATTAAATCTTATTTTACAGAAAATCGAATAGCAAATAATGTAGAATGTCTAAATAGAATGATTCGTTAATAATTATTTTGAGATTCATTAAACGACGCCCTGGTCTGCTTCGTATGCCGCGAGACCTTCCTATTGTAGCTACGTTTCAGCGTGTTATTAATCTCAATCGACTTCCAAATACTAAGACGATGTCGTTTTTTGTAATTACCGAGAAACAAACAAAAACGGCGGCATGCCTTATTCCGATGAAAGTCAGCTGAATGCGTATTAGAATCTTTGTGTTTCAGATTGGTCAATTATGGTTCGTTTCTCTCCAGTTTGTACGACTGTAGACAAACCCCTTGAAAAATTGGTGTCCATTATTCTTGTAGAATTATCAAACGAAATTGGATGATGTGTACTTTCTCGAGCGATCGCGCAATTTTCGTGGGACCAAGCAGAGAACAGAAACACAAAGCAAACAACAAAACAACATGAAAAAAATACGTAGAACCGATTGAAAGTAAGCGTTCCTGACGAACGGATCTGTTAGTAGCAATAGGCGGCGTTATTAGATTCCTCAAGGACACAAACAGTTAAGCGTTTCAATTATACTAAGACACCGTTGCTCTAGCTTTTCGTTCAGATAATGGTTTTTTAACATTGTCGTTCAGAGAGACTGTAATGTGTTCTACTCGAAAAGGCTTACGAAAAATAACTACTTATTATGATCATGCGCTGCTGTGGCGCTCGACTTTTCACCGATCTATTGTGATAAGAAGATACTATTGCGCAACTGCGAAATTCGTGATTCCTCGGAATAAGGACGTCTTTGCATTCTGTATACACACCAAATGTTGTCACGCGTACACGATATGATGGAGATGCGAACCGTATGAGGAAGAGCAACGTGTGTGAACACTGCGATAGTGGTGCCATTGTTGAAAGCTCAAGAAACTATTTCTATCTCTGCCAATCGTTTTAGTGAATCGTATAGAACATACAAACTTAAAAAGAAATAGTTTGTAAACGATATAAGCAGGAATTAAAATCAATATTGTAACTAACAAACACTGCAAACGTTGATGCTATACAATTACTGAATTATAAAATTGATTAGTTTTTAAACTGGAAACACATGTCTGCAGTCTAGCGATTAAATTCAATAGTACGATTTATAATTTATACGATTGTAAATGTAACAGACTGCGGACGTTTATATAAGATCAGATTTTTATAGAAAAGTTCAAAGAAAAGAGGATTCAACAAACAGTGGTACTGTTTTTGTATTTAGAAACCGAGCACTTGAACTCGTCGTACGGTTCTCTGATCCATTGGTCTTCTACCATCTCGCTATTTCGCGATACAATGATTCCTTGCGATTCTTGCCCCGCTCTAACGTCAATGAGCGTCCTCTTCAGTTTCATCGCCATTTCATCTTCGAGCTACTAGCACAAAAGCTTCGAGGCTGATCGATCGTGCGCGATCCAGCACGATCCAGCACGATCCAGTGATCATTCAGTGAATCTCAATTTATTCCGTTTTCGCGCGGGTACATTCGAATAAGTCCAGTACAATGGGGAAGAGTTTGAATGATGACGGTTTGAAAATTACGAAGTCTTGTGCATAGTTTAAGCGACTTTAACCAGCGATTTGTTGTCTTCTGCACACATGGTTTATTATTGTTAATGCTCGTGCAGAATTTTCGTTAATCGTCGTGCGAGTAATCCGCGTGTTCGAAGGACGCCTTTTTTCGGCATCCCTCTCGATGTTACCATAAGTAAAAAATAAATGAACAAAGAGAAAAAGTAAAAAAAAAACGAGGAAAAATGGTAAAGCATAACCCGATAAAGATCACCGCAAGAAGCGTCTTGGTGTGATCTTCTTTTTTCGCTTGAACTTTATTCTTTATAGAAAGAGGGAGAAAGAGAGAGAATATGCGCGTGAGAGAGACAGAAAGACCGGGAGACCTCTGTGGTGCCGAAGGAGAGCGAGACGAACGTGGACGGAACTCGTCGGCTCTTCGCTACATTATAATTAAGTCTTTTTCCGTCTGTGATGATAGATGAGAATGAGTTGTCGCGCGATTAATAAATCGTAAAATATGATCCGTACGATGTACTCGACACACGACCACTGATATTTCCTCTTAACTCTCTATGGACCAACCCACTTCGAACCATGTCTTCTTCTATTGAATTCGAACAAAATTTCGTAATTGACTCGTCAAAATTTCCTAATCGATTTCATTGCCCGTTCAAGGATGCTGAAATATAGAATTCTCAATGTGTACACTGTCACTATTTTCTACGGTGACCCTGAATAATTCAATTTGATCTAACTGTGGTATTCTTTATAATGATCCAACAGAAAGTGCTACGTTTCATTAGTGGTGCCCTTAAAAATCGTAAATTTATATTAAAGTTTATTAATAGAATTTTTGAATTCTTTAAATAATAATTCTAGAAGAATCTGTTAGGGTAACCTGTTCACGATTGACATTGCTACTACCGTTGATAAATTGATTAAGAAATCTGTAGCTGTTCTGAAATAATCGCCGGAAAGCGAGGTGTCGAGATGAACAGATCAACAACGTTACTTGTTGAATCACCACAACCAGAGCACATCCTGAAGCCATACTGGACCGTAGGGGGTTAACACTCAGATGCGTGTATTCGATATATTTTATTAAGATTAAATGTGGTTCGTAGCGATCCTTGTACGACGCAGCATTCGCAAGTGTAACGCGGATCATCCGAGTGTGTTTTTTAATGTACGTGTCATAGAGATCGCGTTAGCGCATATTAACTGGACTGTGGATAGCGATGCAACCGCGCTTCGACTAGTTTACAAATTCAATAGTAATTTCGTAGATCTTCGTTTTTTTATGAACAATTTTATTATACGTCCCTGACCACCCGAAATTTTATATACATATTATATTTAATTGTATATTTTTGTGCCTTTTGTTATTTGTATCGTTTTATTCCGAACATGAAGCCAAAGGATAGGGACCTCTAATCGACCTAAGTTTCGCTTCGAATATACATCGTGGGTCACCGACGATCCACGCAGCGGGGAATGCGTTACGAAAGACATTGAAACTATATAACATTGTTTTTATCATTGTCTGTATTTGTTTATACGATCAGCAAATAAATGGCCGCGGTTTTTGAAACAGTAATTAACTGGAAGAGTCTCTATATTTTGATGATTTTCAGACAGTTTTAAATATACTGAGTTCGGTCAGATGCTCCCCAAGAAATACATGAAGTCCGCAGTCCAATTATTGTTAATCGGAGCAAACTTGCTAGATCACGCGCGCGAACGCTTACGTATATTTGTAATAAAAAATAGTAGCTGTTGTTCCTTTCGATTTGACATAGACGATACGATTCTCGATCGGGCGTTTAGAAACAACGTTCAACCATTAGTAAGAGCAACTGTCACAATCTGCCAGTGAGATATTAATAAAAAAGCGCGGCAAACTTGAATTAAAAAGATGAAAAGGTGCAAGCGCACGCGCGCTTTCTGTACCATGTACACTTGAAGGTAAATCCAATGGGGCCGATAAGCTTTTGTGCAACCATGCAAAGTTGAGACAACAATGTATGTATTAATGTAGCAAATCCAGTGGTGACTTAAACAGAAGTTTCATTTTTCATAGTCCTTAGGTCTGGGATTGTCTTTTAAACATTTTAAAAATTGGTCCTAAAGCAATTACTGTCAGTGGTGTAGGTATAGCGACATTGAAAAATAATTAATTATATATTGGTAAAAATGTCTTTCATTGATGGTTTGGATATCAAAGTAAATTATGATTTAGAGTTGTATTATACTCCTTTTATTGTTGCTTTTGGAGGTTTTGCTGTTTATTTTTTGTGACATTCTATGAATATGAATACAATTTAATTTATTAATCTTAGTGCTACTGTCAAATTTGTTTGCTTTCTAACTGTCTCTTTTAATCATATTTTTCACGAACCTGGGCGAGTTGACAGTCCCCATCGTCAAGAAAGTGACTTCTTGATCCACTATATTGTCACCCCTATGTGTACACGCGCGCGTGCATGCACAAAGTGGGGAACATTATTCACACGCACACGACGAAGGGAGAATTACGCTTCTTCCATGAACCGGAAGGATATTGTAATATAGAGGAGATCGTGTTATTCGTGGTGTAGTTGATAAGGAAGTTCATATTACATGACAGAACAAACCAAAATGGAGAACGAAATTGTTTCCGTACAATGTTTCGTATGATTCCTTTAACAGGTTAATTTGAAAAATTGTATGACCATTGCAAAAATAACTCGATTGTACAATCGACGCTGTGTTTTCTTAAACTCACGTGCTAGATTGTTGCAATTAATCTCATTACAATATTCAGTTGTTTTAGCAATCTTTAAACGATGGGTTGACAAATCACGTGAGAGTATTATCTATGAACATTGGATCCATAATTAATATGAAAGCCATTTTGAAACTATTCTTTAAATGAATTCATTCTTTCTTTTGAACAACCAGTACCTTAATTATTTATTTTATGGCTTGCGTGTAAAGTATTCGTCGTTATGGAAAAGTTAAAATTATCTGAAATGTTATTTATTATTATCATGTATGAATTTCTTGATGGCGTATGTATTTGTAACTGTAACATACTACTTCGCATTTATTTTTTTACCGAATCTTGTATAAAGCGAAATAATAGCTGAAAGTACTTGGAAAAATTCGTGTGCAATTAGCTGTCGATATCTATTTGCAATAAACACTATAACATTAACAATTTAACGAAAGTGTTATATCGTTAAAGTTCGCAAACGTAAATGTCAATGTCGAAATTATAATTAGTCGATCCTACATTTGGTGCTACGCTTCTAAATCCAATATTTTTCTGAATTAAGTTTTGCGTGAACTCTGTTCTTCGTCACATGTACCACGAATAACGCGGCAGTGTAAAAAAGATATATTATTTGGAAGCTGTAAAGCTAGAACAGATCAGGGAATAGAAACCGAAATATTATCGCTGAATATAGTAACGCCTGGTTATAGAGCAAATTTTTCTATAAACGAATTAATTTTGTCTGACATTGTAACTGAAATCAAAATCCTCGAATAGTGACTGTAATTATTTCGATTTCAATTCCCTATTGTCGACGGATCGTTATCGTAATTAAGAGGAAGATGATAAATGAAAAGAAACGAAGATTTCGTAGGCACGCGCACGTACGCAAGTGCGACATACTGTGTTTGTGTGTTTATATGTATATACATATATATATATATTTTTACGTGTAGATATTTTTTGGTAAATTGTTGCAATAATCGAGCAATACATATATAAATATAAATACGTGTTGTAAATACAAAAATAGCTGGCGAAAGAGCTTTTCATCGCCCACGTAGATATTTGTCAAACTATTTGAGGAAAAGTGGAGGATAATTCAAGAAAAATGTAGAGACCACTTTGTATCGATACAATGAGACATATGATATATATATATATAAACAGGTTTGTTCGATGATCCGAGCCTCTACACTACTCCTATATTATCGATAAGTGGTTGATAATTTAAGTGGAATTTCGTTTCAATTGATTTCTTGTATATTTTGTACATAGACAGCCCTTCGCGATTAATTTCGTTGGAAGGATTCGCTATTTCGTCCTCTTCCCATACTCGCAATCAAAGACAACGACAAGTTGTATTCGATCTTGTTAATTTATACTTATATATATATATATATATATATATATATATATATATATATATATATATATATATATATATATATATATATATGTATGTATGTATGTATATATGTAATATTTATTACGTTTTTTCGTACGTTAAAATATGTAATAAAGCTGCAGCTGACATTCTTTGCAACAACTGCTTCCACAATTGTTAACTCTCCTGCCAACTTTTCGTTAATTTGTATATTATGATTTATTTATTATATTTTGTATAATTTATTTATTAATCGTATTCCTTTGAAGTTTGTGTTATATTTATTTACGCCTATGTATCATGAGTTTACATATTTTTCTTCGTCGCGTGTGATTTATGTTCTAACTAGAACCTTGGAGATGTTTCATCAGGTAAGTCAAATTACAAATTTAATAATGTTATGCTAAGAAAACATCTTTAATAACTTAAAGTTAAACCGAATGTTGTTAGCAAAATAAATGGTTACATACATTAAATAATTTGGTGGAGGTAATTTTCGGTTACCGTTAAATCTGCTCTAAATATGTTCTAAATCTGTTCTAAATGCTCCCTAATTCGGCGCTGAATCTGCTCTATGTGTGCTCTAAATCTGCTCTAAATGCGCTCTGTACGTGTCGTAAATGTGCTCTAAATGTGCCCTAAATCAGGATGGAGCGATCAGCTACTTTCACCCTCAATCTTGCGCTGTTGGTGTTCAATTCAAAAACTGTTGGTCTGTGACGTTCTCTTCTGTGTGATTGGCTTATGCCAATGGATTACCAGAGGAATTTTTCAAACAGATCTTAACCTAAACAGGTGTTGAAGAGCGACGGTGTTACATTGTCCAAATCGTTACGTTATTACGTTACTTCATATGAGATGTCGAACTTTCGTGATTTAATTAACCCATTTGCATCCAAGCGCGGAATATTCCGCGAGCCACAACTGTCTACTATCACCGAGCATACATAAAAAAAATATTTGTTTTTCCTTTGTTTGTAAAAAAAAAATAAAATGAGATATTTGTGGTATAATATTGTGTATCAGTCGTTTTAGGCACTGTATTTTTGATAAAAACCATAAATTTTTTCAACGTCTGTTTCATACCCATATGTCCAACAGCGCGCGGTGATACGGGTCAGTCGTTCGTTCTTCGGTTCGGATTTTTAAGCACGGCGGCCGAAGTAGACCGATGATGCAAATGGGTTAAATGATTCAAAAATTATGAAATTTTACAACATCCACTCTATTCACTTAATCTATCGTCAATAGATTTTCATCTTTTTAAGCACCTGTACAACCGTTTTCACGGAATAAACATTTTCTTTGCGAAGATAATATTGAAATCTGCGTAGCTGAATTTATTCATCCAAGAGACCAGAATTTCTTTAAAAATGGCATTTATACATTAAAATGGATCGCGTTTCGAGCGTATAATTATCTCCCAGGAAAAGATATGAAGGTACACTATTCACTTGCAACATTCTTTATTCCCTCGCGATAACATTCAGGGTAATGCAATAATTATGTAGCTGGGCTTTATCCTGCTCAACTTGTCGAAATATTGTCTAGAAACACATACATTTGAAACATATCTCAATGCGCATTGGGGGTCGTTCGCAAAATCATAGGGAAATGTGGTCAATAATTCTAAAAGGCGAACAGTACAAGTCGAATATCACGCTGCGTGCTTCAAATGGAGCTCCAGGTGTACGGATGCGCGAAAAGAGTGAGACCGCAAGCAAAGTAAAATGAGATGATGTCGGTTCTTGTCCGTCGAACACCCAACATAGAATCGCTGAGCTCTTTCTGTCTCTCTTGGTCATCTCCCGTTCTCTTTCCAAACTAAGGCTAAGACGTCGTATCGATACGGGTTTCAATTGTTATCTCGTTTGTACTTGACGTTTCGTGACAAAGTTCATTTTTATATACGAGTAGAAAAATTGACAAGTAAAAGAAACCAGAACTCTTAATATCCAAAATTCCAAAATTATAAAAACAATGCATCAAAATTGGTAACTACTGCAAATAAGAGGTAAGTATACTTTAAGAAAGTAAGATCAATAGCTCTATTCAGATATTCACCAAGTTTATAAATATTAGAGTATATAATAATGATAAAAATAAATTTATGGTTTCCTAATTTCTATTCTTGATTTTCCTAATAACGGAAATCAATTTTTGCATACGTTCAATGTACAACCTATTTTTATCCGAAACAAACCTGTTCTCACAATTTTAACCAAATCAAAGTATTCACAAAATTGTTGCCATACGTGTCGTAGACTAAACAAATTTCCTTAATCGTAAAACTTACCAATCCAATTAAACAAAATCCTCTTTACAATGATGACGCGAGTCCAGATACAACATGGCTACACCTGCCGCGAAGAAGGAAGACGTTAAAAAGAAAGAGAACGCTGCACCAAAAGAAGACGTGAAAAAAAAGGAAGATGCTAAAAAGAAGGAAGACGTTAAAAAGAAGGAGGATGTTAAAAAGAAGGAAGACGTTAAAAAGACGGAAAGCGTTAGAAAAAAAGAAGACGCGAAGAAGGAAGGAGAGAAGCAGGCCGATGTTCCAGGAACCGTGGGAGAGGGTGATGCTTCCCTGAAGAAGCTGGTCACACGGCCTGTTGGCAGAAGATGGCACAAATTCTCCGCTTTGACCCCGAACTCGGCGATCCTTCGTGGATCGTTCGCGATGACCGATCCTCGCTTCAAATACCGAAGTCGTGGTCGGCAAGCAGCTCCAGCTTCCGTGGTGGCCATCGTCTACGGTCGTTTGTTCGAGCCGAAAGAATGGATCAAGGATTACGTGGATCAGATCTTGGTGAACGCCGACACAGTGTACCGCACGAGTGCTATGAGGAACCACGTGAAGGAGGACGAGTACATGAAGGCCAGACTGATTCACCCGGAGTTCTACATATCCAACTACAAGGTTATGGTCTGCGTCGAGGAAACTGGAATTTATGGGAACCTCTTCAGCGAGACAGTTGGTTGTCCCGATTTCGCGGACGGCTTGCGGAAGTTTTTCCAGGCATCCGATTCCGCGGTGATCACTGCGCAAGGGACGTCTATTGCCATGTGGCGACATCCGGAAATTGGTTTTCTCTACTTCGATCCTGCGCCGTGCGACGAGGATGGCGTTCGTCACGCTGATGGCGTAGCCTGCGTCATGCGGTTCAAATGTATGAACGATCTCAGGGACCATTTCCTGAAGAGTATGGATCAACGTTACGATTCCAGGTACTGCATCGACAAGGTAACTGTCCAACGGGTTAGCGAGGTGGCTGGTGGCTACGTCGATCGTACTCCGAGCAGTAACCGCTTAACCGTCGACAAAAGCGTCTTACGCGCCATCAACCCCGTTGACATCGACGAGAACAAGATGGACTGTACCAAGCCAGCCCCTAAAGGAGACAAAGCAAAGGTTGTCACGCAGGCCAAGATCCACAGGGAACCTTTATCGATCACGATCTCGAACTACAGTATAGATAAGAAATTCGCCACCGAACCTCTGGTAGATCAAAACAAATTCGACACAGGCTACACCTACGAGAACATGCACGCGAATGTCCCGTCGACGTTCAGAGAGCTGTCCGGCTACATGGCTATCCTCCACGGGCTGACTCACGAGCACAGCGATGTTTACAAAGGCAAGGGAGCGCAGAATGTAGCGAACTGTGTGATGGCTATCGCGATGAAGAAGGTCCATCCGGTGAGGACGTGGCTGAGACCGAAACTGGACGAGATTCTGACCCATGGGGACACTCTCTACGCGGATGTGAAGGCCGAGAAGCCGACCATCAAGTCTATGACGGCGTCGGATTTGTCCGACGTGAAGCTTCAGCTGGAGGATCGAAAACTGGTGATCGATGTGGATCTCATCACGGTCGCTGGTACCGTCGGCTCCAAGATTCCCACGGTCTTGAACTTGAAGCAGGCTCTGGAAGAGTTCTTCTTAGTGAACACGGAAGGCATCATCGAGTCTTCTTCGATGTCCGTAGCGATTTGGAGTCAGGATGATTGCTACTACATGTTCGATCCTCGGCAATGCGACACCAACGGCGTCAGGATCCGGGAGGAAAAAGGAAAAAAAAACGGGGAAGACAAGAAGAAAGGGAATTGCTGTGTAATGAGGTTCCCGAGCACCGATGCTCTGTCTATTCTCTTCTGGAAGGATCTCGAACTGTCCAAGAAGAACGATCGATTCACGATCAGGCACATAAGTATACTCGACGATATCCCTGGGTCCAGGCCTTGGCACGACTTCCAATCAGGTACACCCGGTGAAACTTGGGTGCTTCGTGGTAATACGTCCAACGAGGACGAAGAATTCGAAGATGATAATAAGGGGAACCAGGGTCTGGCTATGCCGGTGGTTGCTTTGATCGCTGCTAAGGAAACCCCACCTGCGAAATGGACGAGCGAGACCATCGACGTTGCTCTGCAAGAAGGTGATGCGTATTATACCTGGTGCAATCCTCCGATGGAATCGGAGGAAGACGAGGTGAGGTATTTCTTTGTCTCTAACTTGAAGAAGAATTTGTACTACAAGAACAGAAAGGTGAAGATCGATGTGGAGGAAGGCACGGTGATTGGACTTTTGTCGGCAACGGATGACAGCGACTTTCTGAATCTGACGAGAGCCTTGAAGCAGTTTTTCGAAGACAATCAGTACGGTATCGTCGACGTCAAGAACATGAGCGTAGCCGTGTGGAAAATGGAAGAAGACGTGAAAGAGAAGGAAGAAATAATTCAGCAGTCAGTCTATTACTGTTTCGATCCTAACCCAAGAAACGGTCGCGGTTTGACGGAGGTCGACGAGGAAGAAGCCGCTGTGGCTTGCGTGGTAAGAACATTGGCCTTGCCTGTTTTGGCTAAGCTGATTCAAGCGAACGCGGAGCAAGACGAAGAGGCTACCAGCGACGAATTTGCTATACACGCTATGAAGAGTATTCAAATCGGTAACGAGATGACCGAGGAAGAGATCGACGCGGACAAGCTGATCCCGGTGAAACCCGATTTGAACAATTACCAAACCATGGGAGAGAGCGGAGCCATTTTGATGGGGAGCTTCAACCAGGCCAACGAGATGATGTTCAAACGTCAGACCAGGGATAAACAGCAAGCAGCCAGCGCCTTGGCGACCTTGGCTATGACGAAACTGTACAATCCACACCTATGGTACAGGGAAGTAGTCGACGATATTTTGAAGATAGGCGATAAGATCGCAACCGAGAACTTGGAGAATATTCCGGTAGAGGAGACAGAAGAGGAGGAGATGCCTAGGAATTATCTACTCCCCGAAGAAATCGGCGAGGAGTTCAACGTCGGAGTAAACAGAATGAACGTGGAGCTGGAAACCGAGAATACCAGTGGCAAGATGACGGATTTGGAGACTCAGTTGGATGCGTTCTTCGAGGCGTCCATGATGGGCATATTTAGGCAAGACAACATCATGATGCCCATTTGGAGAGAAGGGGAAGTTTTGTTCACCATGGACCCTAAAGGAAGAGACTCGAGAGGCGAACCTCGCGAGAAAGACGGTGCTGCTGTCATAATGTGGTTCACGGACGCCCCGTCGTTGGCACAAGCGATTGCAAAAGTTGCCACTGGCGATGACTACATCATAGACGCAGTCACTTTGAGTAACGCCTATGAAACCAGAGTAGCCGAGGAAGAGCGAGCGGCCAAGCCAGCTTCGGGAGATAAAGCTTGGTACCACTTCCTCAAGATGAAGGACGACGTGTGGGGTATCGATGGCACGATTAAAATGGACAACGAGAGGTTCGAAGAAGTCAACCGAAACCAGCAGACTGCGGCAATAGCCGTGGTGGCCATCGTTTTCGCGAAGGTCTACGAACCTAGATACTGGACCCAAGCAATCCTCGATGAAGTGATCGTTACGGGCGATAAGCTGCACTCGAAATGCGTCGACAGACTGGGTGGAGGCGCAATACCTAGGATCAACGAGATCATGACCGAGTTCTTCCTTTCGACTCGACGCATCAATCTGAGCATCAAGGATTGCGTCGAAGCTGGAAGCTTGACGGCCAAGCCGCCGAAGGTTCAAGGACTGAAGGATGGAGTAGACAAGTTCTTCTCGCGATACTCTTCCGGCGCATTAACCGTTAGCGGGAATAGAAACATCCCGGTTTGGAAGTTCGATAACGTTTATTACACTCTAATACCAGACTGGGTTGCCAGTTCTGAAGATGGATCATCGGGTGCTCCCAAAGTTTTAAGAGTGGCCAACACCGAGATTCTGGTAGAGTATTTGATCAACTTTCTAGGCACTGAGAGCGATTACGAAATGATCGTTATAGACGTGCTCAACTGGAACAAGTTCCCTCCATGGAAGTTCGATCCCAGTGCAGCTGTTCGACCTTCGAACCTGCCTCCTTTGAATGCTTACAGGAGAGTGCAGGGCGAGGCTAGAGCAATCCTTCGCGGATCTTACCATCAGGGAGATAGAATCTTTCCCGAATCGTTCAGGAACAAGCAGACAGCCGCGAACTGTGTGGTTGCCATCGGCATGTCTGTCGTGAAGAATCCGATCACCTGGACGAAGAGAACGATGGACGAGATTCTAGCCATTGGGGCCAACGTGCACAGGCTTACCGAGAAGGCAAAGCCGACGATCGTGAGAGTCAAACCCAAGGACATTATCAGAGTGTTCTATGTAGGAGTGAATATCCTGACTGCTGATATAGAGGCTGCCACGGTAACCGGCATAATAGCTATTCCTCCTCCTCAGCCCGAAGAGAAAAAGAAGAAGAGACGCGGTGGAGCGAGAAGGGCCAAAGGTGGCAGGTCGAAGAAAGCTAGAGGGTCAACCAGAGTGCGGCCGCCACCCCCTCCGCCCATTTTATTGGAACAAGGAATCCAGAAGTTCTTTGAGAACAATCGAGCCGGTGTCTTGGTCACCGATCGAGGAGCCGTAGCGATCTGGAAGGATATGGGGATCTACTTCATGTACGACCCTAGGGCACGCAGCGATCAAGGTCTAGCAGATTTCTACGGGACCTCTTGCGTCATGTGGTTTGCTTGCATCGAGCCTATGTACGAGGTCTTGTTCACTAACATCGACGAACAGGAGAAGTATGGACGCTATCAGATCTGCAGGGTGATCATCAAAACCGCTAACATCGAGCCTCTGCCTTGCCCAGCTGGGTTCAGGCCACACTTCGACTGCGTCTCTCCACCCATTCCGGTGACTCATGGGGACAAGAACACAACGTTGGACGTGGAGACTGTTACAGAATACAACTTCGTGGACGAGAAGCTGAGCGTGCTGCGTGGTACCTTGCACATGCACCACCGAACATGGAGTGGCACCAGCAGAGGCTACCAGAGCACTGCTATGTCTGCTGTCGCCATTGTCGTAGGCCTGCTCCATGTCCCTTCTACCTGGACACCCGAACTGATCGACGCCATACTCAAGTACGGTAATCTGTTGCACCTGGATACCGTGCGAGCAGCCCGTCCAGGCTCCAGGAACTTATCACCTAGCGAACTCCTCACGGTGTTCATCGTTGGAGACTTCAGAGCTACCATTCACGTCCATAATCATACCGCTGCCGGTTTACTCCTTGCTTTCGACTTGTCAGAATCGTTATCCATGTTCTTTAAGTCCAACTGCGCCGGCATACTTCACACGACCAACGTAGCGGTCGCCGTGATGCAGCATTATGGCAAGTTCTACCTGTTCGATCCTTGCGCAAGGGATGACCAAGGCAGACCGAACTTTGACGGAGCAGCTTGCGTGATGAAGTGCGAGAGCATCCAGAAGATGGCGAAAGTATTCGTTGCGAATTGTAACCTGAAGACTCCGAACGTTTACACCTTGAACGCGGTGAACGTGTTGAGCTTGTTCTTCTTCTCAGATGCCAAAACTGGCTGTCCACCGAAATGTGAACAATGATGAACAGTTGCTATCGTGGTGTCTCTGTATTGTCAATTTAGATAATGAAATTTCGATAATGATGCGAAACACGATACTGGCTTATATCGTTGTACATTGTGTACCAAAAAAGGATTTTGAAAATGTATATTGCATTATTTAAAAATACTGAGTCCAGGAAATCTATCTCTGATTTTCAAATCCATCATTATTTCTTTCTCTTTTCTGTTATTTTCTAATTCGTAAATTCTTGTCAGCCCGTTCTGCGTACGTGTTTATACTGCTTTTACGAGGGTGTGGGTGGCGCAAATTTTAAAGATATCGTGGAATCAATGATAAAGACAGAAGCAAATTTGGTAGAAGTCATGTTTGCATTCAAGTGGCCATAGATGGGCGTACAAAATGAATCGACGCGCTCGACAACATTCTCAAATTGCTAATTTTATTTATAGGTTTCTTTATGACACAAATCACTTTTAGCATCTACATGAGTAGGAGATACAGGTTATACGAGAATGAATTTGATACAGATCACTTATTAGTGTAAATACAATGTGTCTTCAATTACACGCTATAAACTAGATACTTAGAAAACACTGTACAACGCAGCTGAAAACTGTCGGTGATACTTTACAATATGTTACAAGCACTCCCTTTAACGCGAGACGAGCCTGGCCGCGACTGGAATCGAAATTGGCTCCTGTCGTCCCGCGAGACGTTTCGCGATCAGCCGCGGTTAGGCTTACTCGAACGATTCGATGACGTCTACCGCGGTCTGTAGGCCGTGTTTACTTGGATCTCGGAAGCTGTACCACGTCGTACACTCTTCTAGCTACCTTATTTTGTTCCGCTACACCCCTCCCTTTTTGTCGTATCGCGCGAGAACGAATCGTGAGAACAGCTTCCTCGTCCTTGACCATCGGTGGGGACCAAAACGGACCACCCTCGTGACGTCGTCTTATTTCTCGCAAAAGTGAACTAATGTTCCGAGTTCCCAGGGCAGAGTCGAGGTGAAGAACGTCTTCAACTAAAAACTGTTAACGAGCCTGGACATTCTCGAGAATTCTCCGGAAATGATTTCAAGCTATAGCAATGCAGCGAAACTCGTGGAGCCATGGATTAAAGTTTGTTTCGCCGACGTCAGCATTTTGAAAATATTCAAAACATTTTCAAAATAATTTTTTCAACATAATTTCGTTTTACGGGCCCATGGGGTGAAAACCCTCGCTGCATCGTTACTGACATATTAAAACCCTGCTGCTATTTTCTTAATAATTTAAAAATGTCCAAAAGTTGCTGCTAATATATTATAATTTTAAACGTACGCGTCTGTTCATTGTTCTATTCTAAATCAAGTAACGCAATACAACAAACTGACTCGTGTGATCAGACACGGGAACGGGCCAAGCCAGAACAAGTAACAACATAAATTAACTTTCTCTTGTAAATAGAAGATTTCTTGGGACTTCGAACTTTTTACCGTTGAAACTGTCTTTTCTAAAATCCCGGTGTTCGTCAGCTAAGTCAAAGGCCTCAGCAGGGTTAAAAATACCGACAAGAAACGTTTGCGGAATTACTGAAGAAACGTTGAGAAGTCGAGCGAAGTTTCCCGAAGTTTCTATTACTATTCTTCGTCGCTATCGGCAGACTCGATGCAATGTCCAGCGAAGAAATGCGTTTAAATGCATCCAGCGTGTACGCCGGGTATCTCTGCCCCCGCAACCCGGCTCCTCGTACAACAGTGATCGTCGTCTCATGCACACACCCGCACTCGCACACACACACGCAACACACTCGGAATAATACATCGCACGGATTTAATAGTCTTTTCTTTGTGGCTAACGTCTGTCAGTACTATCCGGTAGTCCTTTTCTCGCGCGCTCATCTTCGCGAGCCGATGGTCGTCCTTGCCCGTACTTACTCGTTTGCTGCCTCGGCTTCTCGACCGATCGATCTCCTTTTATCGTGTCTCATAGTCCTATAACTTGTTTGATTCTTGAACGATTCCTGAAGAATCTCTCTCGAGAATATTGGAAACGCGGTTGGCTTGATCGAACTTAAATATCGCGAAGAGGTCTATTTTGAGTCTGCGATAGTAATAGGTACTTTACTCAAATCAGATTTACATCTAGCAAAATTTACAAGCTTGACGGTGATCAATGATGATTTGGAGAGCGTTCGGGGTATCTCGTTTCAAAAGTAATTGTCAATCTTGTTCCAAAATAAAATGGCTAATTTAGCAAGGTCTTAGCCTTCTAGTCTTCTCTCGACTCTTCTATATTTGGACGATGCTGTTTAATATGATTTGATCCGACGATAGATCCCTACGTATTCTAAATCTAAACAAGTTGAAATAACATTTGCTGATTTTTCACGTAACTTTAGTAAAAAGAAGTTCTCATCGACCATCATTTATCCATTTTGTATATACTCGGAGAAACTATTCTAGCTACAAGAATTTTGTAAACAGCTAAATCGTCTACCCTTCGCAAAGAATTTAGTCGTGCCAGCGATCTCAGAGCCCTTTCCTAAAAATATTTTTGCAACCAAAGATGCGTTAAACGGATATCACTTTTACTCGCAACTGAAATGTTTTAAAATACCACTTAATGGCCACTAAACGTAGGTAGAACTTCGCAAACTGCAATATCACCGCGTACTTGGAACAAAGAGCTTACGGTGTCCTCCGAGTCCGTAGTCTCGAGTTCAAGATTCTCAGAGTATTTCAGTCAAAGACGGTGTCGCGTCGACTCGATCGAGAAGCAACAAGGCGAATGAGGGAGATAACACGTAAAAACACGGCAAAAGAACGAAACGACAAGAACGCGCGCTTTGATCACTGACAGAACGAACTCGGGAACGAAGCGTTAATTGTAAAAAATATGTATTATCAATAATATTGGCATGATGTCGTTATGGCACGTTCAGTTTACTGTTTCATTGACGCGTTTACAGGTTTTATCTTAAGTTCTCGCTATACAGACATCGTGTTTTAGCTCAGTCGTGGTTCAAAAGGGGTTTTAGGGCGGGGATGGGTAGTTGTGAAGATTGCGAATGAACATAGGAAAAGAAAAATGAAAGAAACAGAAAGAAAATGATGAAATAAAGAGGAGAACGCATCGCTAAAAAATTCTTTCTTGTCTTTGCTCTCTGTCTCACGCATACATGCACTCACGTTCATACTCGTCTGCTCCTTTTCACGTTAAAACACTCTTTTGTCTTCCATGCTCATTTCCTTTCCGAACGATTATCATTGTATCATCATCGTTATCATCATTATCATCATTGTCATCATCATCATCATCATCTTCATCTTCATCATCATCATCATTATCATCACCACCATCATCATCATCATTATCATCGAAGTCCTCCATTGCACTTTCCCATTCGACGCAACAAATGCACCTTAAAATGTATTTATTTTATGTACAAAAGCTGCTCCCTAACGCAAACGCACCAAAACAAATTTCTTTTCCATCGAATTTCTCTATTGCTTGACTCGATCTTTGTCTTTTTGTTTTCGTTCTTCGACATCCTTGCGTGTTTCCTTTTGGTCGATTTTTAAATAGAGGGAAGAATGCGGTGAGGGAGAGGAGTCAGATTGCATCGAGGATTCGTGCGACAAAACGGCAATTAATTTAACCAATGCGAACGAACTTGCCGCGGCAGATTTCTTGTTTAACAATTCGATTTGCGCGCTGCAACGGGCACAGGCTTCTCGTGAAGTAATTGAACGATCCGACCGGAATGAAAACAAGTTAACAAAATTTAAAGTTCTCTAAAGGAAAGACAGATCAGATAGAAAAATTAGAACTTCCGGCAGGAAAACATGACAACAATTGCACGCAAAATTACATGGACGATCCGCCTGCTTCCGTTGGAATTGGTATTTTCTACGATTAGAATTTTAAGAGTAGAAGTAAACTAAGGAAGAGACCGTCGTAGTGACGTACAATCTTCGACTCTTTCGCACATTTATTCCATAGTAACAAGGTTCCAAAATAGAGAAAATAAAATGCACATTAAGAGAAACTGAATCGGTGCACGATTCCGACAAACTTATCGCTTTATTTTCTCTGCTATAACAACAAATAGTATTGCCGCTTCCGCAAAATTTGCAAGAAAAACCGTCGAGACGAGCGACGATCGATTATAAAAAAAGAAAAGAATTGTAAAACAAAATCACAAACAGATAAAAGATGGAAAGATAAGGAAGCGATGCAAGCAACGCTAGCTGGTGTTCGATGATTCTTAACTGCGCGGTCGGAGAGGACCGTGTCCCTAAAAGATCCGAATTCTTTGAACTCCAGAGACGCTAGATTGTTTTTCCTGATCCGCTTCCAAATTTGTATAATTTTTACAATTCACTAAATGTTGCTAATTAGACTTCGGACATTTACGCACGATACGATAACATAGAACATCGATTAAAATCTTATATTTATAACGTACGCATTTCACGTAACGCAACAAAACTTTGAAAAGCAAAATTAAATTTCTGTTAAAATCTTTCGTATCAAGATGCTCTTTCGATTGCATAAACATCCGTAGTCCGATAATGATTCACCGCGTTCTTCGTTACACGTTCCGCACACTTTTGACAAATTCGAGTTTCTCGTGAACAGCTGGACATGGGCAAAAGGTTCTCCGAATAGTTCCATCGAATTTTCGTTTACAATAACTTTATTCGCGCAAAGGCCTATTCGAGACAGTTGTTTCGACGCATAATTTTCAAATAAAACCCATCCGAAACGAGATCTGGTAATTTTACAATCACAATTTCTTGTTGCGTAATCGTATTAATATTTTTCATTCGAGACATTTTTGCCCATTTCCGCGCATCTTAACGATCTTACCTTAAAGAGAAAATTCAAGAAAAGAAAGAAGAGAAGTTACAAAGAACGTATCCGGATTGTTCGATGCTCTAGATAGATTTACGGCGGGAAGATCGACGGGGGAGGAAAAGAATACGAAGTCCGCTGGAGGGGATAGGTGATTCCGCGTGAAAAAGCATATCCTCGCTCGCGCGACAGCGACGCCCGATAAATAATGAAACGTGTTTCCTTCTTTCTCGATCGTGAACGATCAACGGTGAAGACGGATCCGATTGAACGCGACCTCCCGGACACACGATTTCTAAATGGAAGCTCTCGATAGCGCGTTCGACGCTCGGAACAGTCTCTTTTTCGCCCGTGGTTATTGTCTCCGATATTCGATCGTTCTCTCGATCATCGACGATATCGATCCCCCAGATACGAGAAAGCCAAGGAAGAACAAAACAAGAATCACCGACGCGACATTTCGAAAGGACGATGATCGTTCACGAAGGATTTCTTTCGGTTTTCGACTTCGAGTTTGGACAGATTATTCCTGAGATTTCACCTAGACAGCTCCGTTTATTATATTATGCGATGGAGATCCACGGATCGGGACGCGTTTCATTGATTGCAAAGCTCCCGTGAATAAATCCTACGATTGCGTTTCATTCGTCGATCACGTTACGGTAGCATCGAAAGTCAAACGAATCGGTCGTGTTCTAGATTACCGAGTCGTTCGTCGAAGTGACCTTGGCTTTCAGCAGATTAATCTCATTGTCGACCATGATCGTCGAATGCGAAAAGGATGGTTCGTACAAGAATGCAACGACGAAGATCGGATATAATCGAAAATTTTCCGGTGAAAGGAGGGCAAGGGGCCGCGATCTAAAAGTATGGGGGGCTTAAACAAAAGAGATCTTACACGCTAATTAATCGCAATGTGTATAGACTTTTAAAAAAATAACAAATTACATACAGAAGATAGGTATCTTGACACCGTGAGGTCGAATAAATGAATGACAATAAAATGTCTCGCTCTACGACTCATCATCGTCTTCGATCCTCTTTCTATCTATCTATCTCTCATTCTCTCTTTCTTTCTCTCATTCCCACTTTCGTTCACCACCGTCCAGCTTCTTTCTCCCTTCCTCTCGCACATGTTACGTTCACGCTGTCTTTCTCTCACATTCTCACGTATTCTGCTCATGTTACCTTTAGCTTATACGTCTGCGGTATAATTACTTTATAGAATATAGTACCTGGCACAGGAACATGACCTCTCAGTCATTGGCATCACAACGTAACAAGGACTACAAGCTGTGTCACGCGCATCTTTTCACCGACCTACCCTTACTTACTCTTGCATTAGCTCTCTTTCTCTCGCGTTTTCTCCCTCTCTCTCTCTCACACACACACACTCTCTCTCCCTGTCGCACAGACCATGCAAGCAAGAAACCACCACAGATGCTCTCAATTTCTCTAGCACGCAGAATTTCCTCGAGCGGGTGACTACAGCCAGACACTTGGTCCTGAGTATTTCTCATCTTCAATTTGTTCGTGTTTCTCGTATTTGTTCGTTCGTTCTTCCGTTACACGCATGAACGTCCGTTGCCCGGCGACCCACACTGCAGCCGGGCCACCGTGCGTAAAACCTGGCGAACGAGCGCGGCGAGGCCCAGACACAATTACTCGTGAATCCAACGTTCGGTCGAGCGATCCGAGACTCCCAGCGACCGGTCCAACTTCCAGTGCGTCGGCCCGGAGGTCGTCCCTATCCTCGAAGACTCGACGTCACGGACCCGGAAGCTCCTCGGACCGTCGTCGCGATCGAGCCCTACGACCAGTCTCCCGGAAAGACTTCGCCGCCCAGAGGGTGTCTTCCCGGCTCGTAGAGGATCGCGACGAAGATCAGCCAGCACGCCGCCGCTTTCTCCGTTCCCCGAATGGCCGTGGCGACCATCACCGTACTTCCCGTCTGTACACGTACACGGACCCTGCGGATGACACGGTGTATTGCAACAGTCTTGTCACGTGGGTCCGGCCGGGGCTACGTAACACTGATCGCCGGATTGGACGTGCCCGACGGTGCCGGCACCACTTCACTCTTTATACACTGTCCGGTCAGTTGGTTCACGCTAAGGGGATTGTTGATGTCGTGCGGGTTCGTGCCGACTGGGTTGCGGTGCGGGGGCGGCAGCTGCGCCGGCTGGTTGTGCTGCTGGCTGCTCGGGTTGCTGGACAGGGGCGGAGGCGGCACCGGGGGCGTCAGAGGGCACGGGCACGGGCTGGCCAGACTCGAGGGCGACGGTAACACCAGCGACGGACTGGCCAGACTAGACAACGCGGACAAACCCCCGGGACTGCTCAGGGACTCGTCCTCTTCGGGAGTGCCTGCCTCCCCCACGCTGCCCAGGTTGTCCTCCGAGTGATCGTCCTCGCCTTCGCCGTCACCTTCGCCGTCGCCGTCTCCTCCCTCCCCCATGTATCTGATACATTTCTTCTTACGTCTGCGAACAAGCGATAGCGAATTAGTTTGGCGTTCTGGGGAACGTCTTCTGCTGATGGTTATCGCGGGATTCAACGTTGACCCCGTGCCCCCAAGGACAAACGGCGTCGTTGTCGTTCGGTCGGCTCGGGGGGCAACGTTCCATCCGTCGAGTAAGGTTACATTCAGAATGATTACCAACTAAAAGAACATGCTTTCACTCGTAGTCGTTGCAAGCCTGGCCGCGCAGAAGTATCTGCTTGAAACTTCCTTACGGGTCTTACGTTCGGTTTGTTGGAGAGATTGTCATCTTTAGCACAGTTGAGACGGAAGTTTCGAATTGTTCGAGGCCACGGCGTACATTGCGCTCGTGGAGCTAACGTGAACTCAGTAGAGAGATATTTTGACTTCCAGAGGATCCACGTTAACGTCTCCAGCCTCAACTGTAGCCCGTTCCAAGCACTTCCGCGCGACCAGCTTGGGTTTTACTTATTCGACACGGATCACTCGCTGCAAATGCCATGCTCAAAACGTTCGGACGTAACAAGCAAATAACTGTGTAATAAACGTATACGTGAAAAACGAAAGTCTGAATAAAAACAATTGAAATATGCCAGGGCACAAGGTGGGCTGGGTGGGGGGTGGTTGTGGAATGGGGAACGACGTTTTATCATCCGCAGGCGAGAACTACGTGTCTCGAGCAACAAACAACAGAAAGTCAGGCGGTTCGAGATCGACTCGATCGCTATGGAAGCTTGCTGGACAAAACGATCGCGACCGAATTGCAGCGCGATTCGGATCGAATTGATGTTACGTGGAAATTGGAACTTTCATGGTCGATGTCCGCGCGTTCCTCTTCGTATGGCCGAATCGAAAGAGAAAGTAAACGGGGAGAAATAGAAAAGAAATAGAGATAGAGAGACGCGTGACGTAGAATTTAGCATATATTTTCGTTATCGTGATTCGCGAGAACGAAGGAAAGCTACTGCAAAGTTCCCGAAAAGTGAGTTCCCGACCGACCTCGTGTGGTTAACTGCATCGCAGTCGAGACATTCAATCGCTCTGCCATTGGCTCTCATTATTCATCTCTTAGCCAGTTGAGTTAGACTGTCTTTTTGCGTGAATATGAAACGGTTCTTGGACGGGACGTCGACTTTTATGAGTTCCGCGGGCACGTCTGGATTCAAGCGTTAGATGCAACTCTGCGTACACCAACAGAAACTGATTCGTGCTGTTTTCCATCAATCGATTGGCCTCTCTCAGTGACGGTTCTTATTCTCGGAGCTTCTACAATTTCGCATCGGAAGCCGCCATTACATACGCATTGCAATATCACAGTTTTACGTACCTTATTGCTTAAAAGTAGAATACTTTCTATTACATAATTATTTGCTCTATTTGCTAATGCTCGACGGAATGAGAATATCCTAATGATCAGAAATTTACGTAACTAACGAACAGTTTCTTGACGAAATAGCGACGTTTTGTACACGTGTCTTATTAATTTGTAAAAGCGAAGAATTATTAACATTTTGAAAAATGATCTGTTCTCGAGGATTGATAAGTAGATTACCTATGCCAGTTTTACAGACGCAAATTAGGGACAGAACAAGTCAACTAATTCACTTAGATGATTCGAATGTCAGAATCTGGTACGGTTAGTTTGTAAGTATAAATTATTCTAAGATAATCTAAAATTCGTGTGATTTTTATTCGAATCACGTGTGCCTAAAGGTAAGAAACATTTCTAAAATCAGTACAGTTTGATCGACGATCTGCTAATAAAAACAAAAAAGTTTCTTGAAATTTTGTTACTTTTCGATCCAGCAAACTTTAACTATCACCGAGACAAATGCGTGTTTACTAGGTCAGAAAATTTTGGTTCGGTTTGTGGTTGATATTCTAGGGACCACGCAACGACGATTGGTAGGAGTAAGTCTTTCCGAGTCGAACGATTGGAACAGCACGAATCAACGCGATGACTTTCCAAGCTCCTGCGAAGCGCAAGGAAATTCGCGGCATATCATCGTCCGCCGAGATCGCGCGGAATCGGACTGCAAAATTTCGACCAACGACTTGAGAGCTTCGCCGAGACTTGGTCTGGCCAAGGTCCGAACACGGCGACTTCCGGTTGTCCAGGAAGATCGCCCTCGCGCTCGAGATTCAACGACTACGCGCGACTATTTAACAGTTACGAACAACACAATGAGTAAAACTGAGCGGAAAAACAAAAGACTGTCCGAGTGACAAAGTCCAAACGAAGGAAAAACAACGAGAAAAAGATAAATGTAAAGAAAAACCAATGGAATGTCCACGTACTAGAGAAGGTAAACACATAATCCGGTTACAACACATAATGGTCGTCGTGAACCGTGACGAGCTGCCATGCCATCAAAAAATCAGAGTCACAAAGTATATAATAGATTAATCGTTCAATACTTGTCTATGTATGTATATGCCAAACGTTCCGAACCGAGGAAACAAATGCAACTTAAACAATCAAAATAACAATTAAAAAGAATGTAATGAAAATAAAAATAAATAAGAAAAGAAAGAGAGAACAAGTAAAATCTGGTTACACGTTAAACAGTATATAAGACGTACGTAAAAAGACATGTATATATT